>OX463756.1:28558785-28997904 GCA_949824845.1 Rhingia rostrata
GGCAATTTAAAAGCTCATCACAGCAGAAATGTCAAGTTAAATCTCCCAAATATGGATCAGTGTGCTCTCACGTACTCTCCCCAATTTATTCGACACAGAACCAAACAAAGGCATCCACTCTGATAAATTAGCGGTAAACCGGTCCGAAATGACCAGACACAATAAACACACACTCAAATAAAACTAAAGACAAGGTAAAATCGACAAAAAAAAAATGACTCACCTGGCAAACGTAGTGGCGATGGACTGGCCATGCCAAAAAATGTTCCATCATACTCCTTGTGCGCCAATAGGACAATAACACCAAGTAGTATCCAATTCATGATGTCGTTGCTCCGGCTCCCCTCCGGTTGTTCGGGCACAACCCGCCAATAATGGCAGTGGCGCGGTTAGTGTAGTTGTGTTGCGTTATATGGTGGATATCGATGACAGATGTTAAGCGATTCTAGCTTCCGTTAAAGGATCAACCGTTCTACCACGGCAAAAAAAAAACTGCACCAGCAGCAGCCGAACACCGATAGTCGGCTGCTTGACAACGATGGCGTTGATGATGATGATGTCGATAAAAGACAGGATTAGAGTAACAACCGACACTGGTAACTATTGGCAAGGACATTCCCCGGAAAAATACCGATAATTGAACGTGATTCTCCTTCCGGCGGAATGACTCTATCACGTGGACCAAATGGTAACCATTTTTATTTCTATGACACTATTTATGACTACTAAAGGAATTTCAACTTTGTATATACACTACCACTGTAAGGAAGAAACCAACAAAAAAAAATCCATTAAGTGTTGCGCAGGCGCATAGATTACCGCAAAACCCGAATTCGATTCGAAATACCGGCCAAATCGTATATCGGCAGCACAACACGAAACGAATAAAACACCGCAGAAAAATAAAACAAATCCTTCACCTTCGTCCGTGGTAAATTAATGATCAGTGTTTAACGGTAAACTTGTGGTGCAACAACCGGCAACAAAAAGAAAATTAAAAACCCCTTTCCCGGCGTCGTCGTCAACTTAACTGCAAGTATCCTGTTTATTCTTGGACTTTTAAACGGAACAAGACGCACGTTCGCAATGCCTTCGACGTGAGTAATTTTCTGCACACACACACAAACTCGATGCGAACGGGATTTGGCATCCATGAAATTGAGGGAGAAAAGTTGTGATTAGGTTGGACAACGTAAAGATAGGTGCGCTAGTATGTACGGGGGTCCATGGATAAATCTTGCCGTGTCGTGGTTCTTGCTCTTACGTGCCTCGGGCAAAATAATAAAACGTTGTAGGACGACGCAAAAAAGATGGTGATAAGGAAGCATATTACTTACGTAGTTACAATATTCGTTGTTTGGAAAATCTCGGTGAATTTATAGTTCCCCAGTGAAGTTTGAAATTAATTTGTTACAGAGAGGTGGGCATTAGATAAATCTGGTTTGAGTGCATTGAGATATATGCGGAAATTCTGATTTGTCAGGTGCATTAATGGATGAGATCTGTTCTGGGCATGGGGATGTGGTGGAATTTTTAATTGGAAAATCTAATTTGGATAATCCTTTTGACGTATTTTTCAATATTTTGACAGGCCTACTTCGGTTGGTATTTGGGGAGTGTTCGGATTTTTGCTTATTGGCATGTGACAGGAGAATCATGGCAAATTTAGGCATTGAATTTCAAAGTCTCACAGAACTTGATACTGAGGTAATTTGGTAGCCACATTGAGACCGATAATCCAATCACTTGATTAAATCCTCATTGTGGCGTTAGTTCGTATAAAACAGGATCTTCAGGAGTTTGAACTACGACTAGATTTAGGTTGGTCACATTTTATGTTTTAAGTCGGATCGGTGTATGTATTGGGGTGTATTAAAATTCACACAGGATTTGAATTTCCGGCCAATTTTTTTGAATAATAAAAAAACAGTTTGACAGCTGACAGTTTAGGGAAAGAAAAATTGGAGCACTTTGAACAAAAGCACCGCGTTTTCATAGTTGAATAATACAAGGTGGGCCAAAAGAGATCACACTATTGGAAGATGCTCTTATTTTTGCAAATGGCCGCCAATGTCAAATCTGTTTGACATTTGTGGACTAGACAGATGTAGAATACAAGTGAACAAGCCGTGGAGCGATACACTCCCCAAGAACGCGGAATAATCGAAGTGGACGATTTTCGACCGAAATCATAATGAGCGATGAGGCTCATTTCCACCTCAGTGGGTGCGTGAACAAGCAAAACGATCGCTTCTGGGGCTCCGAAAATCCACGTGTAACGGACGAGGAGCTATAACACCCGCTCAAAGTTACTGCATGGTGCGCTGTTCACGCTGGAGGAGTCATCGGGCCATTTTTTTGTCGAGAACGCCGCTGGTCGAACGACAACAGTGGTCGGTGCTCGCTGTAGGGCCATGTTAACGTAGTTTTTCGCCGCAATTGGACGAATTAGAACTGGAGGACATGGCTTTCCAACGCAACAGGACGGAGCAACGGCACACACTGCGCGAGCCACAACCGATATTCTGAAGGCCAAACAACATCGGATGACTTCGTTTTGCTGCCACAGTTCGAAACATCCTGAGCCATTTTTTTTTGTAACTAGTACTGGCTCAGTGGCGCCAGTACTAAGGTCTTGGTTCGATTCTCAGCCGTAACAATACCAAAATAATTTTTCACAGGTACTCCTCTCGTGATCATCTAACAAATTCTCCGAGTAGTATCAATTGTCAAGAAAAGCTTGTCTCCCCTTAGCCGTTTAGAGTCGGCATAAAACAGGAGGTCCCACCATCGTGCAAGATGTACACACGGACACAAGAACAATTGTAAAAAGGGTGGGTACTACCGAGTCTTTCGTAGCACGCGCTTAAGTGTTTGAGCACAGTGAGGGCACTAAGGATACTGAGGAATCAAGATGATTTTTTTCAAAAGGGGTCTGTTGAGAGATGGCACGTAAGTCGTGTCATGCTTTTTATTAAGTACTAATTGACATTTCATCATGGATAGATTAACACCCGAACAACGTTTGCAAATCGTTCAATTATATTACGAAAATTCACTTTCTGGAATGAATGTTGTTCGTGCGCTTCTGCGACCTCATTGTGTCCATAATCGACCAACTGAAGCTATTATTGGGCCTGTTCTCAAGAGTATGCGTCAATCGTTGTTATTATGGTTGCTGTCCAAATACACGAGAAAATGTTCAACTGGTTGAATATTGTGTCCTATAACAAACCGTATATGTATGTGTACTGTCCAGGTTTGTTTCTTTTTGACATCCGCGATAATATACAACACAAAGAATTAAAACTGAGTGGTCACGATTTATTTTGGTTAAGTCGATAGACAAAGAATTACCCAACGTCCTTTTTTTAAATATCACATCTGTCAGAAACACATGCATGTGTTGGCAAATAACACCTCTTCAAGCACTTAATTTTGGATGAAAAATTACTCCACAGTTCTAAAACTGTACTCCGTCCTTACCCACCCATCACGACGTTCAACCGGTTGAAGTATACTCATGTGCGAAGGTCCATTCGCCATACTAACAAGGAACTGAAGATCTAATATTCGCTATTTGATGACACTCGACGGAATAGACCTCGTCCAGCGCTTAGTGTTGAAAATATAGCGGCTGTAGCTTCGGCGAAGTTCTCAACAACTTGGACTGTCATGCGGAGCAACATGGTCGATTCTACGAAAAATCTTGGTTTGAAGGCTTACAAAATTCAGCTAAAGAAAGAATTGAAGCCGACTGACCTTAAGTTGCTTTATCGTTTCAGTGAATGGACTCTCGAGAGATTTTGTGAAGATCCACTGCTTTCGACCAACATTTTGTTCAGCGCGTAGATTTATCGCTTAATCGACCATTTGGAGCAACATGGTCGATTTTACGAAAAATCTTGGTTTGAAGGCATACAAAATTCAGCTAAAGAAAGAATTGAAGCCGACTGACCTTAAGCTGCTTTATCATTTCAGTGAATGGACTCTCGAGAGACTTTGTGAAGATTCACTGCTTTCGACCAACATTTTGTTCAGCGAGTAGATTTATTGCTTAATCGACCATTTGGAGCAACATGGTCGATTCTACGAAAAATCTTGGTTTGAAGGCTTACAAAATTCAGCTAAAGAAAGAATTGAAGCCGACTGACCTTAAGTTGCTTTATCGTTTCAGTGAATGGACTCTCGAGAGATTTTGTGAAGATCCACTGCTTTCGACAAACATTTTGTTCAGCGCGTAGATTTATCGCTTAATCGACCATTTGGAGCAACATGGTCGATTTTACGAAAAATCTTGGTTTGAAGGCATACAAAATTCTGCTAAATAAAGAATTGAAGCCGACTGACCTTAAGTTGCTTTATCATTTCAGTGAATGGACTCTCGAGATACTTTGTGAAGATCCACTGCTTTCGACCAACATTTTGTTTAGCGATGAGGCAAATTTCTGGCTGAATGGATACGTCAATAACTGCTGTATATGGACCGAAGAACAACCGGAAGAGGTTCAATAGCCGCAGTAACATCCAATCGAAGCAACTGTGTGGTTTATCCCACTGTGGTTTATAGGCCGGTTGGATCATCGGTTGCATGGAAAAACATACGCATTGGTTTTTTGTGCGAGTATGAAAGAGAGTTGATCTCATAAAATATTCTACGTGTCTCAACTACAGGAGGATACTGAGCAGCAAATAGCTTGGTCTAGAACTAGACCTATCAACTATAGCTGGAATTTCATTGTTAATGAGCTTTGGATGCTGAGTTAGAACCGGCAGAATAGCCAGACTACCTTGTCCGAGCTTTTCCATCATCACATTAGAGGTTTCAATAAAATTTCACTTTTTAATTTTATTCACGAAACAAATGCCCCCTCTATTAGGAGCAAGTAAAAACCATAGGTCGTACAAAAGGGCGGCCAGCGACCTCTATACGATGAAAATAAAAGCAGAAAACAATACTTTCCAAAAGTACTAACACAATGGCTAGTTGAACTTCCCTAAACCAAAGGTCATTGTTAGCCTCGGTGAAATCAATGAACTTATGACACTTAGCCTTATCTCTTCATAATTTAACAAGTCTGGTGACTGGTATCAATTGACATGAAAGCGATTATGGCTAAGGTTGTGGTAAAGGTTGTATTTACACAGCATTTATACATGTCAATATAATGCCAGCACGAAATGACACATATCGGGTTTTTCAACAGGGACGCAACAAAAGTTGAGCGACAGGGACAGCAACGACGCCATGTTTCTTGTCGCTCTTATGACATTTCTTTTCAGTAAGGTTTGCCATTTCATAATGGAAAAATATACGATCCAACAACGAGTCGAAATTATTAAAATTTTCAACCGAAATTCGGAGTCAGTGGCCTCAACATTAAGAGCGCTACGTCCAATTTATGGTCGTCATAATCGTCCTAGCAGATCAACAATTGAGCGTCTAGTGGAAAAATTTGAATCCACAGGCACAGTACAAATTGTTCCCGTCCCAGTGAGACAAAGAAGTACCCGTAGCGTCGAGAATATTGTTGCCGCTGAGGCTTCACTTGATGAAAGCCAAAATGTGTCTCTCACACGTCGTTCTCAAGCGTTGGGCATCTCTGTGACGTCGTTGTGGCGAATTTTGCGAAAAGATCTTGGCCTACATCCTTACAAGACAAAGAAGTGCCCGTAGTGTCGGGAATATTGCTGTCGCTAAGGCTTCAGTTGAAGAAAGCCCAAATGTGTCTCTCACACGTCGTTCTCAAGCGTTGTTGTGACGTCGTTGTGGCGAATTTTGCGAAAAGATCTTGGCCTACATCATTACAAGATTAAATTGACGCAAGCGTATGTTCGTCGTATGTTCGTGAATTGGGCTGAGCAACAACTTGAAAATGATTCGGATTTTCATCGAAAAAGCATCTTAAGCGATGAGGCTCATTTCTGGCTGAATGGCTTCGTCAATAAACAAAATATGCGGTATTGGTCAAGCAGCAATCCACACGTACTCCATGAGTCATCATTGCATCCTGAAAAAATTACGGTTTGGTGTGGTTTATGGGCCGGCGGCGTCATTGGGCCGTACTTTTTCCGTGATGATCAAGACCGGCACGTTACTGTGAATGAGAATCGCTACCGAGCAATGATAACCGAATATTTTTGGCCCCAATTGGATGATAAGGACTTGGAGGACATGTGGTTCCAACAGGACGGCGCCACAAGCCACACAGCGAATGCCACAATCAATTTATTGGAAACCAAGTTTGGAGAACGTGTTATCTCACGAAATGGTCCAGTCGCTTGGCCGCCTCGGTCGTGCGATTTGACGCCGTTAGACTATTTCCTGTGCAGCTACGTCAAGTCTATGGTCTATGCCAACAAGCCAGCGACGATTGGTGAACATCGTACGTATATCGAACGTGAAATTGCAGCAGTATCGGCCGATTTATGCTTGAAAACCGTCGAAAATTGGGTTCAGCGTCAGGACTTCTGCAAGCGTGCCCGTGGTGGCCATGCAAAAGATATCGAGTTCCATACATAATGGCATCAGACGTGCTTTCACAGGAATAAAGAATTTCATTGATATCCAAAACCATTTTTGTTTTATTTAAAAAAAACTTTTGTAGCGCTCTTATTGAAAAACCCTTTATAATGCCATTAAATGTCAAACAAAAATGACGAATGTGTCACTCGTGTTATTGAAGCATAAGTTAAATATCTGAAACACACGTGTAGAATTCTCCTTGCAGAAACGATAGAACGCACAGATATCAATGGGAATGAACACATGTAAAATATGCAAGCGTTGCAGTTCTGCAAGTTGTCTCTATTTCTAAGTCCACTTTAAAAATTTAAGGGCACCACAACACAAAAGAAAAAAAAGTAATTTTAAGATAATTGGTATCATTGAGTTATGACGTTTGTTCCACTTGAAAAAAAAAACAAATAAACGCCAAAGCAAAAACTGATAAAACGTCTTTTTCTCAACTCAACCAAATCTTTTACTTTGCGGCGAATTTAATCACGAATGCCCCTATTACGAGGGACAAGACGTTAACATATATAAATACATAAATACATGAAATAAATAACACCAAACACCACCACAGTAAGCTGTAATGACAGGACCCAAAATTTTGCACGTGTATCTTGCTTGCTGAACTGCATGCCGCACTGCATGCAGAACCACTGCTCGTGTGTTTAGGGCATAAGGTCTCGCTTTTCAAACATGCAAAACCATATCCTTAATATAAGTTGGTCTGGAGAAAAAAATATTTTCTTCTTATGTGAGTGTAACAAAAGCGCATAGTCTATAGCAATATCCCATCTGCTATCAAACCTTACAGATGGTCTTTCTGCGAGTAATCTTATCTGTTAGGTGGTGAAAGTATTTCGTATAATTAAAACCGCATCACAATTTGCGTAGAATGGCTTGAATAATCTAGAAATTGAAAATTATTCGGTCATCCCAAATTCAGAAAAGACTGCCCTTGTTTGTTCAGCTCGGTTTGATGGCAGCAGCTAGGAAGAGTCTTGCCCACAATCCTTTCACCTATATTCGACAACTTTCTCAACAATCAAACCAGTTTACAGCGAATTTGCAATTGCGTTCTTATTATTTTCAGTTGATTTGACATATGATATATGAACATGTGAGCCAAAAGTTCGCAGTATAGATTCAAAGTAAGGCATTATGTATGGCTATATCAACAAGCGGAATTGTCGCAGTTATGATGCCAAGGATCCAAGAATTAGTCATCAATGTCCCGCATTTCTACAACGAGCCAACGTTTAGAAAAAGGTTTGAATATTTAAATCGACACAATTCATGAAAATGGAAACCTACTATTAGTTGATGGAACAAACTTTTTAGGTCGAATGAAAACATACCTGATGTTTGCATCCTCAGCATTACGTATCTAATAGATTGTAAAGGGATCTTGAACATGATTGCATCTGCCTTTATATTTGATCGACAGAAATTACAACTTTGCTGTCAAGTCAGATTGTACATGCATAAAGAATTGTAGAAAATTGAATAAATCTCCATTAACACAAGTAGCTTACAAAATATAATCTTCACATGTTTGTCTATTTTGAGGCTACTGCAGTACCGTTTATTCAAGTACAAAGCCTAACAAGTCCACTAAGAGAACTGAAAACAATGCAACTATCCACATGCAATGCTAACGAGTAAGGGAAAAAAATTTCAATGGCAATACTGATTTACCAAATTTACTTATAAAATTGTACAGTAAACAACAACCAGATGAAAAACACCACATGCGTAGTCCGAAACTAAAGGGTGATCCATTTCGAGGTTCCCTACTTTTTTAAAGAAAAAAACACAGAAAATTCAAATTTAATGGAGAATGTTTATTATCATTTGAAAGAACATTCTTTGGCATTCATTTTTTGAAGATTATGTCTATCAAATGTTGGCCGTTGCTACGTCGCAGATGGTCCATCCGTTGAGTCCAATTTTCGATCACTCGTTCGAGCATTTCGACTGGTAACTTGCGAATGACACGCGTGATGTTTTCCTCCAAGGCCTGAATCGAAGCGGGTTTGTCGGCATAAGCTTTTGACTTTACATATCCGCACAGGAAAAAGTCTAACGGTTTGATATCACACGATCTTGGTGGCCAATCGACCGGCCGGTGATGGTGTTGCGAATAGTACGCTCAGTAGGCCGATTATGTTGACCATAAGTTGAGCGAAGTGCACGAAACACATTCCTCACAGAACGTGAATTTTCATAATAAAGTTGAACAATTTGTAAACGTTGTTCACGCGTAAGTCTTTCCATTATGAAATGCCAAACAATACTAAACAAAAATAACATGACAGCATGACACGACTCACACGTGATCTGTCAAAAAAGGCTATTGAAAAAAGTATCTCTACTTGGATCACCCGTTACTTTAAAGTATACAAATGGACACTGATTTTCCGCCCATCGAATCTTATTGGAATGCTAGTATTAAGAGACGCGGACAAGGCAAAAAAAAACTCAACCAACTTGCAGTGCCTGGCCATCGAATCTTATTGGGAGGCTACTATTAAGAGACGGGCTCAGTGGCGCGATGGTTAGTGCGATGAACTGCCACGATGAACTGCCGTGCAGAAGGTCTGGGTTCGATTCCCAGCCGTAGCAACACCTAAATGATTTTTCACTGGCCCTCCTCTCGTGATGATCTGACAAATCATCCGAGTAGTATCAATTATCATGAAAAGCTTATATCAACTAAGCCGTTCGGATTCGGCATAAAACAGGAGGTCCCGCCATCGTGCTAAGAGTACACACGCACACATGAATTTTTTTTTAGTATTAAAAGACGCGCCCAAGGCAAGTTGGTTGAGTTTTAGCCTTTTAACCCTCAAGCCATCCTTAATCACCACCAAGAGGAAGATGATTTTTCATCAAAAATAATCATGAGTGGGATGAGGCCCATTTCCATATTAGCGGGTACGTAAATAAGCAAAATTTACGCTTCTGGGGCACTGAAAATCCGCGTGTAATCCACGAAGAGCCATTACACCCGCTCAAAGTCACTGTATGGTGTGCTGTTTTCGCTGGAGGAGTCATCGGACCTTTTTTCTTCGAAGACGTCGCGGGCCAAACGGTTACTGTGAATGGTGATCATTGCTCTGTAATCAACGAGTTCTTTTTGCCGCAACTTGATGAATTGGGATTGTGGCACTGCACGTGCCACAACCGAAATGCTGAAGGATGCATTTCCCGGGCGCCTAATCTCCCGTTTTGGCGATTTGCACTGGTCAACAAGCCTCAGACTCTTGCAAGACAATATCCGTCAAGAATGTGAGGACCTATCGACGGAAGTTTTGGCCAAAGTGATGGAAACTGCCATAAAAAGGGCTCAAATGACAATCAACTGTGGCGGCGGCCATTTACATGGCATCATATTCTCGACTTGATGTAAACAAATTAAAAGACCAAATAAAAATAATTCACAAGAAGAATCAAAGTTTTTCTTTTTTTTTAAATTACAGCCAAAAAACATCGGAAGGTTGTTTTTGCGCCACCTTGTACATAGGAAAATAGATTTTAGATATGAACGGCATCGTGCCTATTATAGGATTCCGATTGAGAAGATTCTCATGACAGTTTTATCTTGAATGTTTGACTGACATGACAGGCGGTGACGAAGTGAATATATTTTGGGTGTTAATTCTTTTGGGATTTGAACCGGTAACCCCGGGATCTTAAGTGGGTGTTAACGGACAGAGAATTCTGAGCATGAAACCGAGGTGGATAAATTTGATGTTCCAAAAATGCTGTAATGTTGTGGCCGGGAGTATAACTTAAAATACAAATACATATATCTTCCATCAACGGCCCATGCACACTCCAAAAAACATAACTTCTCCATTCATTTGCGTGTGGGAAGTTATATTTTTGCACAAACAATGGGACCAACAGCTCAACTCCGATTCCGAAAGCAAATTTAAGAAGCTGCTAAAGACATTTTAATTTATTCTCTAAGATTTTTATCAGACTTTCGCAAGGAAAGTTGGTGAAAACAAAATTGATTCATAGGATCAAATTTTTATATTAAGACAATAATAGTTGGCATGGAATGGCAACCTTTAAAAAAACACCAAATGATGTCCCTAAAAAAAACAATTTAAAACGTTATACTTGCTCTATGCGACTATGGAAAATTGACAGCTGTGAATGACAGCAGTATACAAATTAGTCCGTCTGAATCCTTTCATGGAACAAAAATTGGCCGGTCATAGGGTTAAATCTTTTTCAATTGTGTTACAGCATTCGGAAAGAATGGCACAAAGGTAGGAGTTATCCAAAAAAAAAAATAATCAAATAGTTTAACCTGTGTAAGATTTTGACAGATACGTATTACGATTGTTTATTTTTTAACGTATTTAAGGCATTTATCCAAATTTTAGGAAACGTTCATATAATATTTTACAATCAAAACAGGTTTTTATCAAAACCTCAAAAGAGCAATAACAGAACTTTTATTAGTGCCAGTCCTAACACCGCGTCTCCACGAGCAAATTTGATAGCTTACTATCGATCACTTTTCATAGAAAGAAATAATGATAGAATGCTATGAAATGTAGGGTGGGCATTTCCATTGCTTACTATCTCAAACAATCTTACAACCTCAAGCAGAAATGACAGCCCATAGCATACTATCCATAGAAAGCAATTGAGTGAGCAATACATAGCAAGAAATTTTTCATAGAATACTATTTGAGGTCTCCACAAACTGTTTTCATAGAATGACACATTGCATGCTATGAAATATTGCTCGTGGAGACCCCGGGTAAACGAATTGTAATTGGAAAATAATTAGTCTCTCTGGATTGCCATCCCTGTCAAGTTTCTGTCAATTTCTCAACTGATAATGGAAATTTCCAGAACTAACGTATGAAATATAATAAGCACTATCCTCCTATCAGTTCGCTGTTGAAACTTCCGATTGGTGAAATACCAAGTCGCTACCAACTTAGTCATAGAATCAGTTGTCACCAACGTACCCTATAATGGGAATATTTTCATTTTCATTCCTCCTTTTTGGCATGACAGTATGCCATGGGTTGTCTAAAAAATGTTTAAAAATAAATGACGGCATTGCAACATAAAATATGATTTGATACAAACTGACAAAATGTGACAAAATCGCCATGAGTTATAATTGTTATTATTAAATTATTTACTTGAATTCATTTGAACGTCAAAAACCTTGATTGTGAGAATTTTTTACTGATTTGAATCGATCTAAATGAATTTTTTATTCAAATCCAAATTCGCTTAACACATCCCTTTAGATGGTTTGTTTGTTTAACTGTTCATTAGATTGCAATGTTTCAAACATGAACGTAATTGAAAACGAATGGCATTTGGGAATCATTCGTAAATATAAGCGAAACGCATTTTTTGACCTCGTGCCTGTCACTCGCCTCTGTCTTGCAGCACCATGTCACATCGATTGAATTCTGACATTGAAAAAATGTTTTTTTCTCCGTCGTCATGTCATCGTTTTCCTGTCTTATATAGGCCTCTATATAATGGCCGTTTTAGGGGTTTTAGTTTCAACAAGTATTACCAAGTTATCATTGCCCAATCGACCATTTTGGTCACCTGACATCAGAGGGCAAATGACTGCTGAAACAAGTTGAAAATTTACAAAGGGCACTTAGATATGAGTAAAACAGCTGATTTTTCTTCGACATTTCATAAAGATGTTTTTAATTTAAATTAAATTACCCGATATTATAGGTTTATTTAAGTTATTTTTTATTTTTCTGATAACGAATAAATAATTAATAGAAGTCAAAAATAAATTAAACACAAAATAAAGGTTAAAATACTTTGACATTTACACTACCAGGTTTGGCCGAAAATAAAGGTTAAAATAGTTTGACATTTACACTACCAGGTTTGGCCGAAAACCTGTATAAAGGCGGTTCTTTTTTAAAGAAATTCTTATAAAAATAGGGACAAGAAAAAGAAAATTTCTTTTGGCACACTGCCAATTAGCTAGACAACTGTCAAACGCTCAGCATATAGAAATTTCCAAGAGGCAATTAAATGGTATTATGACAAAAAAAAAAAAGAAAACGTATCGCCACTTTTAGGTTAGGTCGCAGCCAAAAGGTTACTTTCTGAACACGGTACTGGAATTTGTTGCATAGAATTTCTTGATATTTTTTCGTGATATGATTGCGAATGAGCAAAACGTAACTCTTGCAAAAGAAACGACATAACGCAATGGCGATCTGAGAACCGTGGTTTCACCCGATTTGATGACGAAAACTTGGCAAACGCCATAGTCGCCGAGCGAAGTGGGTCTAGTCCCCTGTTAATCTCGAAGGTGGAACTCCAGATCATCTTCGATTCCATAAAGAAAAAGAAGTCAGCGGGAGTCGATGGTAAATCCAACATTGTACTGCGACACTTACCCCCTGAAGCTGTGGACATTTACGCCACGCTGTTCAACAACGCGCTGAATAATGCATATTATCCAGTGCGTTGGAAGACGGCGGTGGTTCATCCACTCCCGAAAAAGGGAAAGGACTACTCCAATCCGGCGAATTTCCGGTCGATAAGTCTCCTTCCGAGTATCAGCAAGGTTTTCGAAAAGATTCTCAATCGAGCACTGTTCAAGTGGTCTGAGGACAATAATATTATACCAGAGAACCAGTTTGGTTTCAAGGCTGGACATGACTGTATTCATGCCGCCTCCAAACTCGTCTCTGATGTACAATGGAACAAAGCCAAAAAACAGTGCACGGGTCTGGTTGATTTCGAGAAGGCTTTTGACACCGTATGGTTAGAAGGCCTCTATCTAAAGCTGACCAGACTTGGCATAAGTAAACCACTGCTTTATATGCTTCATGACATGCTGACTGGTAGAACGTTTGTTGTCAAAAGTGGCAATGTAACTTCTACCACAGAATTTTTCATTAAGAATGGTCTGCAACAGGGAGCGGTTTTACATTTACACCAGTGGTATGATATAAGTAGTCTTACTCAGGCAACTGCGTATGCGGACGATCTTATCGCGTACAGAACAGCCTCTACTGTCGAAGTCATTCGAACTCTTTTGCAGCAGGACTTCGACAAGATCCAGAGATATTGTGATGACTGGAAGTTGAAAATCAACTTTCAGAAATCAGAAACTATCCTGTTTAGGACACCGTTGTCTAGGGCCTCTACGGATACGAGAAAGAACTGGCGAAAGCTGGTGATCGTTGGGCCAAACGGACAGCCACTGGCGAGTAAAAGTGTCGTTAAGTACCTTGGCATCTGGTTAGATCAGTATCTATATTTCGGTAGACATGTAGATGCTGCTCTGGCTAGAGCTAGGGAAGCATTTGCCCTGACAAGACGATTGTTTTATAGCAGTCGTCTTGACAGCAGGGTGAAGGTGATTTGCTACATGGCCCTCATTAGGCCGATGATTGCCTATGGGTGCCCGGTGTGGTTCAACGTTGCCCCATCTCAAATGGAAAAGATACGGGTGTTTTGAGAGGCAGTGTCTGAGGAGACGCCTTGGAATTCACAGAATACCAGTATCTGACTACACAAAATTATATTCCAACCAGGCCCTATACAACGGGGTCAACATAAACGGAATAGACAATTTTCTGGTGAAACTCATTCGGTTTCACGCTGCAAGAGCGATGGCTTCGAACAATAGTCTCATCTTTGGGGCCTTCTACCCCAATGATGAATATTTTGAGAGTGCGCGTATAAGCGGCTTTATTCCGCCCGAAGCTTTCCTATATTTGGATAGTCGAGGGCTGATACAGGATAGATCGGCGGTTCCGCTAATCTACCACGTCTTCCGACGAACTGTGGTTAGACGGCTCCTATACGACCGAGACGTCATTGCTCAGGGCGGAGGAGAGCACCTGCGGTTCAGCAGGAGTGTGTCCGATTGGGACCGTCAGAGTAGGTCACAACAGGAGAACCTGTTGTGGTGGTTAAATTAGGTAAAGATAGTTGACTTAAAATTTTCATTTTATGGCCGACTTAGATAGTTTTTAGTCTTAAGGTTTAGGTGTATAACAGTCATGGTGGCACAAAAAAAGAAAAAAAAAAGCTTGCTGTGGCTGTTCTAGTTTTTAAGTTATTTTTAGGTAGTTTTAATTCATTTTAAGTAGTTTAAGTTAGTCGATAAGTAACGGGTGATCCAAGTAGAGATACTTTTTTCAATAGCCTTTTTTGACAGATCACGTGTGAGTCGTGTCATGCTGTCATGTTATTTTTGTTTAGTATTGTTTGGCATTTCAAAATGGAAAGACTTACGCGTGAACAACGTTTACAAATTGTTCAACTTTATTATGAAAATTCACGTTCTGGAAGGAATGTGTTTCGTGCACTTCGCTCAACTTATGGTCAACATAATCGGCCTACTGAGCGTACTATTCGCAACACCATCACTCATTTTGAGACCCAGCATTCATTATTGGATAATAGACTTTTTTAGACTTTTTCCTGTGGGGATATGTAAAGTCAAAAGCTTATGCCGACAAACCAGCTTCGATTCAGGCCTTGGAGGAAAACATCACGCGTGTTCTTCGCCAGTTACCAGTCGAAATGCTCGAACGAGTGATCGAAAATTGGACTCAACGGATGGACCATCTGCGACGTAGCAACGGCCAACATTTGATAGACATAATCTTCAAAAAATAAATGCCAAAGAATGTTCTTTCAAATGATAATAAACATTCTCCATTAAATTTGAACTTTCTGTGTTTTTTTTCTTTAAAAAAGTAGGGAACCTCGAAATGGATCACCCTGTAGTTTTAATTTGCATGTAAGTTTAAATAAAATAAAAAAAGACAAGGAACCAAGTTTTTCAAAGTTTTCTTGGTAAAAATTGTGTTACTTTTATATTTATATATTAGATAATAGGCCGAAAGGCATTAGAATTAAGTTATCGTATAATTTAGGGCGCCCGTGTATGGCAAGTAAGTTAGTTAAGTAGTTGATAAGTAAGCTAGTTTTTTCATGAATTTTTGTCCAGCATGTAAGTTAGTTTTAAGAAAAAATAAAATAAAAATGAATTTAAAAAAAAACTCTTGCAAAAGGTTTTTTTGCCTCGTACTCTTAGAAATGAAGTGAATATGCTTTACAAGGTTCAAATGTAGTTGAGCATCTCCAACGCAATTTGTTGGCACGGCAATGACCAATTTATACAATTAAGTCGCCTATTTCGAATTAGCGCCATTTGTTTTAACGGTCGCACAGCTAAGCTACTTGACAGCTGTCATGTGTGAGTGCTAGTTGTGGTAATGCGCAATGCATAATTATTGTAAAAATCTACTACCAAATCCGGTTTGAGTGAACAATTTATCGGAGACTGTTTAAATTGTCGTAGATTTTTTGATCACCATAATCGGCGAACGTTAGTCCGACAAATTGCGAGGGTAAGTCAAAAACCCAGGGAAGACATGTCCGTGATTGTTCAGCTGAGTTTAAAAAAAACATTGCAGCCGTCAGGGAGACTATACTTCTAACCCGATTCACCAATATTCTCAGCAAATAAGATTTTTAGAATATCCAGCTTACGCGGGGTTTATATTTATTTTGCTGGTGGCCATGGCACAGAGGAATGCGTAGATGACGGCTAAGCCAAACACTGCGGGTTTAAGCCCCAGCTTCGACAGCATTATTTTTCTACAAAAATCGCCAGCTTATCTGAGGCCACCTGTGCGATAATATGAAACAATATAAGTCTATGTATCCTCCTCTGTGCCACGTAGGTGTATGTTATATGCCTTTCCTTCGATGTCTCTCTCTAGTGTATTAATGTCTTGCTCTGTCCAAGCCTTAGTCGCCAGTGCTGTTATGTGTCTGTAGTTCGTTGCATTCATGTGCGAAGTACTGTGATGTTAATGTCAATATTTAGGTATTTTTAACATGACAGCTCCTACTCACAACCATTAAATCAAATGTTATGTGCAAACTAGTAGGCCGACAACAGCTATGAATGTAAATTTGATTTTAGGTATGTTTTATCTTCAACACTAGTACATTCAGCGATTATAGTATATCTGTCACTTTTTAGTGAAATACCGCGGGGGTATGACATTTGAATTATAGCAACAGTCAATTTCATGCTAGTAATGTGAATACAAGATACAACTACTACAGATATGGCTTTGCATTTGTGGCATGAGCGTCGATGACGTAGATGTGCAGAACGAGATATAAAAAAAAGAACACAATATCTGTTTAGAACCTTTCGCCACTTGAAAGTTTCACATACACTTATAAAAATAACATCAGGATAGACATTTTTCGTTTATTACACAGTAGTCCATGTGCAGCCAGAAGTCCCCAGAATCAATCACCAAAAATCAGCATGTAGTTGGAGGCTTTTTGAAAAGAAATCATCTTATGCAACAAAGCGCTTTTCGAACTTGATTGGCATGCCAACAATCCGAACTGTCGCATTCGGGAATATTCATCCCTGTCCCCGCATCTTACAAGAGTCAATACTTTTGTGCAGCTATTAGCCCGTGCTTTTCGAGAAAGCGCACGCAACAATTTTTTAAGGCCCCAAATTTCTGTAATTGGATTGTTGAACTTGAAATTTGGAGCAGCGAAGTGTTTATTGACGCCCTTGGATCCCTGTCGTTGAAGTGATGATAACTCAAGAACAGTTCTTGAAGATGTAACTCACTTCTTAAAAAAAAAATAAAAACATCAGAACTTTTGAAAGAACTGTGACTTTATCGCATCTCCAGTATTGTGTTATCTCAGAAAGACTGCGCGCACAGTAGTTCGAGAAAGCGATGCGACAAGCGATTCAAGATGCGATAATTAGATGCGACAAAATTATTTAAAAACTGCACCACACAACACAAGCACAGAAATTACCTGTATGATTTTTTTTTCTTTAAACGTCAAAACAAACACTTCTCGCACAAATCGCTTGAAAAAGTGGTCAGAAGAGTTTGTGTGCGAGAAGCATGCGAGAGGTACGCGCAGCCTTAGGCTGCTAAAAGTTAACTTTCCTTAAAGCTGGCGATCTTTGACTTTTCCTTATAAGCTGGCGATCAAATTTGAATCGAACCATGATATAAACATCTGTCAAAGTACGAAAGTATCAAAATATTGCTTGATCTTACAATTAAAATGTCAGTAAATGTCAGATGGCATCTGACATTTGACGACTCGAAAAGTTCTATCCAGTAACAGTATCCAGTAATTATGGAATTCCCATCTTGGAAAATCATTGAGATCCCTATTATTTTCTGTTTACTAAATTATCCGAAATTTAAAATTTAACAATTATTCAGCTATCAAACTTATAAGGGTGGTAAGCTTCTCATTTTGGCAGCAAAAAAACGATCCTTAAACCGTCAATTGTCTAAACATAGCTTAAGAAAATAAGAAAATCATATTGGATCACTTTTTTTTTGTTTAACGGACTTTTTTAGTTTTCATATTCAGCGTTGTTCCATTTATCAAATGTCAAATTGTCCACCAAAAAAAAAAAGCGAGCCGTCATCCGTTTTATTTATGATTTTGAGACAAAACATATCGTAGACAATGGGAATTAAGATTGCATTACGGCTATAATTGATTGGGGATACAATCTTCGATACTTTTGACAGATAATGTCAGCACCTAATGGCGACCCAAATAATGGAATGTTATTGGTAATCCAATGCTTGACTTTACTTCATCAATGGCTAACTGGAAAAATGGATATTTCTTGACAACCTAGTGCCCACTTGTATAATCTCATAACCAATCAGCCAAAAGAGCTCATTACCCTCAGAACTCAAACGATATTGCACTTTCAATGAGGAAACACGTATATCTACATAATATATCAAGCAAAACTGGGCGCCATCTTGATTTACATGTGGCGTTGACGTGCAGACTTGCAAACATACAGAGCAGCAGAGCATGATGATTTACATGTGACTTTGATTTCATGCATAATTTTATAGTTATTTAGCTGAATGCGAATATTTGCATATAATATCAGCCTGAACATGTTTTATTCAGAAGTTTAATATTTTTGTTACAACAATAATGTTTAATGGCTGATGAAATCCCATAGTCAAAATAAGCAAAATATTGTCATTAAGTACAAACAAAAATATAAACAACCAGGTAGGATATTAAATTGCCAATGTGCAAACTAAATAATAATTTTAAACTTCATTCACAAGAAAAAAAAAAGGATTTTATTCACTATAAAATCATACATTTTATAAAAAACATAACAAAAAAATCACAGCGGAATTTTTATTGTTGATGAATTATAGAAGTGTTCGAAGTTAATATGAAATGTCATTCCAGGAAAGATGTTCGCAAATTTTACCAAAGTGTAAAACGTCAAAACCAAGGATACAGGGCTCGAACAGAAACCTGTCACGATGAACAGGGAAATATAGTAGTTGAGACACAGTCGATGCTGAGGATAGGGAAGAACCACTACTGCAGACTGCTAAACGGCGAAGACGAACAAAATTCCGCTGTCAGGCAGAACGAACCATTCTTCAATATTGGCAACGACAACGAAAACTGCCAACCACCCAACCTTCGTGAAGTGATGATAGCAATGTCTAAAATCAAGCTTAATAAGGCTGCTGGAAATAACGGCCTTCCCTTGACTTGGTAAGTTAAATCCACCAACTCATAAGCCAAATCTGGTCGGAAGAATGTATGCCTGAGGAATGGAACCTCAGCATCGTTTGCCCGATCCACAAAAAAGGAGACCCCCTAAAAGCGCCAACTACAGAGGCATACGTCTACTCAACATCGCCTACTAGATCCTATCTGCCATAACATGTGAACGCCTTAAAACCGTTTGCCAACAACCTGATCGGCCCTTATCAGTGTGGTTTTAGGCCAGGGAAGGCTACAACCGATCAAATTTTCACACTTTGGCAGATCTTGGAAAACCCAAGAAGTCCAAATCGTTACCCACCACCTATCCATCGATTTCAAAGCCGCATACGACGGGCTAAGTGGCGCGATGGTTATTGCGATGAACTGCCGCGCAGAAGATCTGGGTCCGATTCCCAGCCGTAGCAACACCTAAATGATTTTTCACCGGCCCTCCTCTCGTGATGATCTGACAAATAATCAGAGTAATGTCAATTGTCATGAAAAGCTTATCTCAGCTTAGCCGTTCGGAGTCGGCATAAAACAGGAGGTCCCGCCATCGTGCTAAGAAGTACACACGCACACATGAATGGTTGTGAGAAGAAAGCTATACCCTGGGTACTAACGAGCCTGTTGCGCCATAAATTTATTTTATTTCTATACGACAGCATTTATAGAGAACAACTATACAGAGCCATGTCTAGATTTGGTATACCGCCCAAACTCGTCCGTTTGTGTAGGACGACGATGGAGAATTCTCGATTCTCCATCAGGGATGGAAACGACCTCCCCCACACATTCGATACCAAAAAAGGATTTAGGCAAGGCGATGCGCTGCCATGTGACTTCTTCAATTTGATTCTTTGGAGGATTGTGCAAGACTCACCAGCCAACAGCTGAGGCACAATTTTCCAAAAATCAGTACAACTACTAGCATATGCCGACGATATTGACATCACTGGTAGGATCCAACGTGATGTCATAGCCACGTTTGCTAGTATAGAGAAGGAAGCGGGTTTAGCAGTAAATGAGGGCAAGACGAGTATATGCTGTCAACACGAAAGGACACACAACATCGAAGAATTGGACAGCACGTCACCATTGACAGATATAACTTTGAGGTAGTACAGGACAGGTTCCGCTATTAACTCTGACAACATCTCGTCAGAAATTAAACGAAGAATTACTCTTGCCAACCACTGTTTCTTCGGGCTAAGGAGGCAATTTAGTAGTAAAGCCCTCACTCAAACTACTAAGGATATCCTATATAACACCCTGATCATCCCAGTCCTGCTCTACGGCGCTGAAGCATGGACCGTCTCAAAATCGGTTGAAGAAATCGTTGGTCCATTTGAGAGGAAAATTCTCCGAAAAATCTTCGGTCCCTTTTGCGTTGACGGGCTATGGAGACGAAGATTCAACCAAAAACTATACGAGCTGTACAGCGACATGCCCCTGGTGAAAAAAAACTCCGTATTGGAGGTTTAAGATGGTTAGGACATGTAGAACGGTTGGACACTAATACTCTGGCTCGCAGAGTCTTCGATTACCAGCCAGACATCGGACGCAGTAGAGGAAGACCTCACCTTAAGTGGCCCGCACAAGTAGAAACCGACCTTAACCAACTTGGAATGAGCAATTGGAGGCAGTTAGCTAAGGACCCGTTTGTGTTGACGGGCTATGGAGACGAAGATTCAACCAAGAACTATACGAGCTGTACACATGCCCCTGGTGATGGTTAGGACATGTAGAACGATTGGACACTAATGCTCTGGCTCGCAGAGTCTTCGATTCCCAGGCAGACATCGGACGCAGTAGAGGAAGACCTCGCCTTAAGTGGCCCGCACAAGTAGAAACCTTAAGGTCGGTTTCTACTTGTGCGGGCCAACTTGGAGTGAGCAATTGGAGGCAGTTAGCTAAGGACCCGTTTGTGTTGACGGGCTATGGAGACGAAGATTCAAGTCGCTGTACAGCGACATGCCCCTGGTCAAAAAAAACTCCGTATTGGACGTTTAAGATGGTTAGGACATGTAAAACGAATGGACACCAATACTCCGGCTCGCAGAGTCTTTAATTCCCAGCCAGACATCGGACGCAATAGAGACCTCGCATTAAGTGGCGTGCACAAGTAGAAACCGACCTTAACCAACTTGGAGTGAGCAACTGGAGGCAGTTAGCTAAGGACCGGTCTAATTGGAGTGGATTGTTGGTTAAGGCCCAGGTTCATTCCGGACTGTAGCCCCACTTAAATAAAATAATAAAAATTCTTTGTAAAAAGATGGACTTGGGCAGGAAGTCCATTGTTATAATCGGGACGAATCGAACAAAATTTTGTCTCAGCGAACTGCAGAATATCTCAGCTTTTCTTAAATGAGGACCGTGTTTGACTTACAGAGATGTTTGAGATTTCGGACATCTAATGGAAATACATTTCTGCAGTACAAATCTGAACGAATCAAAAAAATTGATATTCTATGGGAACAAACCTGACATAATGGTTTTCCTATGGGTCCAGCTTAAACTACACCAACCGGCAATCTCAATATAAAACTCCCTTTTGAGCAAAATTCCCTATATAGCACATACATGAAATAACTATAATTAAAAGTAATCAGCAAACTTTTTCAATTACTCGTCAGTATTAATGAAAACACAGCTTTAGAAAAAATACAATAAACATGCGTTTTATTACATCGTGACATTTGAACAATTTTATGTTTGCAGGAAAAGAAACCCAAAAAAATGCCATAAAAGCGGTTTTCATACATACTAAATGAATTTTAAGATATTATTAACGACTAGACGAACTTTACTAACGAAGTCTGTCTGTCAGTGACACTGACAGCACTCCCATACACTGTCTGTCAGTATTTGTGTTTTGTTCTTCATTTATAAATGTAAACCCATTCGATTGCTCTGAACCGTATAACGAAAATTCCAATTACCACGGAAAAGTCACCACCAAAATAAGAAGAAGAGAAAACAGAAAGAAAAAAAAAACTTTAAAAAGAGCAAAAAACTATACCGTGCTCTTTGTTAACACACATACATGCGCAGTGTGACTGGTTTCTCGTTCATAATTTTAATTCCCACACTAGTATTTTCCTATTTTGTTCTTTTCTTTGTTATTAAAAAAAAACATGCTTACTTGTTGTTGTATCCAAGGGGACACAAGGTTGCATAAAAGCAAAAACTTCAAATTTAGCATTTTTCCAAATGTCAGATGAGAATTATGACATTTAGTTTAAAGTTGTGCGCCATTTGACAGTTGTTGTTGCTAATTGTTGCCAATGAGGACAGGCCATTAGGCCTTGGTCATAGGGGTTATGTGTTACGTTGTGTCTTGTGTGTAGTGCGGTTAGTACGTAACAACTGCAGTAGTAGGGTATGCTCAAGATATGATCTTACTACTCCCACCTTCATCTTACTCCATCGAAATGTTATATTCGCATGGCGAAACAACAACAAGTACACAATCTTTAAACACCAACACACAGAGATGTGAACGAGTGTATTTCATGTTTTTATTCACCATCTTATATTATTCACCTGGGAATTTCATCTTACCAAGTTAAGTTGACTACGCAAATAAAGACGTGTTTCCATAATTCAGGAAAACTATTGGATTTTCCGTTTGTTCTATTTAGGGGGACAATTTTCCTTTCATTGCTGTTGTTATTGTCGTATTTTGGTTGTTTTTACACACACGAGGGGAAGGGAGATTTTTGTTTCATTTTTCTAACAAAACACGAAGGTAAACCACACACACACACTGGGTGTACACATCACATACATATGTAGCCACAAATGACTATATTCAACAGACAACACTTAACACAAACACAACGATGACGAGTGGTGGTCGTCGGTCACACAATTACGGAAAATACTAAATCTAATTTGATTTTTTTTATTTTGCTGATTTTAATGGGATTTTCGCTTTCGTCGCGCGGTTATTTCATTTCAGTTGTAACTGTATTCCGGCTGAAAGGATATTTCCGGATGAGCACTGCACTAATCAATGCCCAATATCAGGGGACATTTTTGCGGGGGCGATTGCACACAACGGATTACCTTTTTATTTTACATCTGCGATAATGTACGACGTTTTCAAAAATGAAAAAAACAAATGATATCCAAAAACGAATGACGAACGGAACTAACCGCGACAACAACCGAACCGTTTCGTATCTAACCGTCGACTAAATGTTAAATTGTATCCAAGAGATACAACAGCAGGTATTTCCCTGGCGAGAGTTTACTCTTCAGTTTTTCCAATTGGACAGAATTTGACTCTTGACTCTTTAGATGAACCATCGAGGAAAATCTACAAGTTGTAAAGAGAGTGAGGTGTATCTATCTACCTGTGTTGTGTTTTTTTTAGTCATGCAGATGGAGTAAGTTGGTAGGAAGGAATAGATGAAGTGAAGAATGTTGTATAGGTGCTGGAAATATTTACACCCACATAGAGAGTTGCATTGGTTGCCACATCTAAACTATTGCGTACATATCTTACTAAAAGGTGTTAAAAGAATGCACTCAGACAATTTCATTTTAAGAAAAAGTAATCGCATCAGTTTTTTCTACTACAACAACACCGAAACTTTGAATGACGGCTGGAATTGGTGAATAAATGAATTTCATCTGAAAGAGTTGACATGCAAACTTGCAAACATTACCATAATATTCCTGGATTAAGATACGTTAGAAACACATTTTGCAAATCTCTTGAAAGAAGAGCTTGATCTGCTATATTTTTCGTTTGGAGTTGCTAGTCTCCCATCCGACACGTCCTTGGGTGGCGTATAGAGGAATCCTCTGCGGATATGAGCGGTAGGTGGGAAATAAATTACAAATTGTGGACCAAAACTAGCTAGGGGTAATTTGCATTATCAAAAAAGCTCACCAGAGGACAGAAGAATGATTCCCATGGTGAAACCGTGATGTTTAATCAGATCCCTTCAACAGAGATGGTGGTCGCAGAGCTGAGAGGGCAACGGTATGCGCTAAATCTAGTAGTGGATATTGATGGCCGCGTTTCCTAGGAGTGTCTAATAAACTGTAGCTGACCCTCCAGGTTTTGGTATGTGTTTTGGGTTGATAACCCCTTAACGGCAAAAAAAAATCGTTGTTACGAAGCAACCAAGAGCTTAGGAGAGGACTGATATAATTGTTGAAAACCATGAAAACGATAAACGGACAACCATCTGGGATGAAAGAAAATTTAACAGGAGAGGTGCAACCAAACAACTAACAAAAGCCCAAAGCTTAATAAAAGACGGCACTGCAATCCAGAATGGACCTGGCAAAAACGAGGATAAAAAACTGTAACATCTAGTACGGACCGTGTTCTCAGTAGAAACAGCGAATATTTGGTTGTGGGTTTGTTTTTAGTATAAGCAAGAAATTTAAATTTTTCAAGACATTAGTCAACGTATTGTAACAATCCGCATCAATACAAAATTCGCCAACAAAAGCCTTAGATGTATTTACGGTCGGACGGAGAAACAAACTGATATTGTAAAACAAGGTTTCTGTGGGCTCTTGAAAAACATATCAGCCACTTCCAAAGTACGATTATAAAATCGAGCTGGGAGATTTTAACGCAAGGGTTGGAAAAGGGGATGTCTTTAGAAACATTCTCGGAAATAGAGCCTACATCACACGGTTTTCTCAGCTCGATATCGTGGTCTTCATATCAACGAATGACCAATCACATTGACCACATTCCGATAGACAAGAGTCATGCATCCAGTTTTTTGGACGTCCGCCTACGCCTACAAGGCTAATGTGTATGTGAAGAAGAGAGCTTCATTGAGCTCTGTAGGAAAAAAAGGAGTGCTCTTACACCTGTTTTTTAAAAAGAAGAAAAAAGTGCAGAAAAAGCTCGCGATCGAGGATAAATAGAGGTACCACTCCTGGAATTATGTTCGCAAATTTTACAAAAGTGTAAAACGTCAAGGCCAAGGATACAAGGATCAAAAAGAATCCTGTCGAGAAGAACAAGGATATATCTTAGTTGAGACACAGTCGATGCTAAGGATATGAAAGAACCTCTTCAGCTAACTGTTAAACGGCGATGACGAAAAATCTTCCGCTGTCATGCAGAACGAACCATTCAACATTTTCGACAACAGCGAAAACTACGAACCAGACGACCTAAGTGAAGTGAATTTAGCAAAATCTAAACTTAACATGGCTGCCGGAAATGACAGCCTTCCTGACGAGCTTTATAAAGCCGGTAGAAATGATTTAGTAAGCAACATTCACCAACTCATAAGCAAAGTTTGATTGGATGAAAATATGTCTAAATAATGGAACCTCGGCATCGATTACCCGATCCATTTAAAGGACACCCTCTGAGCTATAGAGACATAAGTATCCCCAACATCGCCTGCAATATCCTATCTGCTGTAATATGTGATAGCCAGAAACCATTTACCAACAACATGATCCATACTTAACAGTATGGTTTTAAGCAGGAGAGCCTGCAACTGATCAAATCTCCAAATACTTTGGCATATCATGGAAAAAAACAATAAGTCCACACCGATAATCACCACCTATTTATCGATTTCGAAGACGTATACCACAGCATTTATAGAGATGAGCTATAGGGAGTTATATCTAGTTTTGGTATACCGCCCAAGCTAGTCGGTTTGTGGATCACCATGGAGAATTTTCGCTGCTCCATCAACGTCGAATATGACTTCGCAAAAACAGTCGACACAAAAAAATCATTAAGGCAAGGCGACGCAATTCTTTAATTTCATTCTTAAGAGGATTGTGCGGAGCCGGTGTAGACAAAGTCCCGTACTTCATCAAAGTTATATCTTTCAATGGTGACGTTAGCCTCATTTCATCAATGTTGTGAGTTTTTTCATGTTGACAGGACATACTTGGTGTTATCCCCATTTACTTCTTAACCCATTTTTGCCGCTTTCTCCATCTTGAAATAACTTGTTGTGGAAAGAGGTCCCGCAGTAATTCCATTGTAATCCTGCTTGTATGTTAATCAAGTCCACAGCATGCAGTTGTGGCGTTAAAAAGTTTTCAATCATATGACGATATCGCTCCCCATTCACAGTTACCGTTAGGCCGTTTTCATTATCAAATAAGTAAGGTCCAATGATTCCTCCTGACCAAGTTGCACACCAGACTGTAAGTTTTAATGGATGCAAAGATGACTGATGAATAATTTGAGGGTTTTCCATTGCCCAGAACCGACTATTCTGTTTATTCACATATCCATTCAAATGAAAATGTGACTTGGCACTCATTATGAGATTTCCATGAAAATCGGGGTTGTCATGGGCTAGCTGTAACATCCTATTGGCATATGTACGGCGGCGGAAATTGTCTTGTGGAAGAAGCCCATGTGTCAACTGAATCTTAATTGGAAACAAATGCAAATCCTTGTGCAAAATTGTGACCAAAGTTGTTCTTCGAGGACCAAGCTCGTGAGCAAAACGTCGAATTGAGGTTGATGTATTGTTTTGAACACTTCCTTGAGCAGCAGTAATGTTTTCAGCCGATCTTGCACAACGTTGTGGTAAATGCTTGGGCCTATCGCCTATGATTTCGAAGAAAGAGGGTATTTCTTCGATAAATAGTGCGTTTTGTTGGCACGTTGTTTCTCCCAAAAATTTTACGTAACTTTCCCATCGTCACAGTAATCGATGATTGATTTTGATAAAATGTTTCAACGATTACAACACGTTTTTCTTATCGAATATTTTTCCATAATGAATTTGCCAAGTATCTACTTAACAACTGCCAAATATGAACTGTCAAGACTAATGTTTACCAAAATGGCGGCAAAACAAAGTAGTATACCTTCCCGGGGGACACCCTGTATAATCATGAGCACAAATTGTACAATAATAATTCTTTTACTGACAATAATTATTAATTAAGAGATTTTTGATGAGCCTTCTGAAATATCTTCTATTATCTATTATCATGTCTATTCTATTATTTTATTACAAGAAATTATAAAGAAAGTAATTTTGTTCCAATTCTTTTATGAAATTATTGAAAACAGTATTTAAATAATATCCGATTTAACTCAATTGACACAGCAAAAAGCCAACTTTTTTTACCCTGCAGAAATGTCAAAAATTAGCCAGTGGATAAAATTGTACCCCATTTTAACGCAATTGCCACACGGCCTAAGATAAAATGTAAAGTGATTGAACTTCGTCTATATTCCAATTCGCGTGTTTTTATAAAAGTGGCAATGCCAGACTAACCTATGTATGTGCTAGACTCTATACCTTCTATACATTTGTATCTAGAAGTTTATCTCTATCTAAATTGTCTATTTAATTCACCACTCTCTCTTCCTTTTCTTTTATTCATAGACATTTAAGAGAGTTTCTGCTTTGTTCGTCGAATATTTGAAGTAACAACATGAGGAATGCGGGTTTGTTATTGATATTCAGCGCATGTCATTCGCAATGTTTATGGTTTTTTGTTTTCGATTAATCACATCTCGCAACGTTTTTCCACCTGGAAGTGTTGAAATTTGAATACGATATATCTAATCGTTTTTTTTTGCTATTTTGTAGAATATTTTGAAATGAATATTTACCGAATGAATATTTTGAATCTCTCATAATGAAAAAGAAACTAGGTATACATATTGTCATTTTTTTGAATTTGAATACATGCTTTGCCATTGAAAAAATAGATGGCGCTCCGTATTTTGTCGGCCATGTTGAAAGCGTTATATTTAAATAACGTGTAGGCTGCGTAGATTTAATTGGAATATAATATCGATACCTTGTCGGAGAAATCCACTAAGCAACAATTTTCCAGGAAATTACTTCTTGACTTGCCCTTGTAATTTTTGCAAGCGCCACGTTTTGGTCTTGGTTTGAAGATTCTACCATTAACACAAAATAAACTAAAGAAAAATAAAATTTATAGTACACTACAAAATACACAAATAACCCTACATAGGAAGTTTTTTTGTCTCCTGTAAAAATTTAAAATTGCCGCTTAGTACATTTTCCCATGAAGGTATCGATATTAAAATTGAGCTTTCTTAAAGATATCTTACTAAATCTGAGCTCCAGAACGCGGCCATTAAGTGGTGCTAGTTTGAATTTGGAAAACGGTTACAAAACAATTTACATTCAAATTTTTTTTTTGGTGAAGAAAAATAATGTAAAACGAAAAGAAAACTGGACTCAATCAGAAAAAAACTACAGCGGCAGTTGAACACGTGGGCCTGGCCCTCCAGCTTGGGGGTTGTACTTTGGAGTAACTACCCACTTAAGTAAAAAAAATTGTTTACAAAGCAACTAAGAGCCTCAGAAAAGACTGATTTTATTGTTCACGACTATGCTTAAAGAAAAAAGACAACGACGTTTGTACCTCCATCTGGTATATGAGAACATTAAATAGGAGAGGTAGGCGCAGGGGAACAAATAATGGAACCTTAAAGGCAGACATTACTGCTATTCAGGAAATACGATGGTGTGAGCCGGACAAAAGGGGGATGAAAAACTGTGACATCTACTACGAAGCGTGTTATACTGAGCAGAAACAGTGACTGTTAGGATTTGGATTTGTTAGAAGCGCCAGACATATGAAAGAGCGACTATCGAAGAACGATGCTAAGACCTAGCTTGGAGATTTTAACGTAAGAGAGGATATGTTTAGCAGTACTATCGGAAAATATAGCCTACACCACAACGCGTCTGGCGACGGACTTAGGCTAATTGACTTTGCTGCGGATTAAATGACACTCTATACCTACCAACCACACTACTTTCTACCAACCGCACGAATTGAGGCAAGCAAGGTTTATAAAGCCGTTAAGATTTATAAAGTGTGCGGAGATGATTTGTAAGTAACATTAACTAATAAGAAAATCTTGGTCGGATAAAAGTAGATATTCCTGCAGAATGCGTGCATTGACAGATATAACTTTGAGAGAGTGCGAGAATTGGCTTACTTCGGCTCCACTATTAAAAGACAGCAACATCTCGTCAGAAATTAAACGAAGAATTACGCTTTCCAAATTTTCTTTCTTTTGGCTTAGAAGGTGATATATCTAGTAGTAAAGCTGTCACTCGAACTGCTAAGAAGATCCTACTTAAGACCGTAGTCATTCCAGTCCTACTCTAACTGCTGAAACATGGACGGTGTCAAAAACGGAAGAAGAAATCCCACGTGGTTTTAGAGAAAAACTCAACGAAAATCTGAGGTCAAGTATGCGTTGATGGGCTATGGAGAAGAAGATTCAACCAGCTGTACAGCGACTGGTAAAAAAAAGCTCCGCATTGGATGTTTAATATGGCTAGGGCACGTCGAACGAATGGACTCCAATACTCCGGCTAGCAGAGACTTCGATCCCCAGCCAGCCTACGGATGCAGTTTATGAAAACCTCGGTATAATTGGCGCGCACAAGTAAAAGTCACCTCCGCATCCTGTGCAAGTGAACGAATTATGTGGGTATATACCAAAACTAGACATGGTTCTGTACAGTTCATCTCTATAAATCTTGTCATATGCGGCTTAAAATAGATGCAAAGATGGAATTCATCAATAAGTTGCTAGGAAGCAACTTTGCTTGCTGTAAGATAACAACCTCTACATGCCATCTGCTGTATTGAACAGTTCCTGAGTCGAAGCATCCTTCTGTAAGAAGGTAATGGGTAACTTAATGATTCTTTACTTCTCTTCAGCTTGTCAGTCAAAATGCAGAAATTAAGGTGACCAGATCCACGAAAAAGAGGACACTGTAGAAAAACAACCACTACCTGCCTTCTTCTGTATTGAATAGTTCCTGAGTCGGAGCATCCTTCTGTAAAAAGGTAATGAGTTACTGAATGATTCTTCACTTCACTTCAGCTTGTCAGTCAAAATGCAGAAATTAAGGTGACCAGATCCACGAAATAGAGGACACCTTCAAAAATGTCATATGAAAAATGTTAAAACAAAAATAAGGACCAAAATAAAACAAATATATTTTTTTCATGACCCTTAAAAGTGGGCGTGGGCTAAAAATATATTTTCACGGAAATTGTATGCATTACCAATGATTTTGTATCGAAAGTTTTTTGGCATATTTTAAAATTTTGCCGAAAAATATTTTTTTTTACTAAAAACGCAGCCAATTTGTGGGCTTGCAAAAACATTCATATCACGAAATAAAGATATTGGAATTATCTAAATATGTTATTCAGAAACGTGTTCAAAAATGCTTAATGTTTGGTCAAAAAGAACGTTTTACTAAGAAGTTTTCGTGTGCGGAAAACTTGCACTAACTTGGAACTAAAATGATCTGCTTCATGAACATAGAGTCTACATACCTATCGTCATCACTCATGCTAAAAATGTAAACCCCAAAAATCGATGACACACAGATCGACGAATGGACGAACAGACAGGCATGGCTAGACCGACTCAGCTATCGATTATGGTTCGTTGCAAAAAAAATGTTGTGGTGTTTTTGTGATGTCGAAAAATGTTGCTTACTGAGAAAACCTAAAAACTGGACAAATTGCATGTTTTTTGTTTTTTCAAAAAGATACCGGACATTTTTTTTTCTAGACAAAAAGGGGACATGTTCTCTTAAAAAAAGACGTCTGGTCAACCTACTCATAATAGATCCTTCTGTGTTTGCATAAGCCTCCTTGCGTCTAAAAAGTTTAACCCAGTATCTAACCAGGCACTGTATGTCTTGACAAAGCAGCCTTACTGAACAAAATAACAAAAATAAACAAAAAAATATTCATGTCTGAGGAAATAATTGAATCACGTGTATCACGCTTGCTCTTTGGTGGCTTTTCATGTGCAGCGGCTTTATTCATCACTCATCCCCTTGATGTCATCAAGTTGAACTTGGAAGTAAAGTCTCTTACTATCAGAGAACTTATAAAGTATCATTACTTGACGAAAAAAGGTTTGTTCGCCTTTCAAAGGCCAAATTTGCTAATGAAATTGTGTCTTGCTTTCAATGTAGACATGCGTATTAGGAGCATATACAAAGGGATGGCTGGTTCAATGGCTCGCACGATGATCTACTCCAATTTGCGGTTCGAGCTCTATGAACTAGCGAGACGTCGGAATTTACTCAATTCCTTTCAAGGAAAAGTAGCTGCATCTTCGATTGGTGGGGGGATTGGAGGATTTTTGGTCACTCCAATATATAAGTTCCATGTTCGCATGCAGAATGACGAATTGTTACCCACAAGTGAAAGGCGTTAGTAAGTCTTCTTCTGTACCTTTATGGTAGGTCGGATTGCCTTGAGACTTTTCAAACTGGCTTATCCAAGAGTATACAATGAATTTTGCAAAATTAATTCATTTCATTATTGAATATTAATTGTACGCGAACAGATATAAGCCACTTGCACGAACTCATTTATTCAACTTACCAGGGCATAACTCAACTATTCAGACATTTTCTGGTGATTTCGGTTTGCTTACCAACAGGTCAGTTGAAGAAATGGGTTCCCGATGCCAGGCCCTAATATATTTTTAATAAGTTTGTCTCTTCTTCAGTTACAAAGGTTTAATCCATGGCCTCTATCAAATTTATCTTCAAGAAGGGGTTCGTTTGATGTTTTCTGGCGGAGTGATCTCTACATTTCGCGGCATGATGGCAACCATTGGACAGCTCGCATTCTATGATGAGGTAGTATAAGATCACAAGATAGCTGAATACAGACACTATCTCTTTCAATTTTAGGTTAAGCTGATCCTTCTTAAATACCCAGAGTATTTCAAAGACGATTTTGAAACGTATTTAGTTGCGTCAATTTCAGCTGGTTTTGCTGCTACTTTCCTTCAACAGCCATTTGAGGTGGTAAATGTTAAGCTTATTGATGCACCACCAGAAAAATTCAAAAAGGCTGGCGACGTTGTAAGGTACACGCTTCACTATTATGGATTAAGAGGGTTTTATAAAGGTTTAGTAGCTGGCTTTTTGCGTATTGTACCACAAACTGTGATAACGTACATGATTTTGGAAAGCTTAAGAATGCACTACGGTAGGTATGTTACTTATACAGGAGGAAAAAGAGGCGATATCGTTGAAGTCATAAGCATGATGGATTAAACTTTAAAACTTTAACTAATCTATCTATCGAGTCATTTTTATTTTCTCTCAAACAATATCACCATTGGGGATTTTTTTGGTGAACTTTTGGTTTTGCACTAGGGAAGGAACACACATATTAAGTCTATTCGCGTACAAGATTATTTTTACTGATTCTTACTGATTTATACTTATTGCCGTGCGCGTTCGCGAAAATTAGTAAAGGGGATTTCGAATGAGGGGGCATAAAACCACGCCTCCATAAAAATCTGGAAACTAATTGACTACAGATATTTCTGTTGGTAAGAATTAGTAAACTGTCAGTTGGTGAAAGTGCAAACTCATTTCATGTTGTATGTCTTTATTTTTTAAAGTCACACTCTGTCGTTAAAGGTCCATACAGGAACTAAACATCATTTGTGTATACGAAGTTATAATTATTGCCTCCTGTTTAACAGAGGTAAGTACTCAGTTCTTGTCATTTTCGGGATATGACCACTATGCCACTGCGCCCATTTGTATATTTGTCTGCTTCTCTTTTTACTATTAAATAGCCTTCATAGCTCGAAGAAAAGAAACAGCTATTGGCAAGGGTGATTCTTCGTTCAGTTTCTGACGAAATGCTGTTGTCAGTGTTAATATCGGAGCCGAGGTATACACATTTACGGTAAATTTTAAATTTAAATCCCTTCGTTCGCTCTTCTTTTTTTTGTGGTTGCGAACCCAGAATTTAAAGGAAGTGTCGGACAGCCGAGGTTCCATCAGCCACTGGTCCACGACCTTCAGATTTGGTAATGCAACCAATAACAGGTATAATGAGCGCGACAGAGGAGCACTCTATTCGGTGCAGCCCTAGGGAGATTAGGGAGACTCACGACAGAGCAACGCCACACAAAACCTGCAACAGGAGTCCACGAGAAAACGGCGTCGTCGAAGACCAAAGGAAGTGGGATTCTCGAGATGGTTCGATGGCAAAGAGAAGTTCGATGGCAAAGAGAAGACTATCTCTCTCTCCCAACGCTGGAGCAACAGAGGTGTTTAGGCAGACGACCAGGTACAAACACTCTCAACACACTAAACGAGCACACATGGACACATGGACACAAAAGACATGGAATATCATGTCTAAAGACAGTGAAAAGACAACTGTCACGATATCCGACAGCTGTTAAAACGTCTGTTGAAGGGAACAGTGGAACGTGTCCAAACACCAGCAACAAAGGCATAGAGCCCAACATGAAAAGATGGTACCCGAAGGGAAATCCCTGACTCCAAAATCTGAACGCAAAACCACCAACATAGTTCGCGAAAATGTTGTTTTTTTGACAATCAAATTTTCCCTACTTCCTCAAAGCTCACTGCTTCTGAGAAAGTGCGGTGCCCTCCTTCCATCCTTCGGATATTTAATCTTCTCCACGTCGTTCGGTTTTCGGATTGGTCGCAGTCAGTCAAACATATGCAGCCGGGGCAAATGTTTGATTGACAGAAATTATTGTTAAAATCCAATAGGTATATCCAATTGGAATGAGCAAGTGTGAGGTTTCTGGCAGCGATAGCACGCGTTGGGGAAAGCCGCCTGACGTCGAGGCGTTAAAACGAGCAGTAAGACCAGTCACATGCGAACGCGGGTATCTTGAAACTAGTAAGCGCCAAAGGGCAGAAAGTGTAAGAAGTCGGCAGCTTTGTTAAGCTACGTATACCTTCACACTAGCAAGAAAATTTGCAGCAAATGTTGAGAACAGTAGAAACGAGTGGTGGGTGCACGACTGGGTCGTACGCAACTTTCTCTTTCACAGCGAGTTAATTTCACGTTTTTAATAATTTGGCTTAAAATGATATAAATTATGTCGAAATGTGATTATACGAACGTTTATTCCGTAATTGAAAGCAATCGGTGTTCATGTGAATAAAAATTGTTTTTACGTTATTGGCCAAAACCAAAACTGAAAATTGCGTTAGGGGATAATTGGGCCAAAAGCAATTATGTGGAACTCCTGAAAACAGTGATAGTAGTATACAAATTAAATTTCATTCAATTTGGCAAAATAGTTTGCGAAAAATTGACAATTGCAAATTGAGGTTATGTATGATTTTTTTTATGGCAGGTACCAGTAATAACAGGGCTAAAAGCAAACAAAAAAAAGCCTAGAATTATGACAAAAAAAAAGCTGGATGCGAAGTTTGATGAAAATCGGTCAAGCCGTTTAGGCTAGAGAGACCTAGAGAGACCTAGAGAGACAAAAACCCTTTTTTTTGGGCTAATAAAGCTTCAATGTAATTTTTTGACATTTGCATGAGCCTGGAAAAAATGTCTGCAAACTTTTTGCATGCAAATTGAAATGACGAATTTCGGTTCGTTTCCACCGAACATACTATAAGTTTGAAAAACCGTGCAAACACTTACCGAAAATTGCGTAGCTTAAGGTGTATGGGTAGCTGAAAGCATAAGTTTAGATATTGCTATCACCATTTTGCTTAGGTTAGGTGTCGTAGTTCTTTCTGTATGACAGCGGGAGTTTGTTCGTTAATCAGTCTACGGAATTGGTTCTTTCATATCCTCAGTATCGACTGTGACGATATTTCCTTAATTTTCTCCTTGGAAATATCTACGTTTTACACTTCGGTAGAGAGAGTAGCAGCCGTCTATATCCACGGTAAGGATGTTTTATTTATTTTTTCATCTTTCTGTAAGGCTGGGGTTCTTTCCTTTTTCTATTTCAATAGAGCTCAATGGCAGCTCTCGTCTTCATTTGTAGCTTAGCTTTGTAGGCCTCGTTCTTGGCTGCGAACCAAGAGTTTCTTGCAATTTTGCGCGAGAAACCTATAGCACATCAGTTACGGAAGATCTAATGGTTTGTTGACATCGTTGAAATCGTTGCCATTCTTCTTCGACATTGGGTACTATTTAGTTGTATCGAGAGGGTAAGGGACACGCGTTTCGTGAAGGCCTTGGCAGTCTCTTGCGATTGAAGTTTTTCTCTCGGTCAAAGAGTATCCTTGAACATCAGCGGCAGATCTAATGGTTTGTTGACATCGTTGCCATTCTTCTTCATCATTGGATACTGGTTGTATCAAAAGGGGACACGCGTTTTCTGAAGGCCTTGGCGGTCTCTTGCGATTGCAGTCTTTCTGCATTAATACGTTTTTCACATTTATTTCTGTGGCTTTGTTACATAAAACGAAGCGAGCCCCAAGTAAACGATATAGAAATAAACGATAGTCACGACAAAGTGCGATTGTGTAAAGCGAGAAATAGTTATGACAGCTCAACGAAAACGAATTGCCAAATGCCAGTCGTAAAAAATGCGAGTATCGTAAAACCTAGAACGATACTCGTTTTATGTAATCGAATTTCAACGAGAACGAAGTGATTTCATGGAAATTCAATTTATAAAATAAGGCGCCTGATTTGTTTTGGCGTGGTGGATATCTGCAATCTCACCTTGGCTGCAATAAGGAAGAGGTACGAGGCGATGTAAGCCCCTCGGAAGGGTCGGACATCCAAAATATTGGATGCGTGCCTCTTGTTTATCGCAAAGTAATCAATTTGATTGACCGTTCGTTGAACTGCAAGCTGCCGTGTACCCTTTGAATATCGGGGTGAGAAAACCGTATGCTGGCTGTAGTGGTATTTCGTTCCACAGCGAATTTAATTAGTATAATTCCGTTACCATACGTGTTCTTGTGTGGGCTGTGTTTTCCGTCAACATTGCTAAAGATAGCCTCTTTTTCAAATTTGCGTCAAAATCTTCCAGCACGATTTTAGGATCGTACTTCTGTAGTCGCTCATAGGTTTGGCCTTGATGCGCATTATTACAGTGCGTTGGCTAATTTCTTGAAAGCAATAGACTACTGGCGCTTATAACAAATCCAAATCCTTATAGGCGCTCGTTCCGCTCATTTTAACACGATCCGTAGTAGTTTCACGGTTTTTCATCCTCATTTTGGCCGCCCCATTACATTGTATTTTCTGAATGGTAGTTATGTCTGCTTTTAAGCAGCTTAGGGCTTCCGCTAGTTGTTCGCATGCATCTCTCCTGTTAAATGTTCTCACATTCCAGGTGCTGATACGAACGTCGTTGTCCGCATTTCGTTTAGCATGGTCGTCAAAAATAAAATCGGTCCTTTCCCAGGCTCTTGGTTGCTTTTGTAACAACAATTTTTCCCGTGAATGGGTAGTTAACCCCTGAAGCATGGACCTCTCAAAAGCGTATGAAGAAAACCTTAGTCGATTTGAGAGTAAAATTCTTCGGTCCCGTTTGCGTTTGAAGGGCAATGGAGAAAAGATTCACAACCAAGAACTATTCCAGCTGTACAGCGACATGCCCCTGGTCAAAAACTCCCGCATTGGACGTTTAAGATGACGGAGAGTCTTCGATTTCAAGCCAGACATCGGACGCAGTAGAGGAAGACCTCGCCTTTAGTGTCGCGTACAAGTAGAAACCCACCTCAACCAACTTGGAGTGCGCAACTGGAGGCAGTTAGCTAAGGACCGGGCTAATTGGAGATGCATGTTGGTTGAAGCCCAGGTTAATTTCGGACTGTAGCGTTACTTACATAAGTAAGTAGGGTAGTTAACCCAAGGTACAACCCCCAAACCTAGAGAGCCAACTTTAAATTTATGGGACACCCCTAAAGCACAGGTCCACCAGTATACACTGCGGGATTGAGCGCTGCCGTTGGCTTCTCACCTCTTCATCTATCTCCGTTCAACGGGCCTGACTAACCCTTGATATTCCTAGATAACCTGTTGTCCGAATATGTCGGAGCAGCTCAAAAAGGTTTTTCACTTCGTCCATTCTAACTGGTACTTCAGACGCCATTCTTCTCTCCATCTTAGAAATTTTTCCGCAGCCGCCCCTCTTGGAAATTGAATAGGTGCTTAAGTGTGAGGTCACGTCTTCCCAATGTGTGATGCATCAGGGCATTATGATTCCAGTGATGCCGCACTGAATTTCCCATTCATGTTTCATATTTGTTTAATACTAAGTACTTTAATAATTCTAGACAACATCTTCGAATCCATGTAGACAATAGTGAAAGTAAGAAGCAAGACCCTCATCGATTGGGCTACACAACACCAATATCAATCAAAACGATCGATAAAAATCGAGTAGATTATCGGTCACAATATGTGCCGTAGTTCTGAAAAGTAAAGTCACTTTTAAAAAAACTCAAACCTTGCCGTACTAAGCAGTCTCATAAATATATTTATCTACTTTGAAATCTGTTTCTATTTTCATGTTGTCTCTTTTTTTTTAAAACACACAGTTAAATTATAGCATTTTTACACATAAACAAAATGCATTCCTAAATTAAATGTGTTCTTCCGATAGCTCAATAATCAAGACGTTGACCGTAATCTATTGTTATCAAAACTATATCGAGTACCAAGAAAGTTTTAAATAAAATGCTAAACAAGTTATAAAACAAATCAAAATGCTATACAATGTATATAAACAGTTACATAAATAGTCTCTGGAAAAATTGTGCTATAAAGTACATATATGCGTTTCACTTTTAAATTAATTTACAGGAATGTTTCGGTTACACTATTATTTTTGTTCTTAAATATCTTTCTACACAAAACTAACAAACTGTAGAGTTAAAGTAAAAACATAAAACTATTGGTTGTCCTCTTTTTTTTTTTAAAAACCAGAAGTGCTATTCTTGTGCTTAGTTCTTTGCTTCCTTAACTATGCCAAAGTTAAGTCGCAGTTGTTCGAGGAACACAAAGGTGATAATGGTGTGTGGGCCCAGCCGGACAAAGGCTGGGATGTAGCCCTTAAAGAATCCCATGGGACCGAGGCGGGCAGTAAATTTAATGATATCCCAGAGTCCCTTGAACTCGCCTGGTTTGGCGTTCATAGTACGAGTCTTGAGGACATCCAGTGGCTGTGTGAGAGTTGTGGCAATAGCTCCAGCGCCCAGTGAAGCAACGAAGTGAGTGCGGAGATCGTCTTTGAATCCGGGTGTTTCGAGAAGCATCGATTTGATCTATAAATATGGTTTTTGAGGGTATGTCGGTAGAAGAAGCGGTAAGTAATACTAACCTGGTCGTAGAAAGCAATCTGTCCCACGGTCATGAGAACACCTCGGCTAACAGCTGTGGTGGCACCAGAGAATAGCTGCTTGAAGCCCTCGCTTCGATACACCCGGAAGAGGCCGTCAATTGCGTTCTTGTAACTTAAATTAGACAGAGAGAGAGAGAGAAGTGTGATCAGTTTTTCATTAGGGAAAGTTCTCTCCAGACATACTTTCTCCTGGATTCTGCTGCCAATTTCACATCGTTCTGCATTCGAACGTTGACCATATCCGCTGGAGTGCCCACTAAGCCACCGATCGCTCCAGATAAACTAGCTAGAGCTATCTTCCCCAGAAGGGTGTTGGTGTCAATGTAAGGTTTACCCACTTCATAGATCCCGAAACGAGTCAACGAGTACGTCATCTGTCGCAGAACGGAAGCTGAAAGGCCACTGTACAACGCGGTGACACCTAAATAATATATAATTAGTGATAGTCTACATATTTTGTTGTTGTTACCATACCTTGATCCCTAATGATCTTAGCTGTCAATGGGATGACAGAGAGTTTGCCCTGCTGCGTCTGCAGATTCACCTTGATCAAATCGAGTGGATGTGTACAGCATGCTGCGCCAGCGCTTGCCAAACCTCCGAAATACCAACGTCCTATCCGGGTGGGTGGAGCTGAGGTTTGGTCGGACATCTTGTGTTGTTTTTGTACTTTTGTTTAACGCTGGAAACATTGAAATACAACATTATGTGGTCTGTTTTTTTACCTTTTCTTCATTTTTAAACACAGAGAGACGTAATTGGAAGGAATTTTTAAGGGGATGCTGAACTTAAGTGCAAAATTGAAGACCTTGATGGATCTCTGAGTAAAGATCACTTAACTTTAGACAGGTTATACCCCTTTGAAGGTTGCTCAGCGCTATTTTAAAAGCAGAGAACACATCTTGTGTGCGAGTTCTGTAAATAATTTAAACAGACAAGACACTTCAAGAGCAGGTAAGAGAAGCAAAGGAACCAGGACGTGGTGAATTTTTTTAACATGCAACGCTAGAAAAAAAAAAAAACTTGGTCTGCCAAAGCTCAAACCCTAGCTCAAGCATGGAAATTGTTAGTAGACCAATGGAAGGGCAGATAAACATGGCTAGAATAAATAAGTTCTTGACTTAGGCATGTCTATCTTTATTTTTACTCTAAACTACAGGCTAAGTGGAGTCGGATGCATAGATTAAAATATGTAACTCTAGGTTTTTACTTGACTTTAGCTTATTGACAAAAGATGCCTTTTCGAGTCAATTTACAAAAACACCTGAGGACATGCCAATTATTGTAATAAAATCAAATAGAAAGACATTAGGAAATTCCTACCTATGATCCAACATGTTTAACGGGGACAGTCTACCAAGATCACGCATCGCCAAATTCTCAATCTAATCCTTGCAATACTTTTGAGTGATCAGTCTTTGAAAGAAAGTCAACTCAACACCATTCAAATGCAAAATCTTGTCCAAAGCGGGCATGGCGACAAGAAACGCAACTCAATGCTTCCCAAGATCGCGAAAAACTCGTGACAGTTTTTGATTCGAATTACTCGACATTGATGACATCGTGAATTGAGGTGCAGATTTTCGGCCGCCCTAAGGCAAGGCCGTTCGATTCGAAGAGACTGGAAGGTCCATTTACCTTTCGATCAACCAAGAATATCGGTCCCGGCTTCCATCGACATCGATTTTTTTTAAAGTATTTTAGGTATAAGTATTATTTAAGGCGGGCTTAAAAGCTCGATGGTTAATGCGATGAACTACCTTGCAGAAGGTTCGATTTAGAGCCGTAGCAAATTTGTACTGGCCCTACGCTCGTTATGATCAGATAAATCATCCGAGAAGTATCGATTGTCAAGAAATGCTTATCTGCGGAGTCAGCATAAAGATAATCTTCTGGCATTATAACTGAAATATGATTTCTGATTCATGACCGCCACGGCTGGCTCGGACGTAGCGTATGTAGTTATGGCCGTATATCGGCAATAACGCGGCGAATTTTGTCCTCCAAGTGGTCAATTCTTTCGGGCTTAGACTAACGACTTCACATACTCTCACAGAAAATAGTCAAGCGGCGCTAAATCGCACGATCTTGGAGGCCAATTCACAGGACCAAAACACGAAATTATGCGCTCACCGAACGTTACTTTCAACAAATCAATTGTGGCACGAGCTGTGTGCCATGTTGCCCCGCCTTATTCAATTGAGGAACGAAAAAGTTAGTAATCATAGCTCTAGAGCAGTCTCCATTGACTGTAACGTTCTGGCCAGCATTTTTTTTTTTTAAAGAAGTACGGACAACGTCTCTGTGGATGGGTGTTATCATTTAGTGTAAACATGGTGCGAAAACGTTCCATACTTAATCGAATTAATTGCTCTGATGGTCGATTATGTAAAGTGGACGTAGTGTGCGATACGTTATTCGAACAGAACCATGATTTTCAAAATAAATTTGCACAACTTGGAAGCGTTGTTCAGACAGCAGTCTATTCATGTTGAAATGTCAAACATTTAGTTAATCTCTGTGCCAAGCTAAACTAAAAATAAATCACTTGAATGCTGACAAAACGGTCGCCAGTTAAAATAGTATTGCCAACTTTAAGTTCAATACCAAAAAAAAAAACACCCTTTGTAAGCTGGGCTGGTGTAAAATAGCAATTAGCTCTGAAAAGGTAACTTAGTTTGGACGCTGCTGATTTGGCAGTAGAGGTTTAATGTTGTTGCCATTGCCATGGAAGATCAGACTCAATCAAGTGACATGCAATTGGCTATTTAATGATCGCCGCTGTAGCCCATTTTAGTGAAAGACTTGAAAATGCACCCTTAAAGGTTGTCAGTCTCGTCGAAACTACGCTCTCCTAAAACTCAACGAAATTCATCATCCAAAAGGATAGGTAAACGTATTTTTCACCAAGAACCATTATATCCACTCAAACTCACTGCATGGTGCACCATTTGCATAGAAAGTATTATCAGGACTTATTTCCGCAAACTGATAAATTGGGACTAAGGGATTAACGGATTAATGAACTCAAGTAACAGATAACTTATCGCCCGAAAATCTCATCAAGACGATTGGAAATCCTCTAAAATGAAACAACATTGTCAATAACGATGGAGGCACCACCTTAACCGACATCATATTCGCTTCTTTTTATTTTACCCAAATGGACACCCTGACACCCTCTACAAACTAGTAAGGATTTTCAAAAAAATTTAAACGGATTTATTTTGAACCAGCTGCTGCCTACCAACTCCGACCATTAGCCTCCACGTTGCGACTATCTTACTGTAGATAGGCTGTGAGTCCCTGTGCGGTCTTGGCTGCAGCAGATGATCGATATCATACTAAGGCACATATTCCTTTTTCAAGAAGAAAAATTCGGAAGAATTCCCAAGATGGAGTCAACATTAATCCCAGTTAAGATAGGAAAATTTAATAACTTATCTGAGCTGTTTGATATATTAAGGCAACAGGCCGTATATTAATCTTAAGAGTAAGTAAGACCTTTTGAACATAGCTGGTGTCAAAGGAGTCGACGTAACAAAGGCAGCTCTCAATCCCATAGTGGATACTAATGGCCATATGTGCAAGGGGTTTATGATAAATTGGTGCTGACCCTATAGGTTGGTGCTTGTGGTTGTGGGTAACTACTCAATCTCGAAAGAACCCTATTATTGCCAAGCAATCAAAATCCTCGGAAAGGACTGATTTTACTGTTGACGACCATGCTGAAAAAAAAGGATAACCACGTTCGCACCTGCACCTGCGATGTGAGAACTTTATACAGAAGATGAGCGCATAAACATAAGCGAAAGCACTGAGCTTCTATAAATCAGACATTACTGCCATCGAGGAAATACGATTGGATGGGTCGTGCTAGCTTATCCCTTCATTTGCGTGTACTAAGATCATGATTTGAACCAGGGAGCCCGCGCAGCGACTATTTTGACTTTTGCAGAACAAACCCCTTATTCTGAAGAAGAATGGAGCCGCAACTAATATGCTTCGTTTCTCTTCCCCACCAGCAACAAACCACTGGTTTGATGGAGAATGCCGGCAGATGTGCAGGTTGGCGATGAAAAATTCTCGCTGCTACATAAGGGTCGGATCCGATCCACCGACACATTCGATATCAAAAGAGGATTAAGGCATGGTGATACACTGTCATGTGACTTCTTCTCATTCTTGAGAAAAATGTGCAAAACTCCCGACCCACCAGACCCACAATCTTCCATTCATCGGTGCAACTACTAGCGTACGCCGACAATTTTGACATCATTGGTTGGACTCTATGTGATGTCATAGCCACGATTGCTGGTATATAGACGGAAAGGGCAAACATAGGTTTAGCAGTCTAGCAGCATTTTTGTATATGCTGTCAACAGGAAAGGGCGAAGAATTACACTTGCCAACCGCTGTTTCTTCGGGCTATGATGGCAATTTAGTAGTTAAGCCCTCAATCGAAATATTTAGGGGATCCTATACAAGACAATGATCATCCCAGTCCAGCTCTACGGCGCTGAAAAATGCATGCGTATCAAAAACGGATGAAGAAATCCTTGGTCGTTTTCATATTTGGTCCTCTTTGCGTTGACGTGAATGGAGACGGAGATTCAATCAATAGCTATACTATCTATACAGCGACATGGACATAGTAACAAAATTAAGGATGGCTAGGACATGTAGAGTGAATCGACATAAACACTCCGGCTTGCAGTCTTCGATTCCCAGACAGTGCGTGCACAAGTAGAAACCGACCTTGAAAAAGTTGAAGTGTGCAACTGCAGGCAGTTAGCTAGTGATCGGAGTAGTTGGAGAGTCATGTTTACTGATTCCCAGGTGTTAATTCCTGAATGTTTAATGTGTTACAAAGAATGTATCATCAAGCCTTATTTCCGCAAGCTGATATATTAGAGCTGAGGGAGTAAGGGGTCAATGAACACTAGTCATAGATTCTGTATGCCCTACCAAAGAGAATATCTGATATCAGTGCGAGAGGTGCACAAGTACAAACCGACCTAGAGCAACTTGAAGTGCGAAACTGATGACAGAAAGCTAGAGACCAAGGTAGTTGGAGATTGTGTTGGCTGATTCCCAAGTGTTCATGCCGTATAATCCGTTGAATATTATTTCCGCAAGATAAATAAGTGAAAGCCGAGTAGATCCCTGGTCTTATGATGTATACCATTGTTTAACCCACCCTTCATTTTGAGTGACCCATCTGTGCAAAGTTAAGAATTTAGCTAGTGAACTTCTTGCTAAATTTTATCACTGCACATAGACATTTTTTCCATACAAACTTTTTCAAAAAAATGTCTACCTTCAGTCAATAATGCGCAGCCACAAATATTCAGCCCTAGCGAGGTATCCGTCGGAGCGGAAAATTCTCCGATTTCGTCGATTCGGATGATTTTAGCTTCGAGGTATTCATCCAAAAACCTTTTCGGAATATTTCTCTGTCATTTTGTAACGCATCCCGGCGAATTGCGTGCATTGAGCTGCATTTTTCGTGCAATTTTTGACAGCTAAGTGCAGTTTTCTTTCCGATTTCCTTCGACACAAATTCATTGCGGAAATTATTTACGAATTGTAGTGAAATAATGCTTGTTCCGATGACACATACCTCGAATGGAATTTTAACATCCGACGAAGTATGCGTTGCGGAAAATTGTGCGCTCCGACGGATTGCAAATTCAAATTGCAGTGTGCGAACATACCCTGATGTGTGCAAATCGAACACATCCATTAGGTGGTACTATATCGCCCACTGGAATGTTGGTATCTGTCAAAACCACTTTTCGAACGATCAAAAAACCGCGGGAACCTCCGAGAATATGCCATCTCCTTCTAGATCAGTATGTGGAGTGATATAAATAGAGATGAAGCGACAACCAGCGAGTTAGTCTTAATTGTGACCTGAACGTGATTTAAATAGTGTTGACTGAGTGAATTACCTAAGTGAATTTTAAAACTGATAATACTGCGCGAATTTAATCGTATTTGATTTCAAATAAGTAAATTGAAGTGATGAATTATTAAGTGTCTTTAAATATATTATTGTTAAAGCTCGAATTCTTTCTACAATATCAATTTAAAAGTATTTGCCGAGAACCCCTTAATCTGTATATGCTGGCATATATTATTATTGCCCGTTCAGCTCGAGACATTTTATCAACTGCACAAACCACACAACAACTACAACCTTCCACCGAAAGATGTCTCCCAAATGCATATAAAAGAACCACTGACCACTAACAAAATTCCACAAATCCCTCCAAGGCCAACCACTAAATCCACTCTCACTCATGCAAGAAATCAATACTTTCATCATCCCTCCGCACCAATTGTACTAACAACGTAAACATTAATTAAATGACACAACACCACCACTTGAGTTCACAATCGAAACCAGAAAATATTAATGAACTGACCTTTCGAAGGTAGATTCGTAAAATTTCCAATGGACGGCAACGAGTTAATTTATCTTAAGACATTCAACAGGGCACACACAGAACACTATCACCGCCAAAATCAGAAGGGATTTCTATGGAATGTCGGTTTTGGAATTTTATCTGAATAGCAGACAAATTCCAATAAAACAAAAATTAAAATAAATTCGGAGAATATATTATCAAATGCCGATGATTTTGGTCATCTTGACTTTGGCTTCGGAACAACTGGACGCGATGATGCACGCAGTGAAAGCGATTTTGCAAGACAACACGGCGCGACAGTGAAACACAATTGTCAGCCAAAGTGAGTCACTTTACTTCTTGGCGTGTGACAGTGTGTGAATGGAGAATCCATGACGTAAGCAAATCAGCTGTTATTTTGCAAAGCTTTTTACCACACTTCCATCAGGTGGATATTGCGCCATCTTTTGGCGATATTTGTTGAATACTTTTGCTGCTATGAAAAAAGAAGGTGGTGAGTGAATTGTCAGTTGCCATGTGTATTTGACAGTTTGCAAATAAAATATATAGTGCTTGGCGTGTTGTTTACTGTTTTTTCTCGCTAAATTTATTTCCACTTATTTTAATCGGTTGATTATTTTTGTTTATCTATTTTCCCAAGGTGAGTAGAGCAATACATATAACCATTTAAATAATATAATCGCGGGTGATCAGTAAAATGCAGGAAGAAAGAATGTGACACATATTTGCGAATGTAAAAGTGAAGTGAGTTGGAAGTTGTTAATAGCTGTGCTTTACAGGGATAAGGCTGATCATATTCATAATGGAATAAGTGAATATTTGGTGGAGTTTGAAGTATGAAAAGAAATTATCAATCAACGAACGCGATTGCAAACACATCAGCTAAGAATTTTCTTTGTTTTGTTTTTGTTAGACAACCGAGTTGCCGTGACAGTTTTGTTGCGGCGAAGTACCAATAAATTTTTGTGGTCCATTATTGGTACTATTTTTCAAAGGGGTATTCGTAAGTGTTTTCGTCGCATATTAAAAGTTTTGGTTTAATTTATAAAAAGTCTCAGAAGAAATTTACTTAATTTTTTTGTATTAACTGATTCGTCTTGCGACTTGATTCGTGCGGATCATTGGCCGTGTTTCGGGTTTTAGTTTTACGAATTTAACTTTGCCGATGCGTTGGTCAATCTAGCATTTTTAGGCACGTGAAATGGTCGACCAATAAAAACAGTGGGAACAAATTTACTTTAGCACAAACTCACTTTTTGACTTTTTTTTTTATTCCACTCTCTATTTTATGCTAATAACTTAGCGATTTTTTTTAAATCGTCGCTCTCAATTAGTTAAAAAATTATTTAACAATAAAAATTCAAAAAATCCCTATAGAAATCAACCATTTTTGACATTTTCTACAATACAGCATTGCCAGACAAAAAAAAAGAAATACTAAATATCTCCCAAAACGTAAAAATAAAATTCAAAGGATTTTAAATCTCTTTCCCCGCTCACTCAACTTCGGTCCTCTGGTCAAAGTCGTCAGGCAGGCGCCTAAGTCAACAGTTTTTTTTTGTTCTCTGGGTGGCCCGCTTTGCGGAACATAGCATTTTAACTCTTTTTCTAGGGACAGTAAGAGCTCACGAAACTTCGTTTTTTTTGTATAAATCTTTTTATTTGGTATGATTTTCAACATGACAATTCTGTGTATACCGCAGCAGCAAAAAAATGTCAAACACACAATTTGTATGGAATTATAACCAAAACATTGCAATTTATTTTAATCATAACTTGTGAAATAAATGTGAGCGACAATTTTTAAAAACGGATAAATTATCAGCACGCGAAGACAAATCGTTTAAGCAAAAAAAAAGTGTGAAGTGAAAAAAGTGAGTTTGTGCTAAAGTTAAGTTATGCCAAAGAGTGCACCGGCAAACTTATCTTAAGAAATCTAAAACCCGAAACACGGCCATTTATTTTCTTTTTAAAAATTTGTGTAGTTTGACAATTCTGTTTTTTTCTACTGCAGTGGCATAGATAAATAATTTGGCTAGATATAACAGTCGTTTTAGCCATGTCTGTCCGGCCGTCCGTACGTCACCAGTTTTCGGGCCTTAAACTTTGATCTAGAGTGGCAAAATTTGATACATGTGCTCAAATTTTCAAATTTTTCAAGACCAAATAGCAAGAGTTTCCCTATATTGCAGCGTTTATGAGTCATACAAAACAACCTCTCTTCATGGAAAGATAAAATGCTGTATGATAATGAATGTGCCCTGCGCACACGAGTATGCTTCAACCGTAGTCATTATGGATACTTTTCAATCACACGGGAATATGTTCAAACGGTTGAGTTTTGTGTAAAAGGCCGCCCAGAATGCATATTTGTAGCTGACGCTTGTAGCTAAGTCAGAAGTTAAAAACAAGGCAAGCCGTAAGCGCTTACACAATGTTGAATGAATGGCAACTTCATGCAAGAAATGTATCTCTCTTTTGACAGCGATACAAGATACCAGCTACAGATACTCATTCTGGGCGACCCTTAATATAACAAACTTTACATGTAGGTGTATTGCCATGGTTAGTTTTCAATTGTGTTTCCTTTTCATTTCCACGATAATCTACAACACAAACCATTAAAACTGATTGGTACCGATTTTTTGCTTGTAAAGTATTTTTTGTTTTTGTTGAAATTCTTGGTTTTTGTTTATTTAATTCGATTGACACAGAATTTAAAAAACACACCTGTCGAAAACACATACATGTGTGGTAGATTACACCTCTTCAACCACTTTATTTTGGTTGAAAAATTGTGCTCCCTCCTGACCCGTCCAACCAACAAACATGAGGTTCAACCAGTTGAAGCATACCCGTGTGCGAAGGCCAAATGATGAATACTTGCAGAAAGGCAGCAACGGTAACAAAGAACAAAATAACGAGCAATTGCTCAACTTTAAATTAAATAAAAATTGTTGGCGCAACAGGCTCGTTTGTACCCAGGGCCGAGCTTTCTCACAACCATTCATGTGTTCGTGTGTACTTCTTGCACGATGGCGGGACCTCTTGTTTTATGCCGACTCCGAACGGCAAATTTGATACAAGCTTTTCTTGAAAATTTATACTACTCGGATAATTTGTCAGATCATCACGAAAGGAGGTCCAGTGAATGATTAAGGTGTTGCTACGGTTGGGAATCGAACACAGACCTTCTGCGCGGTAGTTCATCGCACTAACCATCGCGCCACTGAGCCCACATGACTCATAGCTCAGTAAAAATTTAGCCGAGCCTTCATCTTCGATTTATAGAAAACAAGTGGAGAGCGGCCGCCGCATGTGAACATCATTCATATCGATCATCGTTCATGCATGTGTCGTTGTCGTTCATGCATTTGAACATAATTCATGTCATTCGTTAGTATGTCGACTTTGTCACAGTAGACCTACGAGTCGATATTTTCAAAATGGACTTTATAAGAGTCGACATTTAGATCAGTAGGTATTGTTTTCGAAAGTCAACGTTATGTCGATTTTTTGTTAACGAAATTTAAAAAATCGGTCGAAACTATCGGTTGTCTAGTTTAATACAATTGAAAATTATATCAATTTTTCTATTGAAATTTGTAACAATTTCTTATAATTAGCTTTAGCATTATAGGCTCTTTACTGAATTTTGATTTTTTTCCGATAACAAAAAAAAAAACACAAAATTCTGTCACACGTACGCTTGATCGAAAAGGCTTTTGATTTGATTCAAATTTGAAATTCAATATATGGAATTTATTAAAAACGACTCGCATCAGTTTGATTTGCCATTCAACTTGGTTTTTCTGAAAAAAAAACATGTAACGGCAGCTATTTCTAAGCAGTGATCACATCTTCGAGATTTGAACGCACCTATAATAGACGTATTCCACTTACGGAGATCTCAAGGGATCCCTAGACATAGCTGAAATTTTCTGCAATACTGCATTGTATGAGAATGTATCTGTCAATTTTACACTCACTAGATGGCGTTCGAGACAATTATATAATAAAAATCCTATTTATATTAGTTTGATACATGAAACATGGAGAACAAATTTAGCTGGGTATACCATATTGTATACGGATCGACTCAGAATCGCTAGCTGAGTCTTTAGGTCACCGGTTTTTGAGTCTTAAAGTTTGAGCTTAGATAATAAAATTTGTTATATCTGATCCTTGTACGTGCTGTTCGAACTAGTGTACAAATGTTCAAAATCCGCCCACTGCTACACCCACTTTAAAAAAAAACTTAATTTTTGTACAAATCGTAAAGAATTTTGAAAAAGTGTCTGAAAAACATGTTTAGATAATCTTAATATCTATATATGTATCATCCTTACAAACATTTTTGCCACCTCCACTTGCTTAGGGGGTATTTCAATTATTTTTTTTGGTAAAATTTTTTAAATATTTGAAAAAAAAAACTTTCGATGCAAATGCATTGGTTATGATAATATGAAAACTTTGTTTTTACATCATTTTAACCCACGCCCACTTTTTGGGGGTGTTTTCTTACAAAAACAATTTGTACATTGCCATAGAAAACGCCGTTTTTTGTCAACCAAAAAAAGATTCCCTATGGAGGTATACGTTTGGAACAATCTCCGAAACTAAAGGTAGTTCCAATCAAAACTTAATTTGCTTGCGAGGTATCCTTTGCGAACAAAATGAAAAAACATACAATCGCGTTCGTTTGATTCCACATCAATTCTTCGTCGGAAAACTTCGGATGAAATTCAACGCACAGCTGTCAAAAATGGTCAACTTAACGCATATCGCTGATGTGCAATCACGTGCGTTAAAATTCTTCCGAAGATAACTATGTTCGAAATGCTAATCGGAACGGATATGGTAGAAAATTCTTCGATTTCGATCAACTCGGGGAAAAATGTCTTTCGAACACTTCGATAGTGACTATCGGAACAGGATTAGGTGACATTGAGCCCTAACAAGCTATCCGTCGTAGCGGAAATTTCTCCGATTTTGTACGATTCGGAGGATTTTAGCTTCGAAGTATTCTCCGACATTTTGTAACGCATCCCGGCGAATTGTGTTGAAATGCGTTCAGGTGCATTTTTCGTTCAATTTTTGACAGCTAAGTGCAATTCTTTTTATGATTTCCCCCCGACACAAATTATTCGCGAGTTTATTTACGAATTGTAGTGAAGTGATTTTTCTTCGGTGACACATACCTCGACTGAAATTTCAATCTCCGACGATGTATGCTTTGCGGAAAATTGTTACTTCCGCTCCGACGGATAACTCGCTAGGGCAGAAAGTCATTTTCTTAATTTCATTCCCATGCAGTTTTAGTCATGTCCAATTTTTGGGGGTTATTGCAGCCTTCTCATATGAATTTCATTTAATTTCACTGATGCAATTCTGAGTGTGTCTACATATACAGTGGGGAGCGTAAATGGGTACATGTTTGTACTTCGTGCACTTATTACTGCATAAGAATAGAAATAACAAAGCAAATTTAAAAATAATTGTTGACCTTTATTTCATGTTCAATTCTAAACAAAACGGTAAATAACACAAAGCGGAAAATAAAATATTCTAAGAAAAAAAACAAATAAAACAAAAACAACTCCAATGTACTCAATTTTGCACCTTTCAAATACTTTAAGGATAGAGCTTATTTTTAGTATTTCGTCCATAGCCCTTTATTACGTAAGACCTACACGTTTAGGCATGCTTTCCACCAAATGCTCTATGATTTCATTTGGAATATTTTGCCATTCCCGCTGTACTCGCTGCCAAACCTCGCCCAGGTTCGTTGTATTGATTTGTATTGTCCCAACCGTCTTTTCACGATTGACCAAAAATTCTCAATTGGATTGAGGTCGGGACATTGTGCTGGCCACTGCATCAATTGAAAATTTTGTTCGGTGAGCCATTCCTTCACGATCTTGGACGTGTGCTTTGGGTCGCCATCGTGTTGAAATATGACTTCCGCCTCAGGATAGGCGCTTCTGTCGAAAAAATCGGGAAGATGAGTCTGCAAAATGTTCAAATAATCTTCTTTTTTCGTTATTCCATCGATTTTGTGCAGTGGTCCAACGTGCCACCATGTGAAGCAACCCCAGACCATGACACTTCCTCCACCATGCCTCACCGTTTCTTTGACATGGTGCCTTTGAATGGTCTCCCCAGGTCGGCGCCAGCAGTATTGTTTTCCATCAGACTGAAACCGATTAAATTTTGATTCGTCTGACCACACTACACGTTTCCAGTCATCTGCTGTCCAATTTCTGTGTTCTCTGGCGAACTTCAACCGGTGGCTTAACATTTTTTGCCGATAATGCAGGCTTTTTCTTTTTTACCGCTGATATGTAGCCAATGTCGTGGAGAGCTCTGCTTGCAGTCCATCGACTAACGCGTTTGTTTATTGCTATTGAAGCATTTTTTGGTGTTAAAAACTTCTCCCTTTTCATCTCCTTTATCATAAGACGTGTGTCCGCTTTCGTTAACAATTTTTTACGGCCTCTGACTTGTGGTTTAGGTACAGTTCCTCGCCTTTTCTGGACTCTTATGACCACTGATTGGCTTATTTTAAGCTGCTTAGCTATCTGTCGCGTCAAGAAGCCACTCATTGATAAGGCTACAATGCGATCTTCAATATCTCGCGATAGTTTCTTCCTTTTTTTTTAAAGGGCTTTAAAATTATTTATTTTATTAATTAAATCTTCTTGAAAAAATTCTTACCACACGCAACAAAACACGCCTCAAACTAAAATATTTAAAACAAATCATAAACAAACAAAAAAATGCAATTCTAACTGTAAATTGGGATTCTGGGATATTTTTAGATTGTTGGAAGTTTTCAACTACAATTGATCCCAAAGGTCTTTGAATCACTTGTCAAAAAAAAGATTATATATTATGGTTCGAAATCACATTTCAATATTTCAGCATGGGTTTATGAGTGGAAGATCCACTTCCACAAATCTATCCCTGTTGACAAATTTTTGCACTAATAGCATGGAAAATAGGAAACAAGTAGATGTTATATTTACGGATTTTTCAAAAGCTTTTGACAGAGTAAACCACTCAATTTTAGTTCAAAAACTTAAAATGCTAGGTTTTCATTCTAATTTATTAAAGTGGATTGAATGTTACTTAACAAATAGAGCTCAGTTTGTTAAAATTGGTTCAAGCAAATCTAGAAAAATATTTAATTTTCCCGGTGTACCTCAAGGTAGCCACCTGGGACCTCTCTTATTTCTTCTTTTTATAAATGACTTGCCCTCACAAATAACTTCTTCAAAGTGTCTAATGTTTGCCGACGATGTTAAAATATATAAAATGGTAAATTCCTTGTCGGATTGTATCGCCCTACAAAAAGATATTAGTAACTTATCAAATTGGTGTGATATAAACAAATTGCCATTTAATATATCTAAGTGTTATGTCCTTACGTTCACAAGGTGTCATTATCCTATTATCTTTGATTACAAGATCTCAAACACTGCTCTTAAAAGAGTTTTTAATCAAACAGATTTAGGAGTAATTTTAGATTCAAAATTAGATTTTAAAATGCATTTTGATTACATTATTTCCAAAGGAAATTCTATGCTTGGGTTCCTTTTTCGAAATTCAAATGATTTTCGCTGCCCATACACATTGAAATCGCTTTTTATTAGTTTTGTTAGACCTATACTCGAATATTGCTGCGTAGTTTGGTGTCCATGCTATAATAATAGCATGATTCGTATTGAAAAAATTCAAAAAAGATTTACTCGGTTTGTTCTTCGTAAGTTAAATTGGTCTCTGCCTTTGCCACCTTATGAAAATAGATGCGCTCTTATAAAATTACAACCTCTTTATACAAGAAGGAAATTCTTCTTTATTTCACTTGCTGTTGTTACGGGTCATATTGATTGCATCCCCTTACTATCTTTGTTTAATGTTTATGTTCCAGCACCTCCACTTAGACCTAGGCTGCAGTGTTATTTTGCCATACCAAGACATGAAACAAATTATGGTCGTAATGAACCTGTCACAAACGCATGTCTTTATTTTAACCAATATGCAAATGCAATCGACCTTAATTTGAGCAGAAATGCTTTTAAGATTAAGATTTTCGAAGCAATTAAATAATAAAGATTATGTATTACTTAATTTTATATATAATATTACTATATCATTCTAGTCTAAGAAAGTAAAATGTACTTATAGATGAAATAAATAAATAAATAAATAAATAAATTTTGATATTTTTGCTGGAAACATTCGAACAATGTACGGGTGCAAAATTGAGTACATTGGAGTTGTTTTTGTTTTATTTTTTTTTTCTTAGAATTTTTTATTTTCCGCTTTGTGTTATATACCGTTTTGTTTAGAATTGAACATGAAATAAAGGTCAACAATTATTTTTTTAAAATTTGCTTTGTTATTTCTATTCTTATGCAGTAATAAGTGCACAAAGAACAAACATGTACTCATTTATGCTCCCCATAATTTTTCATAAGAACATTTTTTATGCATCATATTCATAGATATGTGGGTGGCACTGGAATAGTGTTTTTTTCGAATATTCATTTTACGGCGCGGTTTTACTCAAATGCAGAATATATCTATGCTTGGTCGCGAAACATGGCATGTTTGGGCCCAAAAGGTGGAGCTGTAGTTATGTTGTGAACTATTTCTATATTTAGATAGATATGGATGAATCTTAGCCTTATTCAGATTTAAAATGTGTCGAAATAATATATGAGTGCATTTATTTTGGATAAAAAATTATATGATCCTTTATTTTTGCAATACAAATTATATAATCCTTTATTTTTCCTATAAATAAAGTCAATGCATCCCTAATATATGCAAGTAATTTAAGAATTGAAAAAAAAAAACACAAAAATCTAAAAATATACTAAATGTATTAAAAGTTTATAGTTTGTCTTTTACGAAAGATACAATAAAGAAATGCCAAATGAAAAAAAAAACACCTATACGACCATCTGACAGGTAGGTACAGGTTCACATGTGCCGCACATTGGGGCAGAACACCACTAATGCTGGCATTTAATAAAATTCTGAAGTTGAGCTTTGATTTAAACTACCGTTTTATTTTCATTGTAAATAGGATAGAGAATACAAAAAGAGAATGCGACAGTTAATTGGGAGCACGTGGTCTTTGCCAAATCGTCACGAATGGGGACTTTGATAATTTTTTTCATCGAAGCCAGACGTGTTTTTTGTTTTGAGTGACAACAGTTAACTGTGTGCAATTTCTTACAGCTTTATATTATACAAAAAAAAATTATTACAATGGAATCAGTAAGCTCAGGTGTGTTGATTTTTATTTATTTTTTATAAGAAATTTTTCTTTTTGTCCTTTTAATATGTGGTTAAAGATAAAAACAATGTGTTAATTTTTGTATTTAGTCAAATATCTAAGCGTTTTAGATGTGTTGGCCGTGACATGACGTTAAGTGTTATATATATTTGTGTCAAGTGGTTTGTCTAGTTTTAGAATCTGTAAAGTTTTTTTGCTACTATTTGCTACTTTTCGTACAGTTGACTTTCTTGTTGGTGACGTCACTTTCGAAAAATATCGATTTTTTTTATTGATTTGATTTTAATTACTTCTTAGACCGAAAATCTTCCAAAACTTTGTCAATTACAAGGGAAGAGCTGTATACTATTATGAAAAGTTCAAATCTGAAGCGATTAGACAGCCAAATTGCGTTTTTAAGGGAAGAAATTCAAAAACGGGTCCGATGCAGCGATGCTTCCAAAAACGATATTAATGACAAAGTAACGGAGTTCAAATCGAAATTTAAATCACGTTGGGAAAAAGCTTGTCGGATAGAAGCAAAATTTTTGAAAGCAAACATTGTGTGGCTGAAAACACCTATACTTTTTAAATATTCTGTAGACTGTAAACGTGGTCGTCCAAAGGTTGCGTTTGAAGAATCATCAGAAAGATCAAAACGTCAAAAAACCGAACTCTTGAGAAAATCAACGTCTATCGCTGAGTTGACTTACGCAGCTGAAATGGGTTTGAGAGCTTTTGGGCAGTTAGATGCTGCAAAGTTAATGCGTGACGTGACAACAATCCCAAATCATGCTGAAAAATGCAGAAAAGTTTTGAGGGACTCAATTGAACTTACTTCAATGACTGGGGAAGAAGCTTTAGCAATGATTATTGAAGCAAATCTGTCACGCTTTCAGTATGAAACTATACGATCTAAAGCTCCCAAAGTATTTCCTTCATACAAAGTAGTTCAAGAGTGCAAAAAAAGTTGCTATCCGGAGCCTGAAAATATGAGTCTATCAGAAATGTCTGTATGTACTAATTTACAAAGCTTGCTAAACCTTACAGTTGCTCGTTTGGTAACTGTTCAAAAAGATGTAATCCAAACTCTTAGGCCTGAAGAACTCAAAACTATAAGCTTATACTCCAAGTGGGGTTTTGATGGAAGTTCAGGCCACAGTTCGTATAAGCAAGCTTTTCATGGACTTGACGCCGATGACTCATCTGTTTTCATTACATGCGTTGTTCCTCTTCGTTTGATATCTGGTGACAAAATAATCTGGCAGAATCCTCGCCCAAGTTCAACTAGATATTGTAGGCCTCTTAAAATTGAGTTTCTCAAGGAATCCGCATCCGTATCAGTGGCAGAAAAACAAAGAGTGGATAATCAAATCAAGGAGCTACAGCCTAGTTTCGTTAGAGTTGGTGAAAATGCTTTCAACGTTGAACACAATTTATTATTCACAATGATAGATGGAAAGGTCTGTAACGCCATCAGTGAAAATTCATCTACACAGAAGTGTTTTATTTGCAATGCCACGTCAAAAGATTTTAATTCCATTGATGCAATGATAAAAAGACCAGTAAAAACGGATAATCTTCAATTTGGTTTATCTGTGTTGCATGGGTGGATCCGTTTTTTCGAATGTCTACTCCACCTTTCATACAAATTAAAAATAAGACAATGGCAAGCTAGACAAGAGGAGCATAAAAAAATTGTGGCTGAAACAAAAAAAGAAATACAAAAACAGTTTCGGGAGCGTTTGGGTTTGATCGTTGACAAGCCAAAGCCGGGCTTCGGAAATTCTAATGACGGAAATACAGCCAGGAGATTTTTTGAACATGCTGAAACTTCAGCTGATATTACTAAAGTAGATGTCGAATTGATAAAAAAAATGCATATTATCATGACAGTGGTTGCTTGTGGTCATGAGGTCGATTGCAAAAAATTTCGAGAATTTGCCCATGAAACTGCAAAATATTTCGTTGCTAAGTATCCTTGGTACTATATGCCTCCTACAGTCCACAAGTATCTCATTCATGGAAATGAAATTATTTCAAAAGCTTTATTGCCTATAGGACAGCTCAGTGAAGAAGCTCAAGAAGCACGTAATAACGATTTCAAAAATTATAGAGAACATCACTCCCGAAAAAATAGCCGAAAAAATACAAATGCAGACATTTTTAATTTGTTCCTTTTATCATCGGACCCCGTGTTAACAAGTCTGCAAAGAGTTCCAAAAAAAAAAATTCAACATCTGCCCCAAGAAGCAATCAGTTTGCTCAAATCTCCAAACACACCAATACCAAATCAAAGTGACATTGATGTAGTAAATGAGTGATGAAGACGAAGAAGAATAAATTTTTATTTGTGATTATTTATCTTGTTTTTCGTAATGTCAATACAAATATAAATGTTCCTCATTAATCATTATTAATATAATTAAAATTTTACAATTGTTAAATATTTTGTCAACATTGTTTTTGAAACTAAGAATCACGTTAAAGCGTTTACACTATTTTTTATATTTTTTTCAAAGTAGGCGTTTTTAGTGGGCGTGTCATCAATATGTTTTTTAAAATGTGCCAACTATCATGCTAGAAGTAATCGTGCATAATTTCAAGTCCATAGATTTGATAGTTGATTTAATGCCAACTTTAGTGGTGTTTTGCCCCAGTGTGTGCCGCTTAGAAACATCAAAACGGGGAATTTAAAATATTATACAATGGAAAATATTTGTATGTATTGTACCAATGAATACATTTTTTATTCACATGTGCCGTTTTAACTGTGACCTTTGTGTGAGTATGTTTTCTTATTTCAATAAGAGGATTTCAGGAATTTGAATGCCTTATTCCTCATGTAATGTAATGAGATTTTCTTTTTGTAATTTCATCATTCTTAGTAAATTTACTACCACTCTTAACGTTTTAAATTACATGTTACTGCAGAAATACCAGCTTAATATCCACATTGTAGGTCACAAGCTACCAAGTAATTGTAACCCCTAATTGGATAATCGAAAATGTGCTAATTACGTTCCACATCCCATTAGATTGTTGCGTTGAAATACAATCGACTGGCATTTGCTTACAATGCTATGTAAATACCTGATTAACTGTTTATCCACTTATATGGTGCTAATTCAATGTTCGTGAGAATTCCATGGAAATCAATACTAGAGCCACTTTAATAACGTGGTACAGTCTTTAAACCCTTGTTAGTGTGTAGTTGTAAACATCAATCTTGTTATTAGATTTCTTAATTTAGAGTCTTCACATTTTATCCACCACCGAACGCTCATTTTACACATTTTACACGAAGGTTTTGGTAACAAATACTGTTTTGAGAGCAAATCGTGTTGAAAACATATGAGAAGACTACAATCCGCTTTGATACCCTATTTAATTTTATCCCATCCATCCTATCCCATTTTTTCTCCAACAATCCAAGCAGGAAATTTGATGAAAATGTGAGATTTTTATTACTTAATGAACTAAATGTTATGTTTGAAATATTGTGTCAACAATGTGAGAAAGCAGACTTGAATATTGAAAATATAACCAATACCGGAAAAATGCTAACTACAACTTTTCAACTCTCAAACGTGCCGTTTTTGATTTTTTCTCAAAGCGCAAGCAAGATTTTGACGAATATTTTTTTTTTTAATCAACGAAGTTAGGTTTAGATGTTAATGGAACAACGGATTGGAGCTTTCTGTAAGTTCCTTCTTACTTTTCGATGGTTTTCGTGTTAAGTGCGTTTTCCTCCACCATCATTCATATGAGACACTGTTCATATTAACGGGAATTTCCAGCTTTGATAGAATTCAATTATGAAAATAACTTTTTTTTATATTTGTTTGACAGAATCCGCAACAAAATGGCACTTTATTCTCCTAAACAGCTGATTTCGAGACTTGAGAAATTGAAGGGAAACATTTCCCCCCGTTTATTTTCGAAAAGAATAAGTAGGGTTATCGGGAATTCTTTTTCCCGAGGAAATTTTCCCATTCAGCAATGTAAATTAATTGCTGAATGGGAAAATGAATTCCCCATAACCCTACAAATCGATTAATTCTCCGGGAATGTTCAAAAACAGGTCGTATATTTCAGCCATATAAAGCTTTTGCATCAACTTTTTATGATTTTTTAATTAAAGTTTGTATGGGATGTCATCTATAATAAATTCAAAAATGTTCAAAGGAAAAAGTCATTCAGCTACATCGGGGTTTAAATGAATTTCCGAAACCAAAGGCAGTTCCAATGGGGAAATAACTTTACTTCGACGTATCCGTTACTGAACATAATATAAATCGCTTTCGGCAGGTGGCCATGGCTCAGAGGAATGCGTAGTTGACTGCTAAGCCAAGCGCTGCGGGTTCAAGCCCCAGCTTAGGCAGCATTTGTTTTCTACGAAAATTGCCAGCTTATCTGAGGCCACCTGTGCGATAACATGAGACAATATAAATCGATGTCTCCTCCTCTGTGCCACGTAGGTTTATGTTATATGTCTTTCCTTCTATGTATCTATCCCTCTCTCTCTGTTGTATAAATGTCTTGGTCTGTCCCAGCCGATGGCCTCAGTCGCCAGTGCTGTTATGTGTCTGTAGTTCGTTGCATTCATGTGCGAAGTACTGTGATGTCAATGTCAATGTCAATGTCAAATCGCTTTCGATGGATTCCGCAACAATTCTTCGTCGGACAACTTTGGCATAGATTCAACGCTTTGAATTAGAAGTCGAAACAATGCAAGTTTGCTCTATAAAAGTCAAAAGCAGACAATCCTTTCTGAAGATATCTTCTATTTACTGCCCAAATTTGAGAAAATTGACTATGAAAACTTGATTAATTCCCTTGGACAGCGTTTTGTCATCGGAAGGGACTTTAATTTAAAGCAAACATTCTGTAGATCTAGATGCTTGTCACAGAAAGTTAGGACGATTTACAATGTTGGTAGAAAGTACAATGCCGAATTTTATTCTACGCAAAAAACCAACTTACTGATGTTACAAAAATACCGGATTTGATCGATTTTTTTCATGGTAAAAGGTATGCCGTCCAATAGAATAAAAGTTAGGAATGCTTTGATCTTTGCTCTGATCATTCTCCGGTCATTCTAACAACGAGCGAGTCAATCAATAGAAATGAAAACCCACCCAGACTTACAAACAGAAAAAACAACTGGGAAGTCTTCAAAAACGATATTGAAAATAATTTTCGACTGAGTGTATCGCTTAGACCCCCATTAGAACTCGAAGTCGCGGTTGACTCCTTTATCGATACCGTCCGAAAAGCAGCATTATACTCCTCAACAACGCCAAATAGAGAGCTAAAGTAATATCAAGTACCTATGGGAAATAAAAGATTTGGTTAGACAAAAAAGAAAAGCGCGAAAAAGATGGCACCAAACTCGTGCCCCGATAGAGACACATCTCAATCGGTTGAGTAACATGCTATCAAATTCGATTAAAAACTTTAAGAACCATGCAGTAAAAATAAATATCTGCAAAGCATAACCACTGGAAAAGAATCGAATTATTCACTTTGGAATGCAACTAAAGTCATAAAACGGCCAAAATCGTAGTGCCACCAATTATTGTAAGTCAAGACGTTTGGGCAAAAAGCGATAAGGAAGAAGCAGACGATTTTGCTGCCCATCTTGCGGAAACATTTAAACCATTTGATGGTCCAGAAAACATTTTTTTTTTTCAAGACTGTAACCGATTGTTATCTAATTAGATATGCAAGTATTGCCGAGCTTAAACGGGAAATACAGAAATTAAAGCCTAAAAAAGCACCGGGTTATGACCTAATTACAGGAGAACTTCTTAAAATGTTGCCCGTAAAACTCCTCTACATTGTAAATTCAGCAATTAGATAAGAATACATACCAAGGCAGTGGAAAGTCGCAGAAGTGATTATGGTTCTCAAACCAGGAAAATCACCGAATGAAATAAAATCTTGCAGGCCTATTTCACTTCTTCCAATAATTTCAAAAGTTTTTGAAAGGATATTGGACATTGGACATCACAGTACGTCGCACATGAATGCAACGAACTACAGACACGTAACAGCACTGGCGACTGAGGCCATCGGCTGGGACAGATCAAGACATTAATACAACAGAGAGAGACAGATAGATACAAAGAAGGAAAGACATATAACATACACCTACGTGGCACAGAGGAGGAGACATAGATTAATATTGTCTCATATTATCGCACAGGTGGCCTCAGATAAGCTGGCGATTTTCGTAGAAAACAAATGCTGCCGAAGCTGGGGCTTGAACCCGCAACGTTTGGCTTAGCAGTCAACTACGCATTCCTCTGAGCCATGGCCACCTGCTGAAAGGATATTACTCGCAGAAACGCCTTTTACCTGACAATCAATTTGGGTTAAGGAGTAAACGTTCGACTGTGGACCAAGTTCATCAAACTACTGATGTAATTGAGAAAGCAGAAGAGATTGAGATTTCTACTAGCCCACAAAAAAAAAAAAAACGAAATTCAACGCGTAGTTCTCAAAAATAGTTCACTGCATTGTGCCGCTGCACAACTTGTGCGATAAATTTTGTTGAAAGATTTGTTTGAAATGCCATTCGGAAGTGAAGAAATTTCTTCGATTTTTAAGAAATCGGAGAAAATGTTCTTCCGAACAGATAGTTACTATGTTTGCGACTTTTACTACTTTCCTCAGATTTATTGTTGTAATGACTGTATTATGTTCATTTCTCTTATGACCAAATCTTCAATATAACGCCAATACATTGTCAGTCTAAGTTGAAGGCAAAGTCACGTTTTGTTTGTCAATTTAGCAATTTTATTTTGTCGTCCAATATTTTATTCCCAATCAAAGGCTGAAACAGTCAATTAAAGGACACCAAATTCTGCGCTATTTATTTACCTTTTTTTTTAAATAAAACAAAAACTTAGCGCAACAGGCTCGTTAGTACCCAGGGCCGAGCTCTCTAACAACCATTCATGTAAGCGTGTGTACTTCTTGTACGATGGCAATTTCAAATACGTCTTGTAAAACAAGACATAAGAACGTTTAGCCAAGAATGAGGCATATGGACAACACTACTGTAAAAGTTGTAAATGAAATGTTTACGAAAACTGAACGGAAGAACTCCGGCTTTTGTGTTAAAGGGTGTAATTTGCTTATCATCCGGCAATAGGTCCTCGCAGATATTGAGGGATATTCTCGAGAGGCTTGGTCTGGAATGGTTAAATCAGGCGATCTTTCCGACCGGTGAAAATCGCCAAAACGCGATGTTAGACTACCCGTGAATGAAGTCTCCTCTGAATTTCGGTTGCGGCTCGTGCAGTATGCGCCATTGCAGTAACCACGTGGTCTCCAGTCGTAATTGTTCATCGAGCATGGCTCTGCAGCACTCGCGGCACGCGGAATTCACGATATTCTCAGCAAAACGGCTGTTCCGGGGCCGGCCAGATTTGACGCCTCTAGCCTAACACCACACCATGCAATCGGCCCTTCATAGGTTATACGCGGAATTCACGATATTCTCAGCAGAACGGCTGTTCCGGTGGCCGGCCAGATTTAACGCCTTTAGCGTAACACCACACCATGCAATCGGCCCTTCATAGGTTATACGCGGAATTCACGATATTCTCAGCAAAACGGCTGTTCCGGGGCCGGCCAGATTTAACGCCTTTAGCGTAACACCACACCATGCAATCGGCCCTTCATAGGTTAAACGCGGAATTCACGATATTCTCAGCAGAACGGCTGTTCCGGGGGCCGGCCAGATTTGACGCCTCTAGCGTAACACCACACCATGCAATCGGCCCTTCATAGGTTATACGCGGAATTCACGATATTCTCAGCAAAACGGCTGTTCCGGCCAGATTTAACGCCTTTAGCCTAACACCACACCATGCAATCGGCCCTTCATAGGTTAAACGCGGAATTCACGATATTCTCAGCAGAACGGCTGTTCCGGGGGCCGGCCAGATTTGGCAACATCTCGTGTTGTCATATAGATAGTGTTCTGGGCGATTCGCTTAACGTCGTAGTTTTCGTCTAGTTGGTATCGGGCGACCGAAAATTCGTGCGGAAATTCACGCTACACCGATACTATACACGAATTATTCCGTGCTTGAGGATTATTGCCATTTTTGTGTTGTTGAGGTATGCTTATATGTTTACTTATGTTAACTTAACAAATTTCAAGGTTAGGTTGTTGTTGGTATCACGGGGATCCTTCGACTCCCCCATATTCGTTCGCCTAAGTGAACCATTCTGATCTAACTATGTAGCGTAGGAGATTTCTGACTCACCAAGGTTTTTACCAAGATTACCGAAGAAGAAGTCTCCCAGATGAAGCTTCCTTTATTCTTAGAGAGCTGGAAAAGAGCATAGGAGGTGAGTAATACTTTCCTCTCTCCTCGTCCTAGTCTAAGCAGCTTTTGCAGAAATCATTGCTAAAAGGCGTAGTCTTTTTGCATGTAGGCCTATAGGGCATTGTTTTGTGAGGACCCCGATTTTGGTGCTGATTATTGATCTCTTCAGTATTGTTAAGCAAATGGAGCGCTTGTGGTTAAAGTTGATTGTATATTTGCATATTTGACACGCTGTACCGTTTGTCCATCTGTGGTTCGCTTTCTGTAATTTACATTTAGCAAGGGGCATACCTAACATATCTACTGACTATAGAACGACAAGGTACAAGTGCAATTTTTACGCCATCTGCAAAAATTATACCGTCTTCCGATATGGTGATGACTTTAGCGCATATGGAAGAATAACTTCTGCACTATTAAATGGCGATCTCGAGGAATCCCTTACTGTCAGGCTGAATGAATCTGTTTATACTGGCGACGACATCGAAACATTTTTTTAATGGCGTTTCCCTCTTCACGGAACAATAATGTACTTCGCTTATAGGAGTAGATTCCTCAATTTGCAATTTCCGTATTACATTAACCACTGAACGCAGGATTTTACACATTTAACCTTTTTTTTTCAAATTCTATTTGGAATACAAAATTGTGGAACAATTTTTATGAAAACTACACAAAATTCGGCTATTTGTTGTGTGAAATTTCAAGTACAACAAGTTTTTGTGACATTTCAGACAGATTCCTTTCTAGATAACTGAAGCAACAGCTAACGGCAGTCCATTGGTTTCAAGATTAAATAGAATATTCTTTCTTTTGTTTATATAAAAACAATTACGTGTTAATGATGACACGCGTCACAACTCACTCAGTGATAACAAGCTTTCATTCAGAATTAAATCGATAACGAATAAAATTTACCGCCAATTTTGGTGCATCAGTTGTTTGTTTTTATTTTGTTTAAATAAACGTGCATACGATTTAAATATGTAACGACGTTTTTTGTTATACCCAACTAAATGTCTTTATGAATCAACAGATTAAGCTCTATAATTAAAAAGGCATGACTTCCATTCCAGGCATAAGTGCCTAAAATATTTTTATAGACTTTTTTTTGCATTTATCTTCATGAAATTAAATTATTAAATGAAATTAAAATTTGATCCAATAGGCTTTCAGTAATCAACCCCCTTCAAGAAATATTGTTAGTATCTACTATTTTAGTACGTAATACAAATTATTTTTGTATTTTTTTACTCGATTAGGAAAATCAATTGGAATCGTTCTACAAATTATATTTCTAGCTCTTTGAAATCTAGAAATGTAATAGAATTCATAGATCCATTGTAAACATATACATTACTCGTATATACAGATCATGAAATGCGTTGTAACATATTCAACAAAGCACGTTTCCTAAATTTCTTTAGATGACCTTCAATTTTAGTACGTCGTATGTATTTGTTTTCAGAATTTTTCAAATTTCTAACAGACGTGGGTGCACAAATGCACAAATTTATAACAGGGGAAATCAACTTTTCATGTGTTTTGATGTGTAACGTCAGAAATGCTTTTGATTGTCGATTTTGAATGAATAGCTAGATGAAATATTTACGAAATCTATCATACCGAGCGAAAACTTACACTAAAGAATTACATGCGATTCATTTGAAAACGATATACGATATGATACGAGTCTTTAAATTATCTTTCAGAAACTACTAATCCAGATCGACTCAGCTTTTGATTGGGATTCGATCAATATAACATAAAATGTTTTCCGGTTCTACAGTGAGGGTTTAAGGTTCACTTAATCTACGATTTAACTCAACTTGTTGTTTCACAGTGCCGCCCCGGCCGGCTTAAGAGGTAAACCTTTAGTGTTAATATGACTTAAGCCTCTGATTTTGGTGGTTTTATTGTTGGCTTAACTCCTGTCAGAGCAAGATTCATCATTCTAGTTTATTTATTCACATGAACCTAGCCCCGCGAAATAGTTTATTTTGTTTTTGTAGAAATAGTTGCTTACTCAATAAATATCTCCTCTCTTACAACATATCGTCACCTTAGGCCGTGTGTCAATTGCGTTAAAATGGGGGTTTAACTTTACCCACTGGCAAATTTTTGACATTTCTGCAGGTGCTTTCCATCTCTATTACCCCTCAGTAGGTATATCAAATTTTAAAAACTAGCCCCTGGATACATTTTAGCGAGCTGTTGAGCTGGTTAAAATTTGGAAGTCTCCATTCACCATACTAATGTTGAAATTTATCCACTGGCTAAAATTTTATCGCAATTGACACACGGCCTTAGTGACGCAAAAACGTATGTCAATGTTTGATAATTTTTGTTTTTTTTTACCACTTTTTAATTATTTTTAGTTTCATAAACACTTTTGTAAAGTCCATACGTCGCCAGTTTTTGAGCTAGAATGATAAAATTTGGTACACGTGCTCTTGTTGTTCCCACAAGTGTAAATATTTTTGAAATCCGCTCACTGCCACGCCTTTTTTTTTTAGAAAAACGTAGTTTTTTTTTCCAAAACTCATGGGATTATGAAAAAGCGTCTGAAAAACATATTTAGACAATCTCAATACCTATATTTCGTCTATATAAAGTTTTTTTGCGATGCTCACTTTTTGGGAGCGTTTTTAGTAAAAAAAAATTTTTCGGTAAAATTTTAAAATATTCGAAGAAACTTTTGACGTAAATTTTTTTAACCATCGTTCACTTTTGGGCCCACTTGTCCTAAGAAATCGATTTGTTAAGTCCCTCCCATAACATATGCCATAGAAAAACGTCGATTTTTGTCAACTCAAAAGAATTTGATAACCTGCCTGAGCCAAATGTAGTGATGACATATATATTTCATCGTCATTCAGCTTTTGGGAACTTTTATTTTAATGAAGGGATGGGATACGGTTTTTAATGATTCGCACATCGGGTTGTAGCCTTCTCATATGTTAATATATACAGTCGAATTTCGATAACTCGATAACTTCGATAACTTTTCTTAAGTTATCGAGTTATTAAGTTAAATACAAAATTGGCATTTTTATGTAACGGGTGATTTTTTAAGAGTTAAGTCTTTCAGGTTGGCAGCACTGGTTAGTAATGTCGTCCAAAAGTCAACTGTCAAAGTGAAAAGTTTTCAGTATACTCTGTCATTTAATCATGGAAAGACTTACAAACGAACAACGATTGCAAACTATTTAAATTTATTATCAAAATTCGTGCTTTATGAAAAATGTGAAAATTTATCGAAAAATTGTGTTCAGCGATGAGGATAATTTCTGGCTCAACGGATACGTAAATAAGCAAAACTGTCGCATCTGGAGTGATGAACAGTCACATGTCATACAAGAATTACCGATGCATCCCAAAAAACGACAGTTTGGTGTGGTTTATGGGCTGGTGGCACCATCGGTCGAATATTCTTCAAAGGCGACTGTGGAAGAAACGTTACCGTCAACGGCGAAGTATATCGAGCCATGATACGCGACTTTTTTTTGCCGCAGTTAGCTGAGTTGAACTTGTTTGACATGTGGTTTCATCAAGACGGTCGGTGCCACATGCCACACAGCTCGTGAAACAATAGAAATGTTGAGGAATGAATTTGGTTAGCAGCGTATCTCTCGAAATGGCCCTGTGAGTTGGGCGCCAAGATCATGGTACTTAACGCCTCTTGATTATTTCTTGTGGGGTTACGTAAAGTCGTTAGTCTATGTGGGCAAGCCGAACACGATTTAAGCCTGACAGAATAACATTACACGCGTAATTTGTCGAATACAGGCCAAAATGATCGAAAAAGTTACCCAAAATTGTTCCTTTCGAATGAACCATTTGAAGTGGAGCCGCGGACAACATTTACATGAAGTTGTCTTTAAAACGTAGACGGAAAAGGCATATTTATCCATTACAATAAAAATGTTGAATTTATTCATTAACACGTGGGAGTGATTTTTTTTATAATAAGCACGCGCTAAAAGGTTTATGAATACCCTTATAGTGTTTGGACACAGCGCGGGCATTAAGGAAATTGAGAAGAAGAAAAGAGGAGATACCGATGTGCATTGGTTTTAATTTTTTGTAAATTGTAGTGGGGAGGAAAATCTGAGTTTGGTAAAGCATTCCACATTCGTGTTGTTCGGTTTGGGAATGAATTTCTATATTTCATAGTACGTCCGAAGGTAGGCTTGAGGGTGAATTGATTAACATTCATGGCATAGCACGTTTCACGGTTGAATGTTTGAAGGGGCTGAATGCAGCTGGCTATTTCGATTGAGCATTTCCAGTTAAAATAGCGGTAAAAAAGTGTTAGGCAAGAGATATTCCTACGATGTTCAAGCGAGACTATAGAGTTCGCTACGGTTGGATCTCCTATCAGTTTTATCGCACGCTTTTGTATCCTGTCCAGTAGGTGCAATTATGTTTTTGCTGCACCTGACCAGATGTGGGCGTTGAACTCAAGTTTGGGGCGTATACGCTTTATATATTCAGGCCAGATCAGAAGGGTTGAAATATTGTTTGCATCGATTTAGGAAACCTAGACATTTCGCTGCGTTTTTAGCGATTTCGAATACGTGGTCGTTCCAACGAAGGTCGTTACCAACACACATACCGAGCATGGAAAGTTTTTCGATTTCTGCGATGCAAGTGCCATTCATGGATAATGGCTGTAAATTTTGGTTTCGCTTAGATAACAGAAGACAGCATTGTGATGGGCCTTTTCATAAGAATCTTCGTTCTGTGTATGATTTTGTCTTCCTCTTTATGATTTTAAAGCCACCTACTAATATATGTTTTAACCCCGACTAACAAAAAGTTTGACAATTCTTACTCACACTTAACGAAATCATGATTTTCTATACGTATGTATGTATAATAAGAGGTGGGAAAATATAAACACAGTGTCACCGAATGCTATGACTATAAAACGAATTTGCAAAAACTAGCAAACTAATTTCTTCGAGTTATCAAGACATTCGAGTAAAAGAAGTTCGAGTTATCAAATAAAAATTTCGCGTAACGTTTATTCTTCGCTCTAATAGCATAACCATTCGAGTTATTAAATATTCGAGTTATTGACGTTCGACTGTGTTTATTATTTGTGTTTCACTTTGAGCAAATTGAATTTTCATATTCCAATGCAAAAAATCAAAAAAATCAGTACACCCGCCATGTAATATATATCATGGTTTTCAAAAAAACTGACAACGAATTTGTGATGAAGATAGTTTCCTGAAGAACTATTTTGAAATACATACTTTCTATTCATACTTTTCATAACTAATTCAAGTGCGAGTTTGGGTATATGCCAAGTTTGGCTATGAAACCGCCCTGTTCACTGTTGGATTTGGGTTGCGTTCGAAGTTAGATGTATGCAAAGTTAGATGTATGCTCCACAAGCAAAAGGCAGGGCCTTTTTTATGTCTTCATTTCCATTAATTGTTTGGCAATATTTCGGTTTGCATAGCGCAATAAAGTCAGTTTTTCGAATAGAGATAAAACTGACATTTTGTAGTCAAATCGGGCAATTCTTATGTCATTTATGTTCAGTTTGGTTTGCCATTTCAATGAACAGGTTGACAAATGAGCAACGCTTGCAAATCGTGCAAATTTATTTCGAAAATAATGGTTCAGTTCGCGAAGTTTACCGCAAGCTCCGTCCATTTTATGGTCGACATAATCGTCCATCAGATCAATTAATTCGTTTTCGCACTACGTTTACTCTATGTGATAACATGCATCCGCAGAGACTTCGAACAGTGCGCACCGAAGAAACAATTGCCGCTGTAGAGCAAAGTGTTGAAGAGTACCCGAATGAACCGATTCGCCAACGTGCACAGCAATTTGAGCTTTGTCCATCAACTTTATGGAAGATTTTGCGCAAAGATCTTGGCTTACGATCTTACAAGATCTAGCTTGTGCAAGAATTAAAGCCGCGAGACCATGCAATGCGTCGTGATTTTGGTGTATTAGCCGAAAATGAGAATGATATCGATGCTGATTTTCATCGCAATATTTTGTTCAGTGATGAGGCTCATTTTTGGTTGAATGGCTACGTCAAATGCAAAATTGCCACATTTGGAGTGAAGAGAATTTACATGAACCCTTGAGATGCCATTTAATTCATAAAAACTGACTGTTTGGCGTGCCTCATGGGCTGGTGGAGTCATTGGGTCATACTTCTTCCGAAATGATGCCTTACAGTCAGTTACCGACATATTTTGTTCCCGAATTGGATGGCATGAATGTGGATGAGATGTGGTTCCAACAAGACGGAGCTACCTGCCACACAGCGCACGTCACAATCGTTTTATTGAAAAAAACATTCGACGAGCGCATAATTTCGAGGAACGAACCTGTCAATTGGCCATCAAGATTGTGTGATTTGACACCATAGATGTGAAGTCGCTTGTCTACGACAACAAACCAGATACGTTAGGGAGTTGGAAGCCAACATTCGTGGCGTCATTGCCGACATACGGCCCCAAATTGGTTGAAAATTGGACCTTGGCTTTATTCGAATCAGCCGCGGCGGCCACACGCCCGAAATCAGAATTTCAGATTGCTCTAAAAGTGAATGAAGACTGACTATGATTAATGGCTAAAAATTATCCTTCCAATAAAGCCAAATTTGTGGACATTAAAATGATTTTCTTTTCAATCGAATTTTGGAATTTGGTCTTATTTCAGTTCACAATTAATGGCCGTGTTCCGGATTTCAGATTACAACTGAAAGTTGAGGTAAGGTAACGTGGAACACAAAATCTTACTGAGGTTAAATGTAAATGTCTAACTATTCCAACCCTTTCATTTTTTCCACATTTTGTCCACATTTATAGATTTCTATTTGCTTTTATCTACTCCGAATAATTATTCCTTATCAGAAAAGTAAAAAATAACTTAAATGAACCTATATTATCGGGTAATTTAACTGAAATCAAAAATATCTTTATCTGAAAGCACATGTGTGTAAATCTACAACTTGTTTCGTCAGTCATTTCCCCTCAAATGTCACGTGACTAAAATGGTCGATTGACCAATGAGAACAATGCATCGGCAAAGTTAATTTGGTAAAACTAAAACCCCGAACGCGGCCAATAAACATACTGAATAACAGTGGTCCTAATATAGATCCCTGTGCAACTTCTTAAACCAACAAAATCAGAGTTGCACAGGGATGTAGTATGTTAATTTCATAAAATGAAATTCATAGGTCATTCTAAATCTGTAGTTAAAACAATTAAGACCCGGGTTTTCAGTGTTGGATAATCCTAACTTTTAAGGCTACTGAAACATAACAATTGGCAAAAGTGTAATTGCTATCTAGTCACCCTATACTACTACTGTTAGTAGTCTTCCAGTTTTGGTGGAATATAGCTATTGTTTTTTATTGTGTCACGGCTACTGTCACCCAGAAATAACCGGAAGTGCCATGTAAACAAACAAAAATATTAATTATGTTGTCACCTGATGACGCAGACAATGCTCCGATTCTCGTGTAGACTCCAATAAAATTTAATTCACCCACTTGAACCGATTATTTGTTACCATCCACAACAGAAATTAAACAAACTAATTACTAAAGTCCACTCTAACCGATTAGCGAGCATAAATAATTAATAGAACGCTAACACAACGGAACACAATTATTAAGGGTGTGTCACTTTGTAAACAGAGCCCAATATGTTTATTATACCGCCGGTCGTACTCGTAAATTCTACCGATAAATAGCACTGCGATAGGTATGTACCTACCTTTGTATCTACAATATGTTCGGCCTACATTGGTGTACTTGAACTTGACAGTGAACACGTCATGCCGTGCGTCGCGACTCACCATACGGCACATCTGGGAAATTTTCTTCCTCAAGATTGTACAATTCAAAATTTATAGTCTAGGGGAAAATTCAAAAATCTTTGTCTAAAAATAAAAGAATTTCGAATTTCATAGATTTCTATTCAACGAACTCTGTTGCGAATAATGTCTATCGTGTTCGAATGTCGTTGCTATACACGTTCCTTCCGCTAAATTTGAAACAATCAACACAGAAATAGAAACAAATTTACACAAAATAAATATTTAATCGATCCGGAAGTTTGCTTAGATTTATCAAAAAAAAAAAAAAATAATGAACTTCAAGTGCACAAAGTGATGCAATAGCAGATGCATGAGTAGGGTATCTCATGACCAGAGTTCAGAGGTTTTTCTGTCCCATAGTACTCAATTTGTTCACTCCATGAATATGGCCTGACTCACTTGATAACGAAGGCATTCAAATGAATTGTGTGACGTCCGACGAGGGGATCCGGAGAAAGAAAGAGGGTTTCACTTCCAGATACTCGCAGAACGCTTTACGTAAGCGTTTATTAAGCCGAATGAGAATGTGAGAATCTGTGATAATGCAACTGCACTTGTTTGGATATGCAACCGCACACTCTCGTCGGATGAAACAAAAATCGGGTCATGACCAAACAACAGAAGGCAACAAAACGCCACCACCACGAATTTGCAAGCCCACCACCGCAGAAGGTGATTGATTTTCGGCATAGTAAAAATGTCAATTAATTAATAAGCACTTGTAGCGGTGTTGTTCGAATTTATTGCCATTATTTGTCGGCACATTTTGCGTGTGGGTGTGTGTGTTTTTACACAGCTGATTGTGAACGATATATTTCGCTTCCCCGTTCAAAGATCAACACTAGTCAGGCTATCGGTCAAAGGTTGGTAAGATGGGTCTTTTGTTTCAATTTACCTTAAAATGGGAATAGATTGAGATACAATTTAAATGCACTTTCACTGTCTTAACACTGGGTCGCAGCACTTAGTCTTCGTCAACAACAAATACAATGAAACGCTAGCACGCGTTGGTTGGATAGAAAATAGTACACACGACGTGCTGTGGTCGCTCACATTCACCGCACTCGGTCTAAACTTGACTGAGGCAGTTGGCACACTTTTTTCAAAACTATAGCTGAACTAAGCGTTGGTGATTCCATCCAAATACCCATCAAGCTTAAGCTTTTTTGTTGTTGTTTTGTGCGCGTAACATGGCGCTCTGATGATCGCATAAAAGCTACGTTTATGGAATCGCTAATCGTTGTTATTCAGGCTGAAAGGAGGGTGTGTGGGGCAATCAGCTGAGTGTATCTGCGAGTATAGATACTGGGAACTTTGCCAGTGGTGGCCTGGGCCATTCGAGCGCCCTAGGCGAGATTTTGCCCCAACGATTCTCATTTCTTATGCGAATAAAATCAACGTTTTCTGTTATTATGAACATCGGGTCATTTCGCCCCAAATTTGGATGCTCATTGCATGGTTTTTTTTTAAATCGTTGATCTATAGAGAATAAAAAATCATCAGAAAAAATCTGAAAACATCAACGAACTAACATTTTGTAGATTTAGGGTTCGCGTATAGGTTTTTTCAATGTCGTTATGTTGATTACCACTAAAATTAGTATTTAATGTAAAAAAAGGTGAAACACTTAGAAATTAAATATTAATTAAGGAAAACGGACCCTCCCTTATATCTATCAAAGATTCTATTTCTGTGTGGACTACTATGACAGCATGTCATTGTTAATCTACTTTCCTATGGACGCAAATAAGGCATGGCAGGAGCTGATAATACACATTTGTCGCTGAATACCCATAGACCTGGATTCATAGAGCCATTGTGAAATTCGTCGCCTCTTCCGTTTTAGGAGCTCAGGCTCTTTGACTATGAATCATGATTAAGTGTCTAATCCGATTACTTACATACTTAAGTGGCACTACAGTCCGGAATGAACCTGGGCCTCAACCAACATGCCTCTCCAATTAGCCCGGTCCTTAGCTAACTGCCTCCAGTTGCGCACTCCAAGTTGGCTGAGGTCGGTTTCTTCTTATGCGCGCCACTTAAGGCGAGGTCTTCCTCTACTGCGTCCGACGTCTGGCTGGGAATCGAAGACTCTGCGAGCCGGAGTATTGGTGTCCATTCGTTCTACATGTCCTAGCCATATCAATGCCATCAATGTGGAGTTTTTTTTTGACCAGGGGCATGTCGCTGTACAGCTCGTATAGTTCTCGGTTGAATCTTCGTCTCCAAAAGCCCGTCAACGCAAAACGGGACCGAAGAAACCGATTAGTCTGTCAACATTAAGTTGGAACTTTAAAGTATGAATGGTTTGGTTCATAAAATAAGCTATTCCCACGTAATGACATAACGAAAACGTAAAAAGATTGAACCGCAATTTTGGAGAGAATACTCTGCAAGAAGCGATATATTTTAAAGCTACGTAAACACACGAGCGATAAATTTGCCTCAAATAGTTGCCTGTAATCGAATTTACATGTGTGAACAGTAGAAAAAATAGTTCGTTGCAACAAAAATTTTTTTTATCAAAAAATTGCGGCAATAATGCAGTTTGTCATGTGAACACGTCAGTTTTTGATTGCAGAAACTGTTTGCGTGTTTACATCTGCTGTTTGCCATTTTTTGCAATATTTCAGTAAGGAAGCGCAAGCAGCAAAGGTAAATAAAGATCTAATACAAAAATTACTCCTTAAAAATGAAGCTTTTCCCGTATTATGGGATGTTTCGTCAGCGCATTACTGTGTCACATTTTGTGAGTTTGGTTCTTACCAGGGCGGATGACGTTTCAAAGTCATATTTTGACAGTCGTAAAAAATTGAAATAGACCTCATCATCTTTTTTTTTTCTTCAGCTTATTAAAAAGTTGCTGATGAAATCCTATTTCGGTTCTTTTTGCTAACCAATCTCTTACCAACAATTTTCTTTTTCTAATGTTTTTTTATTGGTTGGATTTCTTTTTTAAAGTTTCAATGGAATTTTAATCAAGATGGCTGCTACTTTTTTAGTTTTTTTTTGCATTATTTAGTTTTTGTCGATTTAAATCACACATTGGAACTGTTAAATATTTTGAAGGTAACATGTAATGACCATGAAAACAACTTTAATGTGGTTTGAACTACTGTGCATTAAGGCCAACAGTCGTGCAAAAAATTTGTATGAGTCTGAAAAAAAAAGCGTGAACAACCATGCCAAAACTTGCCGCCAATTTGTTGCTGCAATTGCGTCCTTTTGTAAACGTCTCTTATATTTGGGGGTGATATTGACTACGTTTAAACGAAAGATGTCTAATGAAGTAGACATCTAGTTATGCACTTAGGAGTAAGATAAATATTTGTGCCGGCCTTAATACAGCCCCCGGTGTAAGCGTAGCCAACATTACATGGTTGTTTCTGCCAGCTTGCTAAAATAAGTCTTAACCGTTAAACAGTCTGCCAAAGAGGTTGTATCCCTTTAACGTTTTAGACTTTGGAATAAATTTCCAACACCACTTCAAAAAAAAAAAAAAAACCGGTATTCTCCCCTTCGTCTCTGCCTAAAAAGACAACTTTACAGCATCTCTTGTATTTGTAAGCCTTGCTCCCATTCTTGGAAGCAAGAATTAGTCATCATTCTACGTCAATCTAGATAAACGGGGGAAACCCAGCGCTTTAGTTACATCCGTTTCGATATTTGATGCTGTCGGTTGTTGCCAGAAATTAAGGGCTGAGTCAAAACATGGAATCTTCTGAACTAAGCCAACTACAGAGGCATAAGGCTAATCGCACATTGGACGCGTTATAGTACGATTTTGACACGTGGGAAGACGTGCGGACACGTATAAACAATCCCGACCTTCCAATTACTATGGGGCGGGCACACTGTGTGCGAGTTAGTGCTGTAGTTCCGACGTCCGAGAACAATCCGAAATGGTTGGGATTTTTTAAATAATTTTGTATGTTGAAACCACTTCACGCGTGCGATATCATCGGGACATTCTATTTGACGCAGGAAAACGTAGTCAAGCGTATCCAATGTGCGGCTGGCCTAAGTCTCCTTAACAACGCTTACAAGATTTTATCTGCCGTAATATGTGAACGCCTGAAACCGTTTACCAACAACCTGATCGGCCCTCATCAATGTGGTTTTAGGTTTGGAAAGTTCACAACTGATCAAGCCTTTACACTTCGGCAGATCCTAGAAAAAAAAACCCAAGAAGTCCAAATCGATACATCGATTTCAAAGCCGCATACGAAAACATTTAAAGAGATGAACTATATTCACAGTAGTAGTTTGTACTCACTAAAACCGCCACCCTTTTTTATATTTAAATTGAAACTAAGTATGCGACTTATCTAGCAATTATTTTATTACGACTAGAGTATATGGCAATATTTGGCAGAAACAGAAAAACAGGCAAAAGGTTAGTCCGTTAATACGAAAAATCTACATGAATTTTGTCCATTCATTCACCTCGTTGAGAGCGTTTTGTAATTTCGTATTTGTTTCAGCAAACGTGGCAACTATTGTATCGTTTGTTTGCGGGATTGCAAGTGAATTGGAGGTAAAAGAGGGGTCCAAGGACACTTCCCTTTGATACACCAGACATTTTTTCTTTGAAATACGAATATTCGTTTCCAAGCTTCCAAGAATCTATGCTCAAGATACGACACGAGGATTTTATATAATTGTTCAGGCAGAATTTGACTTAATTTTTACTCAAGGCCCTTGTGCCTCACCTTGTAAAAATCTTGCGACACGTCAAGGAATACGGCTGAACTAATTTTCTTTTCTTGGAATACTTTCTCAATTACATCAGTAATTCGATGTAATGGGTGATAGTTAATATTTAAAATATTTAATGGCTCGCATTTTTGGATCGCAAACCTGCCTTCTCTATTAATTTGTGTGAGCGATGTTATCCTGTTTAACGCCGATTTTAATTGGCAATTTGAGATTCTTCTCATAAAATTTATATACTCTAGGATATTTTTCAGAAATCGGGCAGTGAAAGCATCTTGGAAGTTCTTACATTCAGGATTTGAACCAGGGTTAGTGTGTAAACATGATTTAGCGCTTTTGCGCATGACGTCCGACAACTTTATCGAGCAACAGTTCAGTTCAATTTGTTTTATTGAGACTTAAATGGGATTACAATGTTTTTTAGCTGCCGACTTTGTTAATTATTTCTGGCCTACCAACTATGAAATCGAATAGAAGTTCAGTTTTATTTTTCATAACAATATATGAATACATAGTTCAAAAATGTATTTCGCACCATTGCTCCCGACACACGTTCACATAGTGCCTTGACTTAAAACTAAAACAAAAAAATGTACATTTAATATTTATACCTACGTTTATAAAAAAATTGTTTGTTCAATCAAGTTTTATATATATATCGCGCAACTGGGGCCATATATCAGCAATAACACGGCGAATGTGAATTCCAAAAACAAACACTGCAGTCCCAAAGAAAGAATCTAATGGTGTTAGGTCACAGGATCGTGAAGGCCAGTTCACAATTACATTATGCAAAATTATGCGCTTAGCAATTGTTTTCCGCAATATATTGATGGTTTCGTGCGCCGTGTGGCATGTTGCCATCTTATTGAAACCAAAACTCCGTCACGTCAATGTCATTCAACAACTCCATTTACAGTAACAATCTCGCCGGCATCGTTATTAGAAAAATATGGACCGATAATTCCTCCTATCACACTAAACAGTGAGTTTTAATGGTTGTAAAAGCGACTCGACAAAGGCTTCCGTGTTTTCTCCACTCCAAATTCTGCAATTTTGCTTGTTTTCATATCCATTTAACCAAAAATGAGACCGATCGGAGATCCAAATTCCGCGTTAAAAATGAGGATCAAGCCGAATCATATTTTCGGCCTATTCACTGAACTAACGAAGCTGAATCACCGTAAGCTTTTAAATCACGATCTCACCGTAACATCTTCCACAAAGTTGAATGGAATAGGGGCATAGCTCCAATTGCTGTGCAAGATGGTGAATCGACTCATTCGGATTCTCCTCAAAACTTCTTTCCACAACGGCAATAACTTTCCCTGTTCGCATACTGTTTGTACTAGAGTGTACATGGTGCGAAAATGATTCATCGTGTTCCGAATAACTTGCTCAGATGGATGGTTATACCGACAGTAAAATGGACGTAGCGCACGATAAGTTTGGCGAACCGAACCATGGACTTCAAAAGTTTGCACAATTTGCACGCGTTAATCTGGCGCTGTTCTATAACTTGTAAAATGGCTAAACGTACCTCCCACAAATCAACTTTCAACTGTCAAATTGACAATCTGTAAAAGTAGTGTTGTCACCTCTAAAAAAAACACATTTGCCTAATGCGAAATGAACAGTTATTTTCCTCAGTCCTTTATCACTTTAATTATTTAACCTTTACAGGTTGAGAAATTTAAAAAAAAATTACTCGAAAGTTTCAAAAAGCTGTATTGGCCGTTTGACTATTTTCAAGAGTATCAGCAACAGTCTTGGTAACCTAGTGTAAGAAAAGAGATAAAACCTTTAATTTTCCTTAGTTCAATTGCATTTTCTCTTGTTTCATTCATTTATTGACAACTTTTACCGCCCCACGTCACCATATAGCGCCCTTCAGCCAGCACCGTCTATGTCCCTTGTTTACACCTAAATTGAAACAGCGAAACGCATAAGACGAAGAAAGTGAAAATGGCGAAGCAACAAGTTTTAATGTTGTTCTCGCTTTGCGTGACAGTGACAGACAACGGAATGACGAAAGAGAATAAATAGTTTGGTATACAAACGCAGGTATCACGTAACAGTGTCCAGTGATAGTGTGCATTAAAATGGTTACACGTGTCAGCTGATTTATGTCAAATGTCATCTGAATTTAATTTCTTTTAGATTTGTGTGCACGATATTAGGTATGTTCGATTGACATATACTGGACTTATTTATAGCTTGACACTGTTCCAATACTTAACTTTTTGTAAGAATATATTAACTAAGTTGACTTTGATAAATTTTTATGTGGATATTAAAAAAATATTCTTCGCAGAAGCGTGCTGTACATTTTTGGAATACATAGACCATTACTTGGCTTAAAAATAGAACTCTCGAATAGGCTGATTTTATTTTGTAGTTGACCTCGTCTAGTGACAAGGTCATTATATTTGAATTGTTTACAAGCTTATCACATGCTCATGTTTGATATTGGTGGAAAGTTGCCAATAAAATATTGAAAGACGTCATGATGGAAAATCTTATTTTTCTGTCTTTTTAGACGACATCGCTGATAAGCACTTTCCAATTCTTTGATTTTATACCTATCTGTTGGAGGCATATGTTTGTTTGTTATGTGCCGCTTCAGTACGGAGTGGACATGGGTCCAACCAACAGAGTTAGACCTTAGAAAACTACCTACAGTTGCACACTTTAAGTTGGTTATGGCTAATTTCTACACGAGGTCTTCCTTTAATGCCGTTAACATCTGACTGAGGTATCTGAGGGCCAAAATTTTGTCCATAGACCCTAAATATCCTGGCTATCTGAAACGCCCAATGAGCAGTGGTTGTCAATATTGATGAAGTGCCTGTAAAGTTCCCGGTTGAACTTTTCCATCAAGTTCTCGTTTTCGTAAACGAGGCCGAAGATTTTCGTCAATTTTTTCTGAATTAATGATCAATGATCGCTGATCAACTGAAAAAAGGACCTATAATACCTCCGGCATAAATGACAGCATATCCAGTGACTATGAGTGGATGTAATAGCTCTTCGAGACTAGCACGTAGTAGTACATATTTTTTTAGGTTATAATATATTCTTGAAGATGGAAATGGACTCTATCGCTATTGATGAATTTCGACCAAAAATTGTCCCCTGTATAGTTTAGGCTTTTCTGTGGATCGTGAGGGTAGGTAAGATTCAAATGGCGTTCTGCCGTCTATAGCCGATGGACTGTTTGCACTTTGTTAAGGTACATCTACAAGCCTTTCACTAAAAATGCGATCCAGAGTCGAACGTGTGTTGGCCAATTGTATGTCACGTCGTCTAGTTGATGTCAATGGAGATATTGGTGTTGCGCCAAGATCACTAACGAATTATTTCGTAAAAAGTAGGCACGAATATTCTGCGATTTTAAAGAGTATAGCAATGCAAGGGTTGTTCTCGAAAAAAAAAAGGCCCGATGATTCCTCGTGAATTTTCTGTGCCCCAGAACCGATAAATTTGCTTCTTCACGTTCTCGCTAAGGTAAAAATCAGCCTCAGCGATCATTATGATTTTGGTCGAAAAATCGTCCACTTCGTCCTCGAGATTGAGGATGGCTTCGGCGTAGGTTACGCGCGTTTGGCGGTCGATAGGCAGCAGCTGATGCACGGACTGGACTTTGTATGGGAACATGCGCAATTCTTTGACAAAAATTCGAGCGGCTGATGGCTAATTCCGAGTCACGGTGTCTGGTCGATGTTTCCGACGACAACTCGATATCTTCGGCCACTCTTGGTAACGTCTCGTGTGGTCCCATACTTTTCAAGGTTAGTGGCCAAACGGCGCAGTGTTTGCGCAGTCGGTGTCGGACTGCTGTGGAATTGGCGACGGAAATCGCGCTGCGCCAACACTACAGACGAATTGTTACGCAAAAAAATAGACACGATTATTCCGCGTTCTTGGGAAGTGTATCGCTCCATGGCTTGTTCACTTGTATTCTCCATCTGTCTAATCCACAAATGTCGAAAAAGATTTGACATTGGCGGGCATATGCAAAAATAAAAGTATCTTCCAATAGGGTGATCTCTTTGGGCCCACCTTGTACATCTACCAATAGGGTTGAGTTGAATTCCTTTTATTGTTAAGCGCAAGGTCCCGGATTCATATTCCGAAAGGTACATCAGATACTTGATTTTTCTGCCCCACATCTGGCGAAAGTCTAACAAACATTCAAAAGTATAAAACTGTCATGAGAAGATTCTCGAATTTGCCGTTTGGAGTCGGTGTCAAACTGGTCTCATTGTTTGTGGCAAAAATATAACTCCGCACACACACAAATGAAGGTTTTGAGTAAGGACGTTTTTTATTAAATTGACTTCTTATCTCACACAAATAATGGTGGGAACGAGTAATTTTTTGTTTATTTCTGACGATGTGTTGTGTTCAGAATCAAGCGGTCTGAGTTGTAGACAACGACTCTTACTTCCTCAATGTTGTATGTTTTGTTGTCGACAGGTCCTGCCCTTTTTTGCTATAAAACTCAGTTAGACCTTGAAGTAATTATGCCAATTTTGTCCGCTTCCTCAAGTATATGCGCAGTTTTTTTTGGAATAATGTAGCCCGGCTGTACGCTAGGTACTTTCCCACAAACTGTGTTGTCTTAGAAGTCACTTGAAAATGTATCACCTTGCCTTTATACTTTTTTGATACGGAATATTTCACGGTATCCGTTTCCAGCGATGATGGAACAGCATCAGTCTTCATTGTCATTTTGCACGGCTTTATGTAGTTGTCACAAAAAAAAAAAGAGGACCCTCTAACCTGCGCCTCGTGAACGCCTGAAACCGTTTACCAACAACCTGATCGGTCCTTATCAGTTTGGTCTTAGGCCAGGAAAGTCCACAACCGATCAAATTTTAACACTTCGGCAGATCCTGGAAAACCTTAGGATGTCCAAATCGATACCCACCACCTATTCATCGATTTCAAAGCCGCTTACGACAGCATTTATAGAGACGAACTATACAGAGCCATGTCTAGTTTTGGTATACCGCCCAAACTCGTCCGTTGGTGTAGGATGACGATGGAGAATTCTCGCTGCTCCATCACGGTCGGAAACGACCTCACTGACACATTCGATACCAAAAAAGGATTTAGGCAAGGCGATGCGCTGTCATGTGACTTCTTTAATCTAATTCTTGAGAGGATTGTGCAAAACCTTCGAGCCAACACCAGAGGCACAATTGTCCAAAAATCTGTACAAGTACTAGCATATGCCGACGATATTGACATCATTGGTAGGACCGAACGTGATGTCATAGCCACGTTTGCTAGTATAGAGAAGGAAGTGGCAGAAATGGGTTTAGCAGTAAATGAGGGCAAGACGAAGTATACGCTCTCAACACGAAAGGACACACAATATCGACAGACCGTCACCATTGACAGATATATCTTTGAGGTAGTACGGGACTTTATCTATCTCCGCTCCGCTATTAACTCTGACAACAACATCTCGTCAGAAAATAAACGAAGAATTACTCTTGCCAATCGCTGTTTCTTCGGGCTAAGAAGGCAATTAAGTAGTAAAGCCCTCGCTCGAACTACTATGGAGATCCTATATAAGACCCTGATCATCCCAGTCCTGCTCTACGGCGCTGAAGAATTGACCGCCTCAAAAGCGGATGAAGAAATCCTTGGTCGATTTTAGAGGAAAATTCTTCGAAAAATCTTCGGTCCCGTTTGCGTTGACAGGCTATGGAGACGAAGATTCAACCAAGAGCTATACGATCTGTACAGCGACATGCCCCTAGTCAAAAAACTCCACATTGGACGTTTAAGATGGCTAGGACATGTAGAACGAATGGACACCAATCTTCCGGCTCGCAGAGTCTTCGATTCCCAGCCAGACGTCGGACGCAGTAGAGGAAAACCTCGCCTTAACTTGGAGTGCGCATCTGGAGGCAGTTAGCTAATGACCAGACTAATTGGAGAGGCGTGTTGGTTGTAAAGCTTTGAACAGTTGCGGACTTTCTGGCCCTAAACTTTCAGGGACCGATCAGGTTATTTTTCAAGTTTATAAAATGCGGCTGACAGCCTTTTTGAGCGATTTTCAAGAGACTTTTGCTTCTAAATATATTTAGGGCGTTGAAATAAAGAAAATTATGCTAAAAACTTTTATCTGATCTTACCAAGTCATTTCCCGTGACTTTATATAGCTCCGAAGAGCTATATGTTCTCCGTAGGGAGAACATAGCTTCAGGGAGCTTCGTTAAGCATTGGTTTAGGCATTGATAACATTCACTTCAGTAAAATCCAAAGTATAGTGGTTCTTATCTGTTAATTAAATGTTTTGTTTTGTACTAAAACCCTTAGGGGAATTGCTGCTCGTTTCTTCGCACGTTTGTCGTTTTTCGGTCGCCACGTTATTCTGTCGGTTTATTAATTTTCCTTAGTTTGCAACCGTGGATAAAAATGTATCCACGCTGCAACCAGTGGTAGGTATATATCTATCTTTTCGACAAGGAAATTCATACAGATCCCAGGGTTGAAGGTCAAATCGACGCCACCGTTCGTTTTGGCCAAATGTTAGAGATTTCTCTTCATTGCCATCTAACCGTATATCTGACCGTATAACGGTATATTCAGTCATTCTGGTAAGGCTTTATTAATAGTTGCACTTATAGGTTAACCCATCCGGTTGGATGAGACCAGTATTTGATGTCATGACCAAAGTCCTATCAATTCGGTTCTTGATTGGTAAATTTAAGAGAGGTGCATACTTGCTTGGGGCTATGTAGTATTTATATTTTATTGTGGACTAGCAACATCATCTTACCTAGATTAAAAAAATAAAGAAAAAAATTCAGTACTAATACTGACTTGAAACCAATTATTCTGTTAGTTATAAACGAAGAAGTCTATGACACACCCAACCTAATCCTATTTCAATACTTCTTCATCTTTTCAAAAGCGCTGTGAAAATTTTCCAAATCTCAACTCGTTTAATGTGTTAAAGATAAGTTAATCATGTAATTCCAGCTAGACCTGTTAAGCTTAAGTCTGTAGAAAATTTAAACTTAAATCTCATTTAGATATGATTTTCCAAGAAGCTTAACAAAAAAAAAAAACCTTCCCCGATGAGTACACAAAATTAAATTCAAAACTTTTAATTTCGTTTTGATTAGTGGTTGGAGATTAACGTATTCCCACAGGGATTTAAACTAGCAAACATAGTGGTCGTTTGTAATTACACTAACCATTGGTTTACATATTCATCCGGATTTTATTTTTAACTACTAAGAATTCAATTTCGTGCAAATTGCATTTAATTCGCGGAACCGAACCATTGACACACAAAAAAAAAAAAAACAATTCATGAACACAGGTCCATTGTGATTTGTGGTTCATGCGTAAATTGAATTTGTTTACCGTTATTGATATTTAATCAATCCTGAATGGTAGAAAACCATTAGTGGGAAAGAGTTTTTAATAATGCATACTCCACGAATGTACGAATCTGTTCAATTTGTGGTTAGTTCCGAAGGATAAAATTAATTAATTCCTACAAAAAAAAAATGTCTGTAATACCACGTCAATATAAAACAATGCTAACCACATTAAAGTAAAAAAAAAAAAATAAATAAATAAGGGATCGAATCATGTTGAGAGTGTTTCCATTTTGATTTGCAGAGCTATGGACTTATTATTCCTGAAGATAAAGGTCGCTTTTCCTCAAACGTCTAGAATTTGTGTATTTATTTTTACTAACTTAATTTATTATTGATTCATTGGGAATGTAAATAAGGCAGCTATTCACTGGTTGAAAAAGTAATAAAAATCTAGGCATTTCATCCCCACAAAAGTCTTCCAGCAGTGCCACCTCCTAAGAGGGTGGAATCTTGTAGCAACCGAGCTACTAGTTACCATAGAAAGTGTATCCTTCTAAGTGATGGCCTAGCCAACCCACGTAGCTACATTTAAATGGTACCTAGAGATTCCCAAAAACATCTATTACAAAACGATCTGATGTGTTAAATTTGAAGATTTCTTGCAAATGTAGAACTATTAGGCACAATACACAATGCAATCGTCCCACTGCCACGCCCCTTTCTATAAAAACGTAGTTTTAGGCTAAACCGTTAGAGATTTTGAAAAAGTGTCTGAACAACATAACCAGAAAATCTTAATGTATATATTTTGTCTATATTTTTGCCACGCCCACTTTTTGTAAAAAAGAAAAACATTTTTCGGCAAAACTTTAAACAATTCGAAAAAAGTTTTGATGCAAAATCATTGGTTATGGTCATATAAACATTTCTTTCATATGTCATTTAAACCCACGCCCACTTGTTGGAGACGATTTCATACAAAAACCATTTGTTTACACTAGCTTACTTACTTAAGTGAAGCTACAGTCCGGAATGAACCTGGGCCTCAACCAACATGCCTCTCCAATTAGCCCGGTCCTTAGCTAACTGCCTCCAGTTGCGCACTCCAAGTTGGTTGAGGTCGGTTTCTACTTGTGCGCGCCACTTAAGACGAGGTTTTTCTCTACTGCGTCCGACGTCTGGCTGGGAATCGAAGACTCTGCGAGTCGGAGTATTGTTGTCCATTCTTAAACGTCTAATGCGGAGTTTTTTGACCAGGCGCATGTCGCTGTACAGCTCGTATAGTTCTTGGTTGAATCTTCGTCTCCATAGCCCGTCAACGCAAACGGGGCCGAAGAATTTTCCTCTTAAATCGACTAAGGATTTCTTCATCCGCTTTTGAGACCGTCCATGCTTCAGCACCGTAGAGCAGGACTGGGATGATCAGGGCCTTATATAAGATCTCCTTAGTAGTTTGAGTGAGGGCTTTACTACAGAATTGCCTTCTTAGCCCGAAAAAAAGCGGTTGGCAATAGTAATGCTTCGTTTAATTTCTGACGAGATGTTGTCGTCAGAGTTAATAGCGGAGTCGAGATAGATAAAGTCCCGTACTACCTCAAAGTTATATCTGTCAATGGCAACGTTCTGTCCAATTCGTCGATGTTGTGTGTCCTTTCATGTTGTCAGCATGTACTTCGTCTTGCCCTCATTTACTGCTAAAACCCATTTTTGGCGCTTCCTTCTCTACACTACTAGCAAACGTGGCTATGACATTACGTTGGGTCCTACCAATGATGTCAATATCGTCGGCATATGCTAGTAGTTGTACAGATTTTTGGAAAATTGTGCCTCTGGTGTTGGCTCGTGAGTTTTGCACAATCCTCTCAAGAATCAGGTTGAAGAAGTCAACTGCATCGACTTGCTTAAATACCTTTTTGGTATCGAATGTGTCGGTGAGGTCGTTTCCGACACTGATGGAGCAGCGAGAATTCTCCATCTTCATCCTACACAAACGGACGAGTTTGGGCGGTATACCAAAACTAGACATGGCTCTGTTTAGTTCGTCTCTATAAATGCTGTCATAAGCGGCTTTGAAATCGATGAATAGGTGGTGGGTATCGATTTGGACATCCTAAGGTTTTCCAGGATCTGCCGAAGTGTTAAAATTTGATCGGTTGTGGACTTTCCTGGCCTAAAACCAAACTGATAAGGACCGATCAGGTTGTTGGTAAACGGTTTCAGGCGTTCACATATTACGGCAGATAGGATCTTGTAGGCGATGTTGAGGAGACTTATGCCACTACAGAGACATAGTGGTATACACTACCTCATAGCATAATCAGGCGAAAAACATTGTTTTTTGTCGAACCATAAAGATTTTGATAAACTGTATGAACAATATGTTCTGACAATGACATTTTCTATATTTCATCGCCATAAAGCCGACATTTCGGGGATAATTATTTTAAGGGTGGGATGGGATAGGGTATTAAACGATCCGCACAGCGGATTGTAGCCCTCTCATATGTTTATAAATTCGTAAGTTATATGAGCAATAATAATAATTCATTTAATATTTTCTTATATGCAATTCTGTTGATAGAAATATCAATATTGGGATCAACGGAATTGCATATTGAATTCAAACTGCTAATGCACCTTGTAAAGGGCTCATTCCTTCCATAGCTCGTTGAATGATTAGATTCATAAAACAAGCCATGCGTTGGATGTTACTGATAATCGTTTTTAGTAAGAACTTTAAAACATGGTGTCCGCCCTGAAGGTATACTTTGAAAGAGAATGGATCTTATATTGATAAATGTTTTATTGAAGTCGGCAATGATGTATGGAATACAATATCAGATAAAGGTCCGCCTCTGTTAGTCTCACAAATGGGAGACCTTTTGAGCACATTTTTCATTACATTCTCACACATTTCACACGGTATTTCATTATTTTCATCACGAATGTTTGAGTTACTCAAGTGTTTCTGGTTTGTTTGCATACCTTGTTTTTCAGATATCCCCAGAAAGAGTAGTCCAGAGCAGTCAAATCAGGCGACCGTGGAGGCCAATCAACATCACCATTTCTTGAAATAACTTCATGTGGAAAGAGGTTTCGCAGTAATTCCATTGTAATCCCGGATGTATGCGATGTGGCACCGTCTTGTTGATACCACATTTTAATCAAGCCTAATGCATGCAGTTATTGCGTAAAAAAGTTTTCAATCATATCATGATATCGCTCCCCATTCACAGCTACCGTTACGATACTTTCATTTTCAAAGAAGTAAGGTCCAAAGATTCCTCCTGACCAAATTGCACACCAGACTGTAACTTTTAATGAATGCAAATGTGACTGATGAATAATTTGAGGGTTTTCCATTGCCCAGAACCAACTATTCTGTTTATTCACATATCCATTCAAATGAAAATGTGCCTCGTCACTCATTATGATTTTTTCATGAAAATCGGGGTTGCCATGGTCTAGCTGTAACATCCTATTGGCATATGTACGGTGGCGTAAATGGTCTTGTGGTAGAAGCTCTTGTGTCAACTGAATCTTAAATGTAAACAAATGCAAATCCTTGTGCAAAATTGTGGCCAAAATTTTTCTTTGAAGACCAAGCTCCTGAGCACGGATTGATGGATTGTTTTGAATACTTCCTTCAGCAGCAGTAATGTTTTCAGCCGATCTTGCAATACGTTGTGGTCCATGCTTGGGCCTATCACCTACAGACCCTCTTTCTTTGAAATCATTCACTACACGTTAAGTAGTCCGTTTTGTTGTCACGTTGTTTCTCCCAAAAATGTCACGTAACTTTCTCATCGCCACAGTAATCGATAATTGATTTTGATAAAATGTTTCAACGATTAAAACACGTTGGTTTATCGAATATTTTTCCATAATAAATTTGCCACGTTTCTACTTCACGACTGTCAAATATGAACTGTAAAGGCTTATGTTTACCAAAATAGTGGCAAAACAAAGACAAAACAAAACCTTCCCGGCGGACACCCTGTATTTCTAAGGCAGTTTATCAAAATCTTTTATGGTTCGACAAAAACAACGATTTTCTATTGCATATGCTATGGGTTAGAGTATACAAATAGTGGGCGTGTATTCAAATGGCAAAATATCCATTTTAATATTATCTACGATTTTGCATCGAAAGTATTATGAAATTTATTTAAATGGTTAAGTCGACTCAGCAAAAGGTTCTGAGTCGTTCAATATATTTACTATATGTATACCTTAACTATTTCTCTATGTTAACAACTGAATGTAACAACTAATATACCCTGTGGGATAGTAGGCGTGTTTTTTTTCTCTTTACTTCAAATCTATATATGCTAAGCAAACAATTTACGTGTTAAATACAACAACACCTTAGCCATTACAGATTTAGTCAAGCCTGGATAGTTTTCCAGTCTTACACCCTTAGCCTGGATAGAAAATGTGCTACCAAACCTATTTTTCGAATTATTATCGAAAAATTGCAAAAAAAAATATCAGCTGATACCACAACCGGTAATCATACGCTGCAAAATAGGTGGAAAATTAATGTTTTATGAAATAATTTGATGTGAATATATTTTTATATTTGATTTAAATCTTAAATCATTAAAATTAAATTAACACCGTAGAAGTGGTTAACATGAAAAACAAATTGGATTTTATGCGCAAAAAAAATAATTAAATAGCATAAATTTGAACCCTAAAATGCCATCTGTTGTCGTGTACGTGTTTCAGTTTCAGTGGTGCCAGATCACCGTTTAGCGTTTTTTTTCTCATTGTTATCCAAACCTATACAGATTAAGAAAAAAACACGCCTAGTGTATACAAAATAGCAATTCTTGAAATGAACGTTGTTATCTATGCAGGCAAAATGTACATAGCTTAAGTTTCAGACCACTTTTTTCGAATTTCCTTTAACGTTTGTTAATAGAACTTAAATTTTTTTTTGTTAAATCTAATTTTATTCGTATAATGTCATATCTTTCATATTTCCCGCAATTAGGGTACCCAACTTGCGGTAGACCAAACATCAATTACCTTATCGACAACACTGACAAGTAAAGTTCCTCGCCATTTATTTTTTTAGCCCGTCATCAACGCACAGGCAATCACAATTTACAAACCGCGTCTCACTCAGCGTGTTGTACGGATAAGCTAAGTGCTAATGTTACGCAAGATTCGAGAACGCAAGGGCATTGAGCTTTCAGATTATTATTGGTGAGATTAGTTGAAGAGCGTCAGTCTCTCAGTGTAGTAGATATCGTGGGTGAAGCTTTTTGTTGTGTTATTGTTTTCTCTCGGTCTCCAGATCGAAAAAAAAACCGCCTGTGTTCGTTTATGTTTGACAATAAAATTGCTACATTACTGTCAAGTGGAAGCGTGTGTTTAAATATTTTCGTCATTGAGAGCTGTCCGACGACGAAAACAAGATTGATAAGACAAATCACCACGCCAGCGAGGTGAACATATTGGGCATCATCACCATAATACGCCGTGCATGTAAGTGATTCTAATATTATTCGATCTGACAGTTTCCAAGTGTGATAGAGCGATTCTAATAAATTGATAAAACATTTTAAAACACAATCAATAAAGGTATCTACTCTTATCGCAAATGCTAATGTAGACATGCAACAAACAGCCTTATTAACACCGATAAGAGGTCTCGAAAATATTTATATTTATCTGGTAACGATTGTTTGTTTACCCAGTGATAGGTGAGAGATTTATCAAGTTATCTCAAACGGTGTACTTCATATTATATTAATGCAATGGATGCCATGCTGATTAGTTCTAGATAAGAAGAGTGTTTGATGCCATTTGCATATGTTGTATGGTTGGTATGAATGTGTTCTTTGACAACGGAAGGTATCGTGGCCCATTAGCTCAGTTGGTTAGAGCGTCGTGCTAATAACGCGAAGGTCGTGGGTTCGATCCCCCCATGGGCCAGCCTTTTTTTTTTTTTTAATTTTTTTTAGTTGATTTTTAAACAAGTGATAGACTATGGATATTAATATTGACAGCGTTATGGCCATAGTGGAGAAATGTCAAAGTCGTCTGACTGTGCAAATTATGAGTTCATGTGATGTGTTTGTAACGTGACCAGTTTGTGTCTCGTGCTGAGTCAATTTAAAAGTCTGTGTCAAGTTTATTTTAATCAAATCAGTAACAATTTTTATAAAGCTGTTCTTTGGGCAATGAGGCTAATTAAATGATTTATGCTTAACCGGCTGTTAACTATGTCTACTAGAAAATACATTGGAAATTACTTCACCCCATAAGCGTATATTTATTCATTTATTTTTTTTTTTTTTTTTTTGAAATACAGAGCTTACAAGTTTTTTTTTCCGTGGGCTGGTAGAAATCTTCATAAATACGATGAGCACGTGCCCAAAGTCGTGTGAGATTTTTACTCACTAAAACCATCACCCTTTTTCTATTTGTTTTGCAACTAAGTACGCGACTCATTTTTTTTTCACGAGTAATGAATGTTTGGCAGGTAACTTCTATTTGAGAGTTCCTACTTTGTCCGAAATTTCTAGCGTGGTTTGTTATTATCGGGCCAAATTCAAGGGCTTAGATCTTTCTTAGTTCTGAGTTTCGTCAAGAATTTGGAGGACGATTGTGTTAATGTGTCGTAATAAACGTTTTCCATATTTTCGTGTAAAATTTTTCGTTTCATCTTTAACCGCTGGATACCCAGACCTTTGCGTAAATCCTCGTTCCTTATGTACCACGGTGCATTGAAGAATAGTCTTTACACTTTGTTTTCAAAAGTTTGTAAAATGTTGAGATTCGTTTCATTGGTACAACGTACAACCCCGTTGTTGTATAGCATACATATGTCTAAACCGGTTTTAGCACTAGCTTGCAAATTGTGGTTACATTTTAAGGGCCGATGTTGATTTTGAATAATTATTTAGGAAATTACTGTCATTTCTTTTTATTATGTTAATATTGGTTTGATTCAATTATGTACGGAACAAAATATCGGCCCAATGGCAGCCGCGACCTCGGCGGCACCTCCATCCGATGGTCCGAATCTTCGATGACGTTGAGGCATAATTAAAGTTCTATGCCGTTAATTACCGAATTATCTCATCATTAAGGTCTTGAATTAATGCTGGCTTATCGACGTACACCTTTTCTTTCGAATAACCTAAATGAAAGAAGTCCAACGGTGTCGAATCACATGATCTCTTCGGCCAATTGACATCGCCACCACGTGAGTTAACACGACCATTGTTTCGTTAGCTGTGTGGCAAGTGGCACCGTCCTGTTGAAACCACATATCTTCCACATCCATATCTTCCAATTCGGGCCATAAATAGTTCGTTGTCATCTCAAGATAGCGAACGCCATTTACAGTAACTGCCTGACCGGTCTCATTGAAAAAAAAACGGCCCGATGATGCCGCCAGCCCATAAACCGCATCAAACAGTCACTCTTTGTGGTTGCATTCGTTTTTCGAGCATCAATCTTGGCAATTCTGCTTATTTACGAATCCACTGAGGTGAAAATCCGCCTCATCACTGAAGATGATTTCTTCGGAAATTGATCATTCACTGTTGCAATTTCTTGCCACCATTCTGACCGTTGACGACGCTTGAAATGGTCAAGAGGCTTTAGCTCTTGAGTCAATTGCACCTTGGGCACGACGACGAGTTGAGGTGGACGTCTCTTCAGCCATTCTATCGCGAACGGCAGCAATATTCTCTGCAGTACGAGCTGTACGAGCATGCACTGGTATTTTCACATCTACTACAGACCCGGTTTGCTCAATCTTTTGAACGATTCTGCCGATTGTACGAACATAAAGACGATTAAATTGACCGAAAAAAATCACGAAGTGCACAATATGCATTTTGATTTGAAGCCCATTTTCATAATAAGCCTGAATAACTTTAGGGCGTTGCTCGATTGTGTATCTTTCCATCGTTGAGTCAGTCTGAAATTGACAAATAACAAATCAAATGCAGAAAAAAAATTGATGTTTAGGTGTGGTTCACATTCAACATCGGCCCTTAAAATTTAACCCCCCGTTATAATAGCTGCGTGTTATCAAGGTTAAGCTTGGAATGTTTTCCAAACAACAAGTACAGTTCTCTGTATTTATTTTAAGTTCTTCGCATTTTTTTTACATGCGGCTTCCATTTTAATTTTGCATCGAGTGACATTCCGAGATATTTGGCTTCATTTGCAAAAGGCACTCGAATCGTATTGAGAAATACTGAAATCAACGGCAATCTTGTCTTGGCCCCATTCACCAAATCTACTCCTTGCTAGGTGATCCTGTGGCTTTAATTCATGCACAAGTTGGATTTTGTAAGCACGCAAACCAAGATCTTTCCGCAAAATCTTCCATAAAGTTGATGGTCACATCTAATTCCTGTGTACTTCCTTCAACTACGCAAAGCTCTATAGCAACAATGACTTCTTCTGTACGCACTGTACGGCGTCTCAGTGGATTCGTTTTATCATTTAGAGTAAACGTGGTGCGAAAACGTTTCATACTTAATCGAATTAATTGCTCTGATGGACGCTTATGTTGACCGTAACATGGACGTAGTGCGCGATACGTATTTCGAACAGAACCATGATTTTTAAAATAAATTTGCACAATTTGGAGCGTTGGAAGCATCCGTCAATTCATGTTGAAATGCCAAACCAAACTGAAAAAAATCACTTGACAGCTGAAAAAATGGCAGCCAGTTCAAATAGTGTTGCCAACTTAAAGTTCTACACTTCTAAAAAATCGCCCGTTATTGACTGTCTGTATTCCATCTACACAAAGATTTTAACCACGCCTACTTATTAAAGTCGTTTTCTTATAAAAAAAAACATTTTGATGAAATTATTTTGATACTAGTGCTACGTTCTTCTCTTTGTTTTCGAAAGGAATTGCAGCAAACAAGGAACGTACTTTTATCATGGTCAAGCCTGACGCAATCCAAGGTGAACTCTTCGGAAAGATCATCGAGTATTTCGAATAGAAGGGCTGTAAATTGGTTTTCATGAAATTCATGTGGGCTTCCAAGGACTTCTTGGATAATCACTTCTCCGATTTGTCAGCCCGTCTATTCTTGCCTGGTTTAGGTGCCACCAATTCACCAACCTAGCTCTCTGCCAGGAACCATTCGTGGTGATTTCTCATCCAAGTCGGACGCAACATCTTCCACTGTTCCGATGCTGTTGAATCTGCCAACAAGGAAATCGCTTAATGGTTCAATGAAATCGAATTGTTGTCATGGACTCCAGCTGCCGAAAACTGAGTTTGCAAACAGCTTTATCCTCGGTTGGGATTCTTTGGTCTTAGTATTTTAAGCAGACAATTCGTAAATCATTTCCATTTAAAAATAAACATCTGGCCCATGGGGGGATCGAACCCACGACCTTCGCGTTATTAGCACGACGCTCTAACCAACTGAGCTAATGGGCCACAGTGGCGGCCCTCAATTGTCTTCAATTAGTTGTCTCCCTAATATCGGGTTTTTCAACATGGTCGCTACAAAAGTTGAGCGAAAGGGAGAGCAAGCGACGCCATATATCTTGCCGTTCTTTTGACATTTCTCTTCAGTAAGGTTTGCCATTTCATGATGGAAAGATATACGATCCAACAACGAGTCGAAATTATTAAAATTTACAACCGAAACTCGGAGTCAGTGGCCTCAACGTTAAGAGCGCTACGTCCAATTTATGGTCGTCATAATCGTCCTAGCAGATCAAAAATTGAGCGTCTAGTGGAAAAATTTGAATCCACAGGCACAGTACAAATTGTTCCCGTGCCAGTGAGACAAAGAAGTGCCCGTAGTGTCGAGAATATTGCTGCCGCTAAGGCTTCAGTTGAAGAAAGTCCAAATGTGTCTCTCACACGTCGTTCTCAAGCGTTGGGCATCTCTGTGACGTCGTTTGGGCGAATTTGGCGAAAAGATCTTGGCCTACATCCTTGCAAGATTAAATTGACACAAGAACTGAAGCCGCTTGACCACCAGAAGCGTCTTATGTTCGTGAATTGGGCTGAGCAACAACTTGAAAATGATTCGGATTTTCAGCGAAAAATCATCTTCAGCGATGAGGCTCATTTCTGGCTGAATGGCTTCGTCAATGAACAAAATATGCGGTCTTGGTCAAGCAGCAATCCACACGTACTCCATGAGTCATCATTGCATACCGAAAAAATTACGGTTTGGTGTGTATTATGGGCCGGCGGCGTCATTGGGCCGTACTTCTTCCGTGATGATAAAGACCGGCACGTTACTGTGAATGGGAATTGCTGCCGTTCAATGATAACCGAATGTTTTTGGCCCCAATTGGATGATATGGACTTGGAGGACATGTGGTTTCAACAGGACGGCGCCACAAGCCATACAGCGAATGCTACAATCAATTTATTGGAAGCCAAGTTTGGAGAACGTGTTATCTCACGAAATGGACCAGTCGCTTGGCCGCCTCGGTCGTGCGATTTGACGCCGTTAGACTATTTCCTGTGGGGCTACGTCAAGTCTATGGTCTATGCCAACAAGCCAGCGACGATTGATGAACTTCGTACTAATATCGAACGTGAAATTGCACCAGTATCGGCCGATTTAATCTTGAAAACCGTCGAAAATTGGGTTCAGCTTCTGGACTTCTGCAAGCGTGCCCGTTGTGGCCATGCAAAAGAAATCGAGTTCCATACATAATGGCATCGAACGTACTTTCACAGGAATAAAGAATTTCATTGATATCCAAAACCGTTTTTGTTTTATTTAACAAAAAAAAACTTTTGTAGCGCTCTAATTGAGAAACCCTTTATAACCACTACCCGATTTGACCTCCCTATACGGTACACCCTGTACATTCGTCAATAAATCGTTACTTTCCCCTCGTATTGGCAGGTAACGTATATTTCGACGTGCATACATACTTCAAAAATAGCAAATGTCAGTTGCCACCATTTGTAAAAGTCCTCCATTAATAATGAAATTTTTAATAAAATGTGAAAATTATTGTGCAACAATGGCCGCCACTGTGGCCCATTAGCTCAGTTGGTTAGAGCGTCGTGCTAATAACGCGAAGGTCGTGGGTTCGATCCCCCCATGGGCCAGTTTTTTTTTCGTTTTTTGAAAAATATTTTCCCCAATGAATGGAATGATACTGAAGATTTATCATTTGGTTTGCTGACGACAATAAGTTGCGTGCATAAAATGTCTTCTTCTAGAGTTCATTATTTACCGACACACTAACTTGACAAATCGGTTCGTTGCAGAAGAATCCAAATTATCACCGCTCCTTCCGATTCAACAAGTTCCAAAACTGCCTTCAAACTTTATTAAAGCAACATATTGGAATCTGCATTCAACATGAAGTTGGGGTGTTAGAAACCACCCAAGTCTCTTGTATGAATAGATGTATGTGTTTTTGTTTCTTCTATACTCGAGTATATGCAAATGGATTTCCCCCATAATTAGATTTGTTTACATTTCAGTGATCCGCTGTACTAAAGATACGTTACACACGAAACCGCATGCGATTGCCAAGTTCGCGTCTAGTGGAATTCGTTTCGAAAATTCCTTAGCGCCCAGTAGCGAAATTTCACTTTAGAACGGTTTTCTCTCAATCACTCGCCTTCGTAGCGAAATGGAGCACTGAGCATGTTATCTACGCTCGCGTCATCATAAAACCGTTTTTTTTTTTCAATTTTAAATAAACAGATACAAATGAGGTCATTACCATAGAGCAGCAGCACATCTGTTGTGTCAGATGTTTATTTGTATCTTTTTTGCCAACATGAATCCGATAACCTCGACAATAAGGAAATATTTTTAAAGCATCGCCATGGAGTTCCTCAATTCAATCAGAAGCGTAGCCATATGGGTAGAGGTGGTAGGAACAGGGTGGCATAACATTGATTCCCCTTTAAAGCGATCTATTTCAGATACATACGTCTTTATTCCTTTATTGAATAATTGAGTGGCGTCTCTTGAATGAACTTAAACTTTTCATGCGTAGGTAAAGTTACTAAGGGGATAGGTGCACGTCCAGAAACTTGTGTATTATCGTATGATAAGGTAGCAGATGTTCGTCTTCTAATGGCAACTAATCAATCATAATTCTTGTATAAATATAAAGGATACGCCAGAGTGAATGTTTATTTTGCTTTATGGTGAAAAGTCCTACTTATGCAAGGATACCGGTATCGACTTGTGGCAGTTTTCTCACCCTAAATATACAACCGTTGAGTACGCTTTTATATACGTATGTGCTGGTTTGAATACTTCTATCACTCTCTGCCAATTAAATCATAAATTTAAAGTTTAAAGTTCAAAACATGTATAAGAGAAGGATCGATGAGGGTGCCCTTAAAGACATTAGATCTGTGTATACAGGTATATTCTTCTTTTTTTTTTCATTTGGTTAACTTAAGGAGGCATTTGCATTAATTTGAATACAAATGTTTCTGGAGGTGATACTTTTGGGAAATTATGCGTAATACGCATATTTCGATATGCTTTACTTTGGCATTGAAAAAGTATTATTTTGAATTTTAGAAATGCGCAATATATCGTAAAGAGGCGGTAAGAATATCAGTGTAGTAGAAAGGTCGAACAAAAACGAAATTAAGCCATCTGGAAAATTGGGCAAAGCGTTTTCTACAATGAGAGGGACACACCTAGAGCATTCAAATCCATATATAACCATCACACTATTCCAATCTTTTATACAGCCTTTATAAAATATTTTTATTCTCAAATAAGCACATTTCCGAATCTGCCATTTTTGATGCTCTGATGTCAGTTGGCTAAATTTTCGAATTCAATTTGTCATCTGGAAATACAAAGAAATACGAATACAAAAATAAAAAAAAAAAATAAAAAAAATTTAAACATTTAATGCTACAACCCACCAGTGGCGAGGCGTCCATATAACTCGATTCCTACCGAGTTACCTTTTAAAATTCTACTTTTGAAAAATGTTATTGGTACAAGCAACATGAATCTTAATATACCCACATAAACATACAATTTGTGTTTCCCACACCTGCACAGCACACGCAGCAACCTGCAAGTCATCCGCTTTCATATCGTTTTACTGCTTTACGCACACACATACACAGATCATTGCATGCCTATTCTACATCCCATACTCCATCATACTTCATAGCCCATAAGAAAGCCAAACGCAAAGCGATAGCAAAACAAAGCATTGGAACTTGGAAGTGTAACCCGAAAAAAGCCGTGTTATAAAATATCTGTCTGGTTAGAACAAATTGGTTTTCTTTCCTTGTTTTCCCTTTATCGTTCACTGTCTGTGACTCCTCTCTGTTTAACACACGCTGTCTTATGCAAAAAAATAACCCGATGTTCAACGGCTTATTTTGTGTACCTATGATTATTTCTGTTGGAAAACTCAATGTAATTTTGAGTGTAATTATTGATGTGCAATAAAAAAGAAATTAAAAACAAAGAAAAGTGTGAAAAGTTTAAATTGTGGTATTTTCAGTTAAATTCAGCTAATTTCAAATAGCTAATTATTAGGAGATAATGGCATTATTAACTGTAAATTGTTGTTTGGTAGATTTGCTTTTGGAGGAAGAAAATGCTTTTTGTAAGTTGAATTTTCTTTAAAAAAAATTTATAGAGATAGGGCGCTCTACTCCTTCTATGAAAATAGATTATAAGCGCAAGGATGGTTTTGTTTCGCATTTTAATGCATCCATATACCAAAAATATACTTAGTTGACTGGTAGTTGTAAGCTTAACAAAATGTTTTGTTTTCCTTGTCTTCTTTTTTCAAATTCCCCTAGTGTTTGGAGACGTACGGGCTACGCTGACATAAACAATTTGGTTAATTCGGCAAATTCGAAGCTGTTTATCTTTGCACGACTTCGGCACTAATTGAAACCTCCTTAGGTAACTCCTTTGAAGCTCACAACAAAAAAGTTGATAGAAACCGTAAGTTAATGAACGTTTTATAGATACAGTAATTCTTTTAGGCAAACAGGAACAAGCATTTAGGGGTCACAACGAAAAGCAAGATTCTATTAATCGTGGTAATTATGTTGAAACAATTTTATACTTATCTAAGTATGACACATTAATAGACTCCCATTTAAAACAGTGTTCAAGTGTACATCGAGTTTTTTCGGGTCCTCGATGCATGTCCAATGGCTAATTTTATTCCTTGCTACGCACATGTTTTAAATTTGGTGTTATCTCGATCACTAGAAAATATACCTGAGTTAAAAGTTTTTTTTGGCAATATAAACACTGTAGTGCGCTTTTTCAATAAATCAACTAAACGTTCAAATCTTTTAAAACAAATAGCAAACCGATGCATGCCAGGAGTATCAGAAACTCGCTGGCATTACCATTCACGAATAATTAACGTTATTTTTAACTGTAGATTAGATATAATTGAAACTTTTAACCAAATATTAGGCAATCCAAAAGAATGGGATAATGACGTACTTTCAATGGCTGAAAGTTTATTGTTTAAACTAGAAGGGAAGGAATTTTGTTTTATATTGAATACGGTTTCCGAGATTTTTGCTAAAACCGATGTATTGTTTAATTTAATACAAAATAAACAAACGGATGTTGAAATTGCTAGGCGAGAAATCGAGTGTTTTGAGTCTTGGCTTGGTACTGAGTTTGCAAACAAATTTGATTCCATTTTTGCAAGCATAAACGATTGTGCTGAACCTGTACGAAAACGCCGATTACTCGATATAGATTTAAAAACTCACTATAAGCGTCTTCTTGTAGAAATAAAGGACAATATTATATCCCAACTTAAGACAAGATATAAATCTTTCACGAATTTAATTTTTTGGATTTACTTTATAAATCAAAATACAGTAATTTTGCACTATCAAGCCCAGATGATAAAATATATGAAAAATGAACTAAAAGTTCTCTATACTACATCTTCACTTCAACAACTTGACGTTCTATCACTTAATAAACATTTGAAAAGCGAAATATTGCGTGAAACATTTTCCCAAGTTTTAAAATTAAGTGCACTATTTTTAACACTACCGCTTACTGTTGCCTCCGTGGAGAGATCTTTTTCCACTCTGAAAAGAATTCATACATATTTAAGAATTTCTCAAGGAGAAAACAGGCTCTCTGATTTAGCACTTTTATCAATAGAAAAGCGACTCCTTTTAAAAATGAAAAGAAGACCTAACTTTTATGAAAAAGTTCTTGCAGAATATGTTAAAAAAGATCGAAGAATAGACTTAGAGTACAAATAAAAAAATCAATTTAGCATAACTTTTCACAATTTTTGCTGTTTTTAAATTCTTACCTATCATTAAAATTGCTTTACTTATATGCGAGTTGCAACACACAATATAATTTCAGAAAGCGTTTGCAGGTGCATATTTTTGCCGACTTACCATATAACATTTTCCACGCCACGCCACTGCAACCCACTGTGCAAATATTGTCTTAATATATTATAATGGGCGTTTATTTTAGAGGTTGGTTTTTCGAATAGAGATAAAATTTACATTTCGTGGCCAAATCGGGCAACTCTAATGTCATTTATGTTCAGTTTGGTTTGCCATTTTATCATGAACAGGTTGACAAATGAGCAACTCTTGCAAATCGTGCAAATTTATTTCGAAAATAACGGCTCAGTTGGCGAAGTTTACCGCAAGCTTCGTCCATTTTATGGTCGACATAATCGTCCATCAGAGCAATTAATTCGGTTAACCATGGATCGTTTTCGCACTAGGCTTACTCTACCGAAGAAACAATTGCTGCTGTAGAGCTAAGTGTTGAAGAGGACCCGAATGAATAGATTCGCCACAGTGCACAGAAATTGGAGCTTTGTCCATCAACTTTATAGAAGACTTTTCGCAATGATCTTGGCTTACGACCTTACAAGATCTAGCTTGTACAAGAATTAAAGCCGCGAGACCATGCAGTGCGTTTTGATTTTGGTGTATGGGCCGAAAATGAGATTGATCTCGATGATGATTTTCATCGCAAAATTTTGTTCAGTGATGAGGCTCATTTTTGGTTGAATGGCTCCATCAACAAGCAAAATTGCGGCATTTGGAGTGAAGAGAATTCACATGAGACCCTTGAGACGCCATTACATCCACAAAAACTGACTGTTTTGGTGTGCTCTACGGGCACTTTTGAAATGATGCTGGAGAGTCAGTTACCGTTAATGGAGATTGGTATAGAGCCATGATAACCGACTATTTTGTTCCCGAATTGGGTGGCATGCATGTTGATGAGATGTGGTTCCAACAAGACGGCGCTGAATGCCACACAGCACACGTCCCAATCGATTTATCAAAGGAAACATTCGGTGAGCGTATAATTTCGCTGAATGGACCTATCAATTGGCCACCAAGATCGTTTGATTTGACACCATTGGATTATTTTCTTTGGGGATATGTGAAGTCGCTCGTCTACGCCAACAAACCAGAAACGTTAGGGGACATGGAAGCCAACATTCGTGGCGTTAGTGCCGACATACGGCTGCAAATGCTAGAAAAAGTGGTTAAAAAATGGACTTCTAGATGTTTATTCGAACCAGCCGCGGCGGCCGCATGCTCGAAATTATATTTAAGCATTGATGGCATAAAATTATCCTTCTAATAAAGCCAAATTGATGGACATTAAAACCCATAAAAAGCACCCTTTACTTACTTACTTAATTGGCGCAACAGTCCGGAATGAACCAAGTCCCCAACCAACATACCTTTACAAATAACCCAGTTCGTAGCTAACTGACTCCATTTTTATATTTTCAGTTGATTGAGGTCGTCTTCTACTTTTGCGCGCCACTGCCACTTAACAAGGTCTTCCTCTACTGCGTCCGACCTCTGCCTGGGTATCGAATACTCTGCGAGGCGGAATATTGGTGTCCCTTCGATCTGTATGTCCTAGCTATCTTAGAAGTCCAATGGGGAGTTTTTTGTCTCTGCATCTCGTAAAGTTCTTGGTCGAATCTTTGTCTCCATAGCCCGTCAAGGCAAACGGGACCAAAGATTTTTCGAAGAATATTTTGCTCAAAACAATCAAGGATTTTATTATCCTCTTTTGATATGGTCAATGTTTCGGCGTCGTAAAGTTAGACTGGACGGACTTATGTAGGGTCTCGTAAGTAGTTCGACCATCAATTGTAGAAAGTAGAGAAGATGCAAAGATGTTTCTGCAGAAATCAGGTGCACAGCTTCTAAAGGAAAGTCAAACAATCTATATTCATGACCCATCCTGGAACCCGCAAAGATAAAGATGGGAAAATAGAGATGACTTGGTATACGCGCACAATATGATCGGAAGGAAGTATGCCCAAAAATTGATACCATCAGTATTCGAGAGAAAAGACCTAAGTACGATTTATGGTCACATATATGCACAGCAACACAAGTCTTGCCAGGAAATACAGGTGAAGCTACTAAAAGCGTGTTAAAATTTTTACGTATCCATATCCAACATTGAAACTCACTGGTGAAGTGTGCAGATTTTATCAGTTGCGGACTTTCCTGTCCTAAAACATATCTGATATCAGGTTGTAAGTAAACGGTTTCAGGCGTTCACATATTTCGGCAGATAGGACCTCTGTGTTTGACACAGTTCAGAGGACATCCTTTTTTGTGGATTGGACAAACGATGCAAAACAAGGGCATCGAGAGAGAGAAGATTATCAAGCTAGGAGAAGGGAGGAAAGAAGATCCTGCATAGAAAGAAAAGGGCTTACGCAGCCTCCCAGCTGAAGGAGATTATAAGTTGGTGAATGTTATAAAGTTCGGTATAATGGATGTTATTTACCAAGTCATCTTCGACGCTTTTATAAAGCACAGCGGGAAGGCCGTCATTTCCGGCAGCCTTACTATTAGATACTGCTATCCTCACTTTACTTACCAACCTTTACGAACCACTCATATTGGCAACAACGGGCAAAACTGCCAACCACCCGACCTGAATGAAGTCAGGATAGCAATATCTAAACTCAAGCTTAATAACGCTGCCGGAAATGACGGAATTCCCGCTGAGCTTTATAAAGGCGGCGAAGATGACTTGATAAGTAACATCCACCAACTCATAAGCCAAATCTGGTCGGAAGAAAGTATGCCTGAAGAATGAAACCTCAGCACAAAGGGTGCCCAATCCACACAAAAGGTGACCCTCTAAACTGTTCTAACTACAGAGAATTAAGTCTCCTCAACATCGCCTACAAGATCCTATCTGGCAAGAAGGCAATTCAGTAGTAAAGCCCTCACTCGAACTACTAGGGAGATCCTATATAAGACCATGATCATCCCAGTCCTGCTCTACGGCGCTGAAGCATGTACCGTCTCAAAAGCGGGTGAGGAAATCCTTGGTCGATTTGAGAGGAAAATTCTTCGAAAAATCTTCGGTCCCGTTTGCGTTGACGGGCTATGGAGACGAAGAACTATACGAGGCGACTATGCATTGGATGTTTAAGATTGCTAGGACATGTAGAACGAATGCAAACCAATGCTCCGGCTCGCAGAGTCTTCGATTCCCAGCCAGACGTCGAACGCAGTAGGGGAAGACCTCGCCTTAAGTGGCGCGCACAAGTAGAAACCGAACTAAACCAGCTTGGAGTGCGCAAATGGAGACAGTTAGCTAAGGACCGGGCTAATTGGAGAGGAATGTTGGTTGAGGCCTAAGTTAATTGTTAACCACTTTAAACAAAACAAAAAAAAAAACTCTATTTAGCTCGGGTTAGTCGTCGCGAATATTGAATGGTTAGTTCTGGCTGATAGCGGGAGATTGTTCATCATCGTCGCAGAAGTGGTTCATCCATTTCCTCGGCATCGAGACTACAATCATTCCTTGCTCGATCTCGATAGGGTTCTTGTATCCCTGTCATTGATTTTGTACACTTTGTAACAATTACGAAAACTTTTCATGGAGCACCAGAAGACCTCTCTGTGTCTTCTGAAAAGTCAATTCTGTTTCCTTGAAGACGAGAGCTGCCATTGACCTCTTAGGCAAGGTCAACGGAAGCTCTCGTTTTCATCTGCTGCATGGCATTATATGCCTTGTTTTGGTTGCGAGCATCATCTGTCATCATTCTTCATCAAACCAGGCACATAAGCTGCCGGGTGATCAAATGGTTTGTTGGCATTTTCGCCATTACTATATCTTTGACATTATATGGCGGTAATCAAGAGGTTACGGGGCACGTGTCTGCAGGTGCAGTTTTCGACATTAAGCACATTAGTTGCCGCTGATTAAATGACTACTTAACATCGTCGCCATATGTCAAATATATGACAAACAGATGAATCTTCCAGCAAAATTTTAACATCGTGTTTCGCTAGGCGCTCAAAAATGTTGTCCAAGAGCTGGTTGAAACAGAAACTTTATATGAGTGAGTCTTCTTTATAACAGCTTAGGGCTTCCAACACTAGTTCGGCTGCATCTTTTCAGTTAAGTGTTTTACTATTCCAGATGCAGATAAGAACGTCATTTTACTTTTTTGGTTAGCATGGTCGTCAACAGTATAATCATTCTTATTTGAGGGTTTTGGGTGCTACCTAACAATAGGGGTTTTCTGAAAATTTCAAATCTCAATGGCGAGTCCCAATTTATTAGATACACATAGTACACGGGCCTTCAATGTCCACTACGAAACTGAGAGCTGCCATTGGCTTTTCAGCTTATCCACCACGACTTGCAAAGCATGCATTCCAGGTTCAAACATATTCTAAAAGATCTCTTATACCAATACGGCGTGTTAGCTCATATAGGTAGAATTTTGAAATCAGAGTCTTCAAATAAAATCCGGTACTTTGCCTTATTAATTTTGAAAATCGATTTATCAAACACAAACATCTGCTATATGTCTGTCCTTTTCTTTCTCACGACTCCAATTGAAAACCCCTGTCATACATATCCTTTCCCATCCACATGACCACACTTATGTACAAACATACTTGTAAGTTGTACAACATATGCTACTTATCGCAGTCTAAACAAAACAACTGACATCTACTTCAAGTGTCTCAAATACTATCTACCATCGTCGTATTCAGTTATCGATAATAATGAATTATTGAAGTTGTTCAAATACGCTGTGGTCTTTCGTTTACTTTCGCTTAGTCAAGTTCATGGTTGAGGGTGCAAAAAGGACGCACTCAATATTGGTATACGTGAGCAAATGCTATTGACCACAGTGACTAAATTGGAAGACCCCATTGTTGTCCTGTTCATATTCCATAATATTCATAAATTTTCTCATTATCGAATAAGTTATCTGCCATTTGTGGGGTCCTTTCTGTTGTTTGCTTTCTTTCTTTGGTCTTGCAAAAGTAGAATATGAATTTTTCTTGGTCAAACAAAACTAATGGAAATTTATGGATTCTACATACCCTCTGAGAAAAATAAAAGAAAAGGACACAAATCCCTTTCCTCGCAAATTGAAAGTAATGTATCGGTTTTTTGCTTGGCTGGTACCTTTTGAAGTTAAACTTAAATGCCATATTTGAAAAGGTCTCACTAAGAGCTTTGAAATGATACCACACACGGCCACCTTTCATTTAGAGACAATTGGGTGGCACACCCAGAGATTTTTCATCATATTTCCCGCGCATGAAAGGCACTTAAAGTGTGGTTTTGAAATTTATAGATTTTTTTCTTAAGTGTTGTGTAACAATTTTTCATGGATATCCTATCGGTCGATCACCCGTCCTATTTGTCGATTACCCGTGTACCACATGGACAAATTTTTGGAATGATCTTGGTCTTCGTCCATATAATATCCAGTTGCTGCAATCGATCACCCGTCCTTTTTATTACCCGTGTACCACATGGACAAATTTTCGGAATGAATTAGGGTGATTCGAAGGCAATGGTTATGACTATAGAAAGCAGTCTGATCTTCAGCGCTTACCACCCCAATGACAAGTACATGGATACCATGGTTATAACGGGTGATTTTTAAAGCGTAGTTGTTTTAAAAATCGATTAAAACACTCAAATTTTCATCAAATATTCAAAATTTGTATTATAATCCATAAAAAGGCCTTTGCCATTTACGTTTTGCAGACAACTTCATGTTAATGTTGTCCGCGGCTCCGTTTTAAATGGTCCATTCGGAAGGTCCAATTTTGCGTCACTTTTTCGAGCATTTGGACCTGTGTTCCACGAATTACGTGTGTTATATTATCCTGTAATGCTTCAATCTTGTTCGGCTTGTCCACATAGACTAACGACTTTACATAACCCCACAAGAAATAATCAAGAGGCGTTCAATCGCATGATCTTGGCGGTCAACTCACAGGGACATTTCGAGATATAAGCTGCTCACCAAATTCATCCCTCAACATTTCTATTGTTTCACGAGCTGTGTGGCATGTGGCACCGTCTTGATGAAACCACATGTCAACCAAATTCAGCTCTGCTAACTGGCGCAAAAAAAAAAAAAATTCGCGTATCATGGCTCGATATCGTTCGCCGTTGACGGTAACGCTTCTTCCACGGTCGTGTTTGAAGAAAAATGGACCGAAGATGCCACCAGCCCATCAACCACACCAAACTGTCGTTTTTTCGGGATGCATCGGTAATTATTGTATGGCTCTTCATATGGCTCTTTATATGCGACAGTTTTGCTTATTTACGTATCCGTTGAGCCAAAAATAAGCCTCACCGCTGAACACGATTTTTCGAAAGAACAGCGGATCTTCATCGAGCCTATATGAATCCCAAGGCCTATTCAATAAAAATAAGACGTTATGGTAGGTCATTCGGCTTCGATTCTTGCACAACTTGAGTTTTATAGGCTTTCAAACCCGAATCCACACGTACGAATTTCCATGCGTTTGAATAACACATGCCCAATTGGTGAGAACGGCGACGAATTGACTTCATAAACATTGGACTGCAATATTCTCTCCAGTACGCGAGTCGATAGTTTAATGTCAAACAAAGTAAATTTGGTGATAACAGCACGAATTGTTGATTCACCAGGTCGATTATGACGACCATAATATGGTCGTAACAAGCGGTGCAAATGTTTCACAGAGCACGAATTTTAATAACAAATTTCAATAAATTGCAATTGTTGGTCGTTTGTAAGTCTTTCCAAGATTAAACGGGAGAGTATACTGAAAACTTTTCACTTAGACAGATGACGTTTGGACGCCTTTACTAACCAGTGCTGCCATCCTGAAAAAGGTAACTCTTAAAAAATCACCCGTTATAAGGCTTTTATTTTACCGGGGTTTAACCTTTCCCATCGAATTAGCGACAACACGTTTCTTGGTATCCATTCGCTCTACATGTTCCAGTCATCTTAAACGTACAATGCGGAGTTTTTGACTTTAAAAAATCTTAGCGTACGTTATCAAAATTTCGGGGTAGAGTAAAACCAGAAATTCTTGGCCCGATGTTCCGGGGACAGAGAATGTTACGGATGCGCAATCGTTCAGCGCCCATCGAGGGAATACTTACCTCATCAGTTCCGTCGCGCTGGCGACGCACAGTGTGACGAATCGCTGATTTAGCGGGATTAAATTAATAGCGCTCACAAATAAACGTTTTTGTTAAATTTTTTTGGTTTATATTTCTTGAAATTGTTCACAGAATGGAATATAGTAAAAAATTTTTACATATGAGTACGAATTTCGAGACAAAATAACACATAAAAACAGGCAAATTTGAATTTTGTTACTCATTTGGTACATCTAAAAGTTGCAAGACTTCATGTTCAATAAACTGTTTTTTTCTTTTCGGAATACATCTTAAACTTGCTAGAAATGGATCTGAAGTTATTAGCAATCGATTTAGAAGGTCAGCATTCGTATCTACACGCGACATTTTCCTGGTAAACAATTCCCTAAACTTTCTATTTTCCTTGTTTCTTGCTTCTTGGGCTTCTTCTGAAAGTTGTCCGATTGGAAGAATACAAGATAAAATTATTTGTTTTCCATGAAACAAGACTTTATGCACACTTACTGGCATATAATACCAGGCATAATTTTTAAGGTACAGTTCCCTTGTTTCTCTTGTATAACTCTCAAAAGCATCTGTATCGATTGGGAATCCAGACCCAAGAGCTTCTAAGATGATATGAAACTTTTTGATCATCTGTAGTTATTGGTAAAAACCCAGAAGTATGTGTTTCTAGTGTTTTCCTCACAATTGAACCTTAATAAGAAAAATTAAAAAAAAAATTATTAAAAAAAAAAAATTATACCTCGATTTGGAGAGCTTTTAAATAATTGTTTGACTACGATAGCAGTATTTCTTTTTCCGTCTTTTCTAAGATTTATTTCATGAGCCATTGCAATTTCTTCAGCGCTAAAAGAATCTAAAATGATTTTTACTTTTCTCTTTTTGCTTTTTTCACAGCAATCATCAAAGCTTTTTCTCGGTCTTCCTACTGTAGTTGAATGAGATGAAGAAGGTATTTCATCTAAAATATGTTGTGGCAATGTTAGGGTTTCATTTAGCCACGTGGAATATGTGTTTTCGAAGCGCTCTCTATGCCGACCACTTTTGGTCCATCTTTCGTCAAATCTCAAACATAATGTTCTTAGGGTTGACTTGATTGACTTTACTGCTGCCTCGGAAAATGAAACATAAATAAAGAAACCCATAACAAAAGAAAAAACAGCTTCTAAGCGCTTAATTTTGACTTTAGAAATCCAAATATCAAAAATTTGCTTTTTCGTAATTTCGATTGGCATCCTAAAAAACGAAAAAAATTAGTATGGGTGTCGCACCTGTGCGCAAGATGTTAAAGCACATTTCATCTATACATATACAAGGCTTTATAACAAACACGGTCTCTAACTTGAACAACACTGAACAACTATACTTTTCTTCTAATGAACACAAAAAAACACATTTTTTATCTCCAATTTTTCGTTTCTTTCCCCCTAATATTTACAAAAAACACTTTATATATCAAAAAAACTTACTTTTATATTCACTAATAGTTTACTAATTCAAAAAAATATAAAACTTTAAAAAAATGTTCACGAACCACTTATAAAAATTAATATACACTTGCTCTTCAAACTGACCTTCTACCAAAAAATTACATACAATTTGAACTTTGGCATAATTTTTTTTGTTGTTGCACTTGCTAAAACGAAAAAAAAATTGCACAGTCATTACGTAGGAGGTTTACGCTGTGAGAGAAACCGGTTTTTGTTTACTTTTGTGCATGCAATTTTTTTAATTAAATCCCGCTAAATCAGCGATTCGCCACACTGTGCGACGGCGTGCAAAGGGCACCTTAAGGTTGCAGTAGCTGTACTCGGTGCGCGTCCACGCATATATCATAAAGGTCCGTTGAAATACCACATAAATCCGTCGACTTTCCCCATATTCGTTCGCCTTATTGAACTATTCAGAGCTAACTATGTATATAGCGTTGGAGGTTTCTGACATCGATACTAGCCTGCTCGCTTAGATTATCAAAGAAGAAGGGCGCCCTTAGTATGTATTCGTTGAATTACCGCATGCAAGTGTTTTTTTTTTTGGACTAGGGGTATGTCGCTGTATAGTTCTTGGTTGAATCTTGGTCTCCATAGCCCCTCAACGCAAACAGGACCGAAGATTTTTCGAAAAATGTTGCCCTCATAAAAAAGGATTTCTTCATCTACTTTTGATGCGGTCAGGGTCTTGTATACGATAGTTTGGGTGAGAGGTTTGGTACTAAATACTCTTCTTAGCCCGAAGTAAAGGGTGATCCATTTCGAGGTTCCCTACTTTTTTAAAGAAAAAAACACAGAAAATTCAAATTTAATGGAGAATATTTATTATCATTTGAAAGAACATTCTTTGGCATTTATTTTTTGAAGATTATTTCTATCAAATGTTGGCCGTTGCTACGTCGAAGATGGTCCATTTCGACTGGTAACTGGCGAATGACACGCGTGATGTTTTCCTCCAAGGCCTAAATCGAAGCGGGTTTGTCGGCATAAGCTTTTGACTTTACATATCCCCACAGGAAAAAGTCTAACGGTGTGATATCACACGATCTTGGTGGCCAATCGACCGGCACAAAACGTGAAATTATGTCCTCACCGAAATGTTCTCTCAATAAGTCCATTGATTGATGCGATGTGTGGGAAATGGCGCCGTCTTGCTGAAACCAAATGTCGCCGAGATCACGAGCTTCAATTTCAGGTATCAAATAGTCGGTTATCATGGCACGATAACGGTCGCCATTGACGGTTACGTTCGCACCGGCATAACTTAAAAAAAAAGGACCGATGATTCCACCGATGATATTTTCTGGATGAAGTGGCAGTTCTTCAATCTCTTCAGGTTGCTCTTCGTCCCAAATGCGGCAATTTTGTTTGTTTACATACCCATTGAGCCAGAAATGGGCCTCATCGCTAAACAAAATTTGCCTCGAAAACGTCGGATCTTCTTGGAACTTTTCAAGAGCCCATAGAGCGAAGCGATGTCGCTTAGGAAGGTCGAGCGGCTTCAGTTGTTGCACAAGCTGTATTTTGTACTCTTTCAATTTAAGATCTTGACGTAAAATGCGCCAAGTCGTTCCATACGTCAGTCCGAGTTGCTGCGAACGGCGCCGAATCGACTCTCTACGGTCTTCGTGTACACTCTCAGCTACGGCCGCTATATTTTCTTCACAGCGTGCTGGACGTGGTCTATTCGGTCGAATATTATCCAATAATGAATGCTGGGTCTCGAAATGGGTGATGGTGTTGCGAATAGTACGCTCAGTAGGCCGATTATGTTGACCTTAAGTTGAGCGAAGTGCACGAAACACATTCCTCACAGAACGTGAATTTTCATAATAAAGTTGAACAATTTGTAAAAGTTGTTCACGCGTAAGTCTTTTCATTATGAAATGCCAAACAATACTAAACAAAAATAACATGACAGCATGACACGACTCACACGTGATCTGTCAAAAAAGGCTATTGAAAAAAGTATCTCTACTTGGATCACCCGTTAAAAGCGGGTGGCAAGAGTAATTCTCGTTTAATATCGAACGCGATGTTGTTTTAAGAGTTAATGGTGTAGCCGAGCAGTATGTCTACTGCCTTACTACCTACAGAGTTAATCTGTAAATGGTGACGTTTTGTCCAACTCGTCGATGTTGTGTGTCTTCTCGTGTTGAGAGCATATATTTGGTCTGCCGCTCATTTACTGCTTAACCCATTTTTGCAGCTTCCTTCTCTATACTAGCAAACGTGGCTATGACATCAAGTTGATTCCGACTAATGATGTCAATTTTGTCGCACCGATTTTTGGAAGATTGTGCATCTGGTATTTGCTCGGTAGTTTTGCAAAATCCTCTCACGACTCATATTAAAGAAGTCACATGATCGTGCATCGCCTTGCCTAAATTCTTGTCAGTGAGGTCGTTTCCGACCCTGATGGAGCAGCGAGAATTCTCATTCGTCATCCTGTGCAGACGCACAAGTTTGAGCGGTATAATAAAATTAGACATGGCGCTGTATAGTTCGTCTGTATAAATGCAGTCGTATACGGCTTTGAAATCAATTAATATGTGGTGCTTATCCATTAGGAATCCTTGTTTTTTTTTTTCTAATATCTCCCGAAGTGTGAAGATTTGATCAGTTGCCTACTCTATAGCCACACTGACAAGGGCCAAACAGGTTGTTGGTATATGGATTCGGGCGTTGAACTTAGGCCTATCCACTGAGGGTCTACTGATCTTTTGCCATTTCTTACACGCTCTGGCTGTAGAACATCCTGGGTTGACTATAATCACCAAGTTAAGTACGAATGAGCTGCAGGAGACCCTCGATAAAAACATTGCCAAGCTGGCGGATGTCCACATTCTGGTGAAGAAGCTTAAGAGTGGAGTCTTCCGTGAGGGAAGCCATCCATTATTGAATGGTTTTACCTGCCTAACAGCGGGAGATTGTTCGTCAACGCTGTTTAATAGCCTGCAGGAGTGGTGCTTCCATATCCTCAGCATCGACTGTGTCTCAACTTCAATCTTGTTCATCAACACAACATTCTGTTCTAGCATTGCATCCCTGGCCTTGACGTTTTACACTTTGGCCAAACACTCGAAAATCATACCTGAAGGGACGCCTCTCTATATCTTCGATCGCTCGCTTTTCTTGCGCACTTTTGTTCTGAAAATCCGGTGTGCTTCACTCCTTCTTTGTCTATAGAGCTCTATGGCAGCTCTCGTCTTCACCAGCAGCTTAGTCGTGCAGGCATCATTCTTGGCTGCGAGCATCTGTCGGCATTTATCATCAAACCAAGGGATTCTTGCTGGTGGTCGCGAGTAGTAGTTGTTGATCCTGAGGAATTTTGGTTCCAAGAGAATGGAACTACACCCCATACATTGACCGCCTTTTTCGACTTAATAAAGACTGTCTTCAACGACCGTGTTATCTCTCCTTTTGGCCGCCTTGATCGTGTGATCTGACGCAAAACCGACAATTTTCGGTAAAGATTTGTCAGTCTGCGGTCTATACCGCCTAGCACTTTGGCCGATTGAGCAAATCAGCGAAATACGCCAGAAATATGGGAAAAAGTGGCTAAAAATTGGAGTTAGGCCAGCCTAATCGTGGTGTGCTTATGAGCGAAGTTATATTGAAAAAAATGATGTAATGAATTTATCTCTCGAATAAATCCAAAATTTGAATATGCGCGTTTTATCGTAATGTTGTGACACATCAAAAATGTCTCCTATATCCTTTAACACATGCAAATCATTGAACCTACCTTCTAACATGAATTATGTCGTTTTCTTTCAGATCCAATCCCGTTTTAAGATCCCGCAAGCGCCAACAATAAAAATTACTATGGCGGCCTCACTTCTAATTGCATGTGGCATCAACGAACAAAAACTGCCTTCTTACATTCACATTAGCGAAGAGTGCAACATGGACGGAGGTTTCCTGATCACGTCAATCCTAGGGCAACGTCTACGAATCCCCCATGTAACTACAGTATTGGTCGGACTACAACACAGCTACGAACACTACATCAACGCTGGCATGAGACTCGGCTACAACTTGTCTCTTTTTCTAGATACAAAGTTCATCATTATCGATGCCCTGAAAGGTATCAGCAAAAGCCTATGTGAGTCGAAATGGTTGACAGAAGGCGATACAGTGTCCAGCAGAATGGTCAATTTTATTCAAAAGCGACTAGCAGATGCAGAAGCTGGTACACAGATCACCTTTATCATTGATAACCTTGCGATTATGTTGAACTTAGGCCTATCCACTGAGGGTCTACTGCTCCTTTGCCATAGCTTACACGCTCTGGCTGTAGAGCATCCTGGGCTGACTATAATCACCAAGTTGAGTACGATTGAGCTGCAGGAGACCCTCGATAATAACATTGCCAAGCTGGCGGATGTCCACATTCGGGTGAAGCAGCTTAAAAGTGGAGTCTTCCGTGAGGTAGACGGGAAGCTATCGGTGGTCCGGAAGACCATTAACGGGTGCTATGAAATAGCAGAACAACGAAAGGAGATTCTGTACAAAGTGAACGAGAGGAATGTGAAAATATTTAGTCCTGGCGAAGTTGGCGTGAAGGTTTAGACAACATTTACCAGAAATAAATTTATATTTTCCTTAAGAGCTGAGTTTTTGAATTTTTATTCGTGTGTACAAGGACAATACATTTAATAATAGACCTTGAGGACTCGAGGTGTGCGGTTGGCATTTTCATGTGCCACCCACTTTGGGACTAGGATTGAAATCATAAAACAGGATAGCTAAGGCGGATAAAGTTTCGGGGGCTTTTTTTTAAATGAAAACACAACAAGGGTGTGTTGAAAGTGACCGTGCGCTATCCCCCAACGGAATTGCAAACGTTCATTCATGCTATAAATGTCGGTGAGTTTATTTGAATTTATTGGTGCCAGAGTGTGCTGTTGATTGGAGTTTAAGGACTCGAGTGGATGGTTTGCCAAATTTGAATGCAAATCATCGGGATTTTTTTTTTTTTTTTACCTTTACAGTGTGTGACACTAGAGGGTTGTTAAGTCGTGGTTGAGTGAGATTTTGAAGATTTGATTGACTGCCAGATGGAATGTTTATGGTGGTGAACGTAGAGTTTTGGAATGGAAATTTTAGTGGTTCATGGAGATTGATGAGGGCGTAATGTAACCGAATCCGAAACTGGGCAGCCATGGATAATGGGTGGCTGTATATTAATGAGGGTCATGATACTTGATACTTTTTGTTACGCCTTAATGTAAAAAGCCTATACAAACCTAGGGGAAAAAATATTCATAATTATTATTCAGCTTTAGGGGGATACTGCGTAAACTTTCTATAAACACAGGCACTTCTAGCGTTGGCAAAAACAAACTCCTTAGATTTAGGGACTGTCAATGGGTGTCAAAAATGACTTTCTTCATCTTTAGCAGGTAGTCCTTAAAGATGAAGCTGCTTGGAACCACATCCTAGTTGTGGGCGCCACTTATATCTATTTTTCTTTCACATTGGGCTTAAAAGACTTTCTGGCTAACGACAAACGAATAAAAAACGAAATCGTGGTAAATCCATACAAATCTGAGTCTGTTCATTGAACAAAAAGGGGAAAACCTGAGTTTATTAAGTATTTCTGTGAAGAAACCAACTATATATATGAAAGTGACACTGAGGGGTCGATATGCAGAGAAGCTTAATTCGGGTCTAAATGCAAAATAAGAATCAAAGCCAACTATACTTGCCTCTGATTTATGCAAACGGAACTTGTCCTAAACCTGAAACCCAAATCCTATACTACCCTTTTGGTCTACATAACAGAGGTATGACCGATACGAGATTCGTTCGAGATCATTCCTCCGCTAAGTGTATATACAATCGTCTAGCAGGCGGCTATGTCGATAGTTGAAGACAAGAGCTGCCACTGAACTTTACAGGCATAGAAGAAGTGGAAGAACCCCGGGGAATGAAGAAATCAACATTAAGAATGCGCACTCTCGAAGATATAGAGAGGTGCCACTAAAATTCCTTAGTAATACCAAAGTGTTAAACGTCAGAGCCAGGTTTACAATGTAAGAACAGAATCCTATCGAGATGAAGAAGATCGTAAATCTGACACAGTCCCTGCTGAGAATAAAGAAGAATCATTTCTGCAGACTGTTGAACGGCGATGAGGAAATTCTTCCGCTGTCAAGCAGAATGGACCATTCAGTATTGGCTACGACAGAGAAAGTTACCAACCACCCGAACTGAGTAAAGTGAGGAAAGCAATAACAAACTTAAGGCTGCCGGAAATGAATGCTTAGTGGAGGTGATTTGTTGAGTAACATGCACCAACTCATTAGCCAAATCTGGTCGGATGGAAGTATGCCTGAAGAATGGAACCCGATCCACAGAACAGGATGTAATATGTAAACACCTGAAACCGTTTACAAACAAACTAACTCCCCTTTATGTGTTGTTTTAGCCCAGGAAAGCCTACAACGGATTAAATCTTCAAATATTTGCAAAAATAAGTCCAAATTGATACCCACGACCTATTCATTTATTTCAAAGCCGCATACGACAGCGTTTATAGAGACGAACTATTCATGCTGGTATACCACCTAAACTCCGTCTGTGCAGGATGAAGATGAAGAATTCTTCATCGAAAACATTCGATACCAAAAAAGGATTTAGGCCAGCCGACGCACTGTCATTTGACTTCTTTTATCATTCTTAAGACGATTGGTCAAAGATCCCAAGCCAACACCAGATGCACAATCTTCTATAAATCGGTGCATACGCCGAATATATTAACATCATTGGACTCTACGGGATGTCATAGTCATGTTTGCTAGTAAGGAGAAGGAAGTGGCAAAAAATGGGTTTAGGAGGAAATGATGGTATGAACAAGCATATGCTGTTTAAACAAAAACGCACACAACATCAACAAATTGGATATAACGTCACCATTGATAGATATAGCCTTGAGGTAGTACGGGGCTTTTTCTATGGTGGGTCCTCCATTAACTCTAACAACAACATCTCGCAGATGTCGTAATATGTTATCACTGTTAGGTTGGGTTATGGTTGGAGCTTGCGATGAGAGTGCAACTTAGACCAAGAAGGTCCGTTGTGATCTGTGACGTCGATTTGTCGACTTTTCGTAAATATTCGTTTGCCTAAGTGAACCAATCCTAACTATGTTGCAGAGGAGGCTTGTGACGCCAAGATTGTTGAACGAGTATTCTCCTAGATTGAGTTTCTTTTGTTGGAGAGTGCTAGATGCATAGTATAAAACTAAATAGAGGGCGCATCTCATAAAACGTATATTTTTTGTGGGGTACTGATATTGACGCATACGATCTACGAAATTTCCATTTCGCAATTACCGCCCGCGTCTGAAACGGCTACAAAATTTTTAGCTGTGATGCGTACTCTATGTAGTTCTGTACTCTTTAATATATATGATCGGGAAGTCGAAAGGATATGGTTAAGTCCAGCATCTCGTTGAAATAGACCCATCCGTGTACATGTGAATCAAGTTCTTACCTCCCATTTGAGTCTACGGTGAATCATTGACTTGAAGCTATGCTCATAATTTTGATAGGTTTGCCATTGCAACTTGACTCTCGATTTCACAGTTGATCCATCTTTGATCTGGTTGCCAATAATATCTAGGGGCAGTTGATGTAGAATCGTAATCGCCAAAAGAAGTCATCCGATGCTGTTTGGCCTTCAGAATATCGGTTGTGGCTCGCGCAGTGTGTGCCATTGCTCCGTCCTGTTGGAACCACATGTCCTCCAGTCCTAAAAATTCGTCCAATTGCGGCAAAAAACTCGGTTAACATGGCCCAATAGCGCGCACCGTCCACTGTTGTCGTTCGATCAGCGGTGTTCTCGAAAAAAAAAAAATTGGCCCGATGACACCTCCAGCTTGGACTCCAGCTTGGACTCCAGCTTGTTACTTTGAGCGGTTGTAATTTCTCCTCGTGGATTACTCGTGGACTTTCGGTGCCCCAGAAGGGATAGTTTTGCTTGTTCACGTACCCACTGAAATGGAAATGAGCCTCATCGCTCATTATGATTTTGGTCGAAAAAACGTCCAAATCCATTATTCCGCTTTCCTGGGGAGTGTATCACTCCATGGCTTGTTCACTTGTATTCTACATATGTCTAGTTGACAAATGTCAAAACAGATTTGACCTTGGCGGCCATTTGCAAAAATTAGAGCATCTTCCAATAGGGTGCTCTCTTTTGGCCCACCTGGTACTTATTGCTGAATACAACCAAAGATTATAAAGCCATACAGATGAGGCACTGCATACAAGGAAAAAATGGAAAAAATGGGTCATACTAGCACAGCCCGCCATATATTTGGATCTCATTTCTCATGTGCGCACGTGAAACTGGTGAGCAAAAGTTTCTGTCTTTTGTTCTCAATGCGTCATCTGTATGGCTTTATAATGTTTGATACAACCTATTCGGTTTTTGAGGGTCGGCGCCGAGTCCATATCTGCCGGCCCATTTGGCGAATAAAGAGAGAGCACTTTTTTCTTGAAGGGGATTTAGGTATTTCCCTGATTCAGCTATTGCCACGTTATCTGCTTCGGCAATCACCTTGCAGCATTCTTTTTCTAGATTATTAGTAGCCCATTGACTAATAGAGTCCTGGGGATAGTAGATAGAACGAACACTTGTGGGGAGCCACAGTTACGACTTCGTGCTAAAATTGCCGATATTGAAGTTGATGCCAAATTTCGGGCTCTAGGATTGCTTGATTTGCTCCTGGTTGTTACTCTCACTGAATATTTTATATCAAAATCATGGCAAGGGATGATGTAGTGAGACATTCCTTCCTCATATGCCACTAATTTCAATAATGTGACCAAACATTTTATTGCCCAGGTTACCAGCTTCCTGAGTTTTGCTGCGCTTTTTGCTACTTTTTCTCTGATATGAAGATCGATTGGTGTAAGGTTGAGACTGCCTCTTAACCTGCAGCTGGATTGACACGAATGGCTCCTCCTAACAGTAAGTATGACAAACTTTGCATTGAATTTCGTTATATTAGTTTTCTTTTAAGTATTATTGCAACAAAATATCTGCTAGCTGAGATTTGAAGTCTCAAACCTTTCAAGGTCTATGTAAAAATGACTTGTTGGATAAAAAGCATTAATTCGGTCTGAGGGCTTACAAATCTGCTAAACGAGTTACCTAATGCTAAGAGAACTACGTCATGAGTATATGCTACAGTCTTTCTTGCAGTACGTTCAACTTTCGCATCACATCTCATTGTTCTTACAGGATGGCAGTAAAGATTGCTTTAAAGGAACTTAAGCCTTACAATATTTTTTAGCAAGCATCTTTTCTTTTAAAAGTTCTCACATTGCAGGTGCCGATACGATTTTTATAGTATTTAAGCTAAAGCACAATCTTCCATCTGTGGATCAGACCCATGCGGAGAGCAGCCCAAATATTCAACGGCAGTTATGCTGACCAGGATTCTTTGTAGAGTTGAAAATGTTTTTTCTGTGATCAAACTTCCAAGCAAGTCAAATGTGAAGGTTACTATGTGAGGTAAAGGCGTGGCCAATGTTATCAAGACTGAGCATTGCCAAAATAAACACCACACAGTCTGTAACCTCGTCCTACAATACCCAACTTTTTTAAGAAGCTTATATTTAAAAAAAGGCAACAATGTGTAAAAATGTGTCAGTTTTCCATTAACTTTCAATAGGTACTTACTTTTCATTCATGTAATCACATTACAAGCACTTTACGGCGAAATGAGAGCTTTTCGTGTAAGCCTGTATGTTTAGAAAGCTTTTTCGAAATTCCATTCAATAAAGCTGACTTTGGTAGGACAATTTGTTAGGAATTGTTACGAAATGCTAATGAAGAACTGAAATACCATATTATATTAAAAATTTGTCCTATTTTACCGCATAGATTTGGAAGGGTGGACATAAAATATCGACGATGACAACAACCCTAACATTTTGGCTAAGATTTTAATTAAAATTCTTATGAACATAATAAAACCTAATTAAAACAAAAAAAAAGTTCCTGTGTGAAGAGATCCTTGAGTTTGAAATTAACAACGCTCTTTGAATTGATGACAACGTTCTCATCTGGCTACTGTACCTATATATAATATAAATGTCATTTGAAATAAGGATACAGAAGCGCCTTTATGTAGTCATGAGTTCCGGAAATTTTAAGAGGAACCGCATAATCAAATAGTTGTTTAAAGGGGTTGTTTGAAGCTGCTATCCAGAGATAAAGGAAGTAAAAGTTATTTAGTTAGTCTCTGCTGCTATCTGCTGTGAAATAATTTGGTGAAAATTGCATTTTGCTAATCACCCGCAAAACACATTTTACATTATTTTTACTTTTTTTCTTCTACACTTACTAACTTGTTGTAGTATTCTGTAGTATTTCTGGATTGTTATGGCGTGATGGATATCCGCATGCTTACATTGGCTGCAACAATGTAGTGGTCCGAGTCGATGTTAGCACCTCGGAATGTTCGGACATCATAAACACTAGATGCGGGCTTTATTTCACCAGAGGCATTCATTTACTTCGATTCGTTAGGGTTAGTACAAGACAGGAACGGTATCCCGGTTTTATACCACCGCTATCGTGATGCGAGGGACAAACGGCTCATCCGCGTCATGTGCAACGAGGGCTCGCCACCCCGATTATAATTAAGTTAGGTTTAAGTAGCTTAAGTAGTCTTAAGTTAGGCTTGCCTCTTGTCTACAAACTGACCAGAATGGGCATGCGGAAACCCATGCTATATATGATTTATGAAATGCTTATGGGAAAGAAGTTCGTTGTCAAATGTGGCAACGTAACTTCGAGTAAAGTCTTTGAAATTAAAAACGGTTTACAACAGGGGGCGGTGAACTCCCCGATATTGTTTAACATTTATACAAGTGATCTTGTAGGTTCTCTCAGACACGCCATGTACGCAGATGATCTAGTGGCGTACAGATCAGATCCGAAAATCGGAGTCATCAACATACTTTTGCAACGTGACTTTGATCACATTAAGGGATATTGCGATGATTGGAAATTGAAGATCAATTTCCAAAAAACCGAAACAATTCTGTTAAGGACTCCATTGTATAGGGCTTCTAGGGATACCAGAAAAAATTGTGTATCATTGGACAGCATGGACAGCCGTTGGCGTTGAGAAGTGAAGTCAAATACCTTGGCATCTGGCTTGACAAGTTTCTGTATTTTAACAAAAATGTAGATGCTTGTCTGGCTAGGGCTAGGGGGGCTTATGCTCTGACAAGGAGATTGTTTCAAAGCAGTCAACTTGACTCAAGGGTGAAAGTCATTTGCTACATGGCCCTCATAAGGCCGATCATCGCTTACGGTTGTCCCGTGTGGTTCAATGTGGCACCAGCCTACATGGAAAAGATACGGCTATTTGAGAGGCGGTGTCTCCGATCCTGCTTAGGATTGTACCGAACGCCGGACTCCGAGTACATAAAATATTATCGCAACGAGGTTCTATACAATGTGGGCTCAGTTGAATAGAATTGACAATTTCCATATAAGGGTGACGCGAAGGCACGCTGCAAGGGCGATGGCTAGCGACAACAGCCTGATCTTTGGGGCTTATTACCCCAATGATTTATATATGGAGAGCACGCTCGTATCGGGCTTTATTCCACCAGAGGCATTCATTTACTTCGATTCGTTAGGGTTAGTACAAGACAGGAACGGTATCCCGGTTTTATACCACCGCTATCGTGAGGCGCGGGACAAACGGCTCATCTTTAGCCGTTTCTGCCGCTTTACTGCCGCTTTAGCACGGCAGTATCGGATCGCGATAGGATCGATGCTGCAAAACAGCGCACTGAATTCTGGTGGCTATATGAGGAAGGTGATTCTGCACTTCCTCAGGACTTTGCGGACTTTTAGTCCAACTCCATAGATAAGATTTTAAAATTAGGAACAAGGTCTGGGGCGGGGCTTGTGCACCATATTGGCGTACAATATGGTTGAACGCAGGCTGCCGTGGGACCGAAAGACGCAATCAGGATGGCGACCCCTCGCGGCATGTGCAACGAGGGCTCGCCACTCCGATTATAATTAAGTTAGGTTTAAGTAGTTAAGTAGTCATAAGTTAGGTTTAAGTAGTTAAGTAGTCTTTAGCTAGGTTTAAGTAGCTTAAGTATTACGTTAGTTATAATCTAGAATAAGCTTTTTTACAAAACAAAAAAAGTCATTATACAAAGTTTTCTATTTTTTCTTTGTAATTAAAAATTAAATATAAAACCAAAAAACCGACAAATTTAAGCCTAAAGGCAAAATAAACAGCTAAATATAAGCTTACAGCGCCCACTAAGGGACGATAAGTTAGATTAAGTAAACCAGTTACTGATAAGTTAGATTTAAGCATTTTTGTCTAGAAGTAAGTTAATATTTTAAGTAAATAAAAATGAATTTGAAAGTTAAATGCGTGCCTCTTGTCTATCGCAATGTGATCCATTTTGTTGACCGTTCGTTGACCGCCATGTTCCCTTTTGGATATCGAGGTGATGAATCCGTGTGCTGGCTACAGTGGCATTTCGTTCCGTTGCCAATTAGCCTAAGTGTCCGTTACCATACGTGTTGTGGTGTAGGCTATGTTTTCCGATAATACTGCTAAAGATGTCTTCCTTTGCGTAAAAATCTCCCAGCACGATTTTAACATCATACTTCGTTGGTCGCTCATAGGCTTTGTCAAGGAGCTCGTAGAATAAATCCTAAGCTATATCATCATTTTCATCCGATGGCGTGTGAGTGCATATAAGGCTTATGTTGGTGAATTTGGTCTGGATGCGGATTGTTAAAATGCGTTCGCTAATGTCTTGGAAGTGTAAGACTTCTTTCCTAAGTCAGGAACTTATAACAAATCCACATCTGAATATTCGCTGTTTCTGCTCACTATAACACGGTTCGTAGTAGATGTCACAGTTTTTATACCCAATCCCATAAGGGTGCATTAGTTTTGATACATAGTTTGTAACATAGAGAAATAATTTAGCTAGATATAGCTTAAAGTATATGGATCTACTCAGAAACGATAGCCCACTTTTTGTTGGCGTTTTCAGTAAAAAAAACGTTTTCGGAAAGAAATCATAAACATTTCTTCCATATGTCATTTTACCCCATGCCCACTTTCCGGAAGCGTTTTTATACAAAAACCATTTGTCAAAGCATTTATCATAGCGTCTCACAGTATTACCAGGCGAAAAACGTTGAAGCTTCGTATGTTCGTGAATTGGGCTGAGCAACAACTTGAAAACGATTCGGATTTTCATCGAAAAATCCTCTTCAGCGATGACGCTCATTTCTGGCTAAATGGCTTCGTCAATAAACAAAATATGCGGTATTGGTCAGGCAGCAATCCACACGTACTCCATGAGTCATCATTGCATCCTGAAAAAATTACGGTTTGGTGTGGGTTATGGGCCGGCGGCGTCATTGGGCCGTACTTCTTCCGTGATGACCAAGACCGGCACGTTACTGTGAATAGGAATCGCTACCAATCAATGGTAACCGAATGTTTTTGGCCCCGATTGGACGATATGGACTTGGAAGACATGTGGTTCCAACAGGACGGCGCCACAAGCCACACAGCGAATGCCACAATCAATTTATTGGAAACCAAGTTTGGAGAACTAGTTATCTCACGAAATGGTCCAGTCGCTTGGCCGCCTCGGTCGTGCGATTTGACGCCGTTAGACTATTTCCTGTGCAGCTACGTCAAGTCTATGGTCTATGCGAACAAGCCAGCGACAATTGATGAACTTCGTACGAATCGGCCGATTTATACTTGAAAACCGTCGAAAATTGGGTTCAGCGTCTGGACTTATGCAAGCGTGCCCGTGGTGGCCATGCAAAAGAAATCGAGTTCCATACATAATAGCATCGAACATACTTTCACAGGAATAAAGAATAAGAAACCGTTGTTGTTTTATTTAAAAAAAAAACTTTTGTAGCGCTCTTATTGAAAAACCCTTTACAACCACCAACCTGGAGGGTCAGTTCCAATTTATTAGATATCCGTAGGAGACTTGGCCAAAAGTATCCACTACGGGATTGCATGCTGCCGTTGGTCTCTCGGCTCATCTGCCACCATCTCCATTCAAGAAGCCTGACTAACCCTTGAAATTCCTAGACAAATTGTTATCCGAATATGTCGAAGCAGCTTGTCTAGGTTCGCCTGTGACAGCAGGCCGGGTATTCATTCCGTGCCATTCTGAGCTGGCTGTTTATAGTGTTGATGTTTTTCGTCGTTTACCAAAACTCGCGCTTATCGTTTAGCTAGTCAAATCTGGTTGGATGAGACCAGTACCCGATGTTTCCACTTGGGGGTTAAAAATAAGCGAAGTTACAGCCAATCAGAGTCTACCCTCGTTCTACAACACCCAACCATCTATTTCTCTCAGGCTGTCTTAAAAATGCGATCAGTGGTGAGGTGGTTAGTCTTATGTAAGGATAGAGCAAGTAAAGTAGGGTTAACAACAATCTGAATTTTAATTGCCCTGCTTTAGCTGTAAAGGTTCACTTCATTTGCGAAAATTTTAAAATACAAGACCATTGAGAAATCACCACATAAGACATATATTCAGGGCCGGTTTTTCAGTAGTAAGGTAACCCAGAGTTAACTAACCCCGGAAAAAAATTAATCCAGAGTTAACTCATGAAGCAGTTTTTCAGTTCAGGCTTTAATTTGATTCCGAGTGTGGTGATTTGATTTGGGAGCACTCATTATTTATCGAGTTTGCTGTCAAAAATTTATGGAAATGTATAGAATCTGCAACAGCTGCAAGTGCTTTTGTCGCGATTTTACAGGTTTTTTTTCTTTAATCAGTCAAACTAAATATTCAAAACAGTTTTAAGTCGCTGGGATCTGATCATACATACGATCTAAAAGTTTGAAAAATATCCACAGAAAGGGAATTGGAAATAATTGCTTGTTACCAATTATCATCTGTCAAAAAAATCTGATCAGTTTTTGTTGAGTTGACTCGAGTTTAATCCCGAAACTAGGATGATCTCGCACTGAAAAGCCACGCCTTAGTAGTCCAACGCATTTACCGATAGGCAATTACACCCACCTCTTAAAATGTAACTTGGTTTAGATCCCAGGATACTTCCCCATCAGTAATGCCTAGTAGATGCTTGGATCATGCTTACTCAGGGTATGGTCAATGGGTGAGCTGCACCTACCTTTTTCCAATGCATATCTTCGAGATCAAGCAGAGAACAAACGAAGCGATGTCGGTTATCAAAACCTGGTTGGAGTCTGCTGGCCTTGACCTAGCAGAAGAGAAAACCAAAGCAGTTTTAATAAATAACCAATAAGTAGTGGACTTGTGCGAGATCAAACATTTCCATCGAAACCCTCAATCCGATACATGTGTACTGATTGACAGCGAAATTAATTGCAAGGAGCATCTAGACTCCGTTTGAAAAAAAAAAACATCACTTTGACATTGAAATCCATGGCGACGATATGAAGATAATCTATATGAGGATACGTATTAGCAACCAATTCATGTATGTGTAATTCAGAGAGAGATAAGAGCAAAACAAAGACACATCAACTTCTCCATGAAATAGAACACTGGAAGAATAGGATAAAAAAAGGGGATGTAACTGAACACAACGTATAGTTTCTAAGAAACCATGCCGGATTAAGGAAATATCACGCACTCGGGCAAGACACCTCACCAATCTGTTTAGAATATCTGAACCGAGAAAATTAAGATCTTCCCGATGCAAACTGTATTGTGTTTGTCGACATGATCCTATCAGAGAAAAAAAAGTAAGCCATTTTGTATCCAGCAGCATCCTTAATTGATGACAGTTGGGTGTCTTAGTTAACAGAATGCCAAAGAGGATATTACGCTGCTGGTAATCTGAGAGGTTAACCAGGCCCCTTTATGGAAAGTGATGATCGTTTTCAAAGTTACGGAATGACCCGCCAGCTCTTTCATATTTATCTCATGTGTGCGGTTCGTCCCGAAATATTAATGGAACTAACTGGACTCTATCCAAAGACGAGCAATCTGGCTTATAGACGGTTCTTCCCTTACTTATAACCCCAAACCTTTGGCTCTGCGTAGATTTGTAGGTGATCTGCCTTCTTATTGTATGTACTATAGGGCTGCCCCGAGAGGCTAGCCTTCAAGACACGCAGTTGTACAGTGTCCATCACACAAAATTAACGAAAAAACAAAAATCGTTTCGTTATAGGAAAATCAAAAAATGGAACGAACTTCTAAATAGAAGATACAAGGTGGACCAAAAGAGATCCCCCGATTGGAAGATGCTCTTATTTTTGCAAATGGGCGCCAATATGAAATCTGTTTTGACATTTGTTGACTGGACAGATGTAGAACATAAGTGAACAAGCCATGGAGCGATACACTTCCCAAGAACGCCGAATAATTGTGTAATTTTTTTGCGTAACAATTCGTGTGTAGTGTTGGTGCAGCGTGAATTCCGTCGCCGATTACCCGGCCGTTCGACACCGACTGCGCAAACACTGCACCGTTTGGTCACCAACCTTGAAGAGTATGGGACCACACGAGACGTTTCCAAGAGTGTACGGCCCCGGAACGCCCGTTGTGCCAAGAATATTGCCGCTGTTGCCGAGGATGTCGAACTGTCGCTGGAAACATCGACCAAACGCCGTGCCTCGCAATTAGCCATCAGCCGGTCGTCTCTAAGCGAATTTTGGTCAAAGACTTGCGCAAAGACCGGTCCGTGTATCAGCTGCTGCCTGTCGACCACCAAACGCGTGTAACCTACGCCCAAGCCATTCTCAATCTCGAGGACGAAGTGGACGATTTTTCGACCAAATTCATACTGAGCGATGAGGCTCAATTCCACCTCAGCGGGTACGTGAACAAGTAAAACTATCGCTTCTGGGGCACCGAAAATCTACGAGTAATGCACGAGGAGCCATTACACCCGCTACAGATACTGCATGGTGCGTGTTCTTCACGCTAGAGGAGTCATCGGGCCATTTTTTTTTCGAGAACGCCGCTGGTCGAACGACAACAGTGGACGGTGCACGATATAGGGCCATGTTAACCGAGTTTTTTCTGCCGCAATTGGACGAATTAGGACTGGAGGACATTTCCAACAGGACGGAGCAACGACACACACACATTTCGAAAAAAAAGAGAGGCAAACAACATCGGATGGCTTATTTTGGTGCACCTTGTATATTTCCAAGAATTAATAGAGTGCGCCATATTTTATGTTGGGATGTAAATATTGAATAAATTAGGCAAAATAACGATTTCCCTATGCAAGAAGTTTTTATTTAATTTGGTCCTTTACAAAGTATTGGAATAAGTTTTTGGAAACAACATGTGGCCTCCCCTATTGACCAATGCAAAACGTGCCCTCTTTGCTCCGTTTTTCATCACTATTTCGAGGATCGCGGATTTTGGCACGAATGTTTTTCTTGAGCTCACCCCCACTACAGCTCATAATCAGGAGGCGAATCTGAAGACATGGTCAGTCAGTGTCGACATTTTTTAAGAGTCCAGGGAATTTTCGTTGCCAAAACTGATTTTCAGTTTGGCTCGGAGCACCGTCTTGTTGTTTGCAGATATAGTGAGTCAATATCCACCGATTAAGAGTCTCATCGACTGATTCGCCTTCTCTGACTAAAACAATTATCCAGATGTAGTTTTGGGGCAAACGCTGCCCAGGTACCGACATCACTTTTTGGTCAAAAAATAAACGTGTTTCATGGATCTTATATGGATTCTTCCATATTCTTCCCCCAATTTTGCTTGTCAACACCGCCGTCGAAGATATCCAACCGTCCCGTCCTAAACTAAATTTGACAACAAATGACGATGAGTGTTGTTAGACGATGCTTGTTAACTTATTTGCCACAATATTTTCGACGATATACATGTTGAGCTAACACAACTAACCGACTATTTTCAATATACACCCTCATTTCGGAGCGTGTTTTTCCATGTGAAGCAAATATTGTACTGAATCGACGTTACAAACAACATGTCAATCGGTTGGTAAATGTCAAAGTCATTCAATGACGACATAAAAGATGGCGCACGGTGTATAAAATGGAATTGATTACCAACTCATTTTATGGTAGCACCATTGATATACAGGGTGGCGCACCAATTGTGCTACAATAAGAAATTCAAATAACTTTTTTTTTAATCGATGTATTTCATTTATTTTTTTTTATTGGTTAGAAAATTAAATTTTATTTTAAATAGTTAGTTGTTTTTAAAGATTATAGATCGCAAATGACCTCCACGCTGTCCCACGCATATGCGGCACCTGATCAAACAATTATTCATTGCGGCCTGAAGAGTTGAAGTTGGGATCGCCTCAATTACTGTCGTTATGGACTGCTTTAATTCAGTTGAATTCCTGGGCTTCGTTTTATACACCTCTTGCTTGACATAACCCCATAAAAAGAAGTCTGGTGCAGTCAGGTCAGGTGACCTTGGGGGCCAGCGAAGAGTGGAGTTCCTAGAAATTAATTTGTTTGCGAATTTTTTGTTTAGCTCCGCCATAACTGGTCTGGCTATGTGTGTAGTTGCTCCATCTTGCTGAAACCAAACGCTGTTGAATGGTATACTTCTTCGGCGCAGTTCTGGGTAAAAAAAACTCCTTCATCATCTTTAAATAACGGTCCCCATTGACAGTAACGGTTACACCGTTTTCTTCAAAGAAGTACGGCCCGACAATACACCTTGATGAAACTGCGCACCACACAGTGACTCGTTCTTAGTGCAGTTCCGTCTCATGGAGCATTTCTGGATTAGACTCTTTCCATATACGGCAATTTTGCTTGTTTACATTGCCGTTAAGATCAAAATGGGCCTCATCAGACATGAACAAACAATTGATCAATGTGTTGTCTTCTTCGGCCATTGTAATCATTTTTTGGCAAAATTCCAGGCGAACAGGCAAATCCTAAGGTTTTAACTTGCTAGTAATTTGGACTTTGTACGGAAACAAGTTTAAATCGTCATGAAGTATCCGTTGTAATGACCGTCTACTCACTCCAATTTGCCCCGATAAGTTTCTGGTCGAAACGCTCGGATTGGCCTGTATTGCAGATGCTACTGCTGCGATTGTATCCTGAACCCGAACATTGGCATCTCGATGGTACGGCCTTCGTGCGATGCTTCCAGATTCGGCAAACATGTTTACAAACCTCATAATGGTCCATCTACTCGGGGAATTACCGCCAAACTCCCGCCTAAATTCCCTTTGGACGGAAATGACGGACTGCAAAGCATGGTACCGTTGCACTATCCAAATTCTTTTCTCCGTATCCCAAGCATCCATTTTTATAAATCTAAATAGTAACCTACAAAAAAAAAAAAAAAAAAATAAGCCGATTACTCACACAGAAAAAAAGTTATTACCTTTTATTTTTGTAGCACGATTCGTGCGCCACCCTGTATAATCCGCATCAACCTATTAAGGCTTAAGACTAGTGGTGCACTTTTTTTTTTATTTTTTTCTTCCAAAGCAATAGTTTCTTAATTATGATTGTGTATTTAAACATGCGGAAGAAGAACCCAAGCAGCTCTGGCGTAATTCCCCTATTAATATTCATATCAGTTAATCCTTTTAAAAGGCTCTATAATGGGGTTGAACGATCCAAAGACAGCTTTTTCCTTAAATCCTTAGTCAAATAAAATGTAGCACACTTTTACTTCATTAAGCAAAATTTATAAGACGGTTTGTGTGAACCTCAAAAGAGTTCATAACCCTCTTCAAATCTACCATCCCCTATACCATAAAACCTACATAAAACGAAATCTAATTAAATAATTCCACACAAGCAGAACACTGAGTGCCTAATTCATTCGAAGAGATTCCCGCTACCAATAGAATATTCAAACACCACATGAGTGTGTTGATTTTAGGTGCACACCATGTCCTGAAAGCTCACACCTGTGTACTTGGTTAATTTTCACCCATATACGGGTAAACGCTGAACATGCACTGCACAATGAATTTAGCGTCAACTTGACCTATGCATAATAGCACTATCCCATTATTGCGAGTTGGATATGAAGAACATGTTTCCAAACTCAAAACATGGTGGGTGCTCCTAGAACACCCACGCCGAGTCCTGCAAACATGATTTTACATGCGCAACGGACAACTATACGTAAATGCAGATGCTACCCAACGCAATCGGATGTGCCGACGGCGAGAAGATACACCCTATCCTTTCAATTATACAAACTACATCCACATAATGTGTACGAGTGTGCATAAGCCATACAAGGACATACCGCAAGTGACATTTTGTGGTTATAATGATGCCCTACGTTGGTGTCGTTACCATTACACTGCAGACTGATAACTTCTTTCCATGAAATTACACTGCAAGTACAAATGACTTTTAAACGCTTCCAGCGAAAGGACATTCCCAACAAAAAATGAACAAAAGCCAAGCAACAGACAGTACAAATACATGTGAGTCAAACTTGGTCCTGGTGAACAAGTTTTATTAAATGCATTTTAATTTGTCTTTCTTTTATCATTCCATTTAGTTTTTATGAAAATTGCATATAGGGGGTTTCGCAAAGAAAGTCCAATTGAAAGGAAGACTACCAATGCTCCACATATATACAACATGACAACATGTGTACAGCTACTTGCAGGAACGTTGTTTGAAAATGGAGCATTCTTATTCAATTCTCTGAATGTATTCTAAGAGGTGAAGGTTGACAAATAGATGCGTTTGAAGTCGCACATTTTGAGTATTAAAAAAAAAACTCCATATGGTCACATACAAATATTTCAGACTTCACGAATAAAGTTCTAGCGAAATTTCGATTCAGGTTTGAGGTATTTGACTTCATATCGAAGTTGAGATCTTGATTGATAGATCGTTACCCACCCTAATGATATTAATTTCCGGAAAAAGGGTCCAAATAACTTGAATACTCTGCTAAGCAATTATTTTGGTAAAAATTGCCCAACCCTAGATCCTCAAGTGTATTTGGATATGGGCATCTAAAAAATTGGTGCCAGTGTTGTGAAATAGCGAACAAGATGGCCGTGGAAAATTTACTTATTATCTAGAGACTTGGAAAACTACTAAAACCATCATCTCGCGGCAATAAAACGATTCATTTCTTATCTTGGATATCCACATGCGAAGTTTTCTAGAAGAATCTTCGCTGTCCAAATCACAGCATGCCCACCTTAATGGCAGATCCACGAAACGGTAGTGCAGACAATCGAAAAATCCATACACTATAAGGAATACACTCTAGCCTCCTTCTTAGATATAGAGTGAGCGTCCTTACTGGAGCTATTCTTGAATCTCTGATCGAGCTTTGTATAAAGGAATCTTTTAGCCAATGAATAGTCTCTATGCTCGGAACAAGAATTACAGAGGCAACACTTGGCAAACATCACTTAACCAAATTTTCCCATAGAGGAACACCACAGGGCGGCTTCATCACTCCTCTACTCTGGCTAAGTGTTATGAATATAATTTTAGTTAAATCAGACGAGGAAAGGGTAAAAGTTGTGGATACTAGTCTCAGGAAAATTCCCCTCCATGATAAGTGCAATCATGAAGGCTGCTCTAGACAATGTTAACACCTCCGGCTAACGCCGGAGCAAAATGTTGCTATTCACCAACGAACCAAAATACCAAATTTCATCATCCCCCGTCTGAATGGCCAACCATTCACAGTATCTCCCAGTGCTAGATAATTGGGTTTCACGTTTGACATAAAATTTAACTGGAAACACAAGCTCAAACATAGAGTAAGGAAGGCGTGCGTTGGCTTCTATGCTTGCAGCAAAACCTTTGGAAAGAAGTGGGGACTTCAACCAAAGATCACCTTGTAGATGTACACGCAGTGGTACGTCCAATTCTCACATACGGCTCACAAGTATGGTAGCCCGCATTGAGTAAATCCTACAACATCACATAACTAAAAAGACTGCAAAGAACAGCTGCTATAGGCACCACGGTTGCACTGAGGTCGGCGCCAACGGATGTCCTTAATGTGCTATTGTATCTCTTGCCTATCGACCTACACAATAAAGATACCACTTAAGGCTGGTCGGTAAGACTCCAGAAGTCAATGATAAACTGTAAGGCCGTATTGCCATAGTTATATCCTTGACTCGTTACCAAACGCTTCGTAAGCTTCAAGAAAGGATTTCATGCAGGCTTTCCTACCAGAGCTCAGTAGAAGAAGGACGAAGTGATTTCAACACGATCGTCTACATCAACGGATCTATGATGAACTGTGGTATGGGATCCGGAGTCTACTCGGAATCACCGAAAATATCAGTATCATACCGCCTACCGGATTTTGCCAGCCTATTTCATGTGGAACTACTGGCTATCCGAAAGTCTTGCACGCAACTGAGGCGTGACACTGCGAAAAAGCAAGGCTATCCTCACAGATAGTCAAGCGGCCAGTTAGGCCATCAACTCGGCTACAATATCCTCCAAGCTGTTACAGGAATGCCGAAACGAACTTGCCAACCTGGGCGAGCCCTTCAAGGTCTCACTTCTCTGAGTCCCAGGGCACAGTGACATTGAAGGAAACGAGCGTGCAGACGAGCTCGCCAGAAAGGTTCAGCTCTACGCGGTTCACTTTCGGCAACGGTTCATATCCCGCTAGTTGCGATTAATGGACAAATCTACTCATTCTTCCTAAAGCCGACTTTAAATGGAGAAGGTTAACAATTTGCGTCATATCGACGAAGATATGGCCTTCCTACGACAAAAACAGAACAAACGACCTACTGAATAGAAACCGCCCAGATATCGCAAAAATTACCGCGACAATCACGGGACACTGGCCAATTGGAGACCATTGGGTCAAACTTGGGATCCCATACAACCCCTAATGCCGCGGTTGCGGGAACACAAATGAGAGAGAAACCCTCATCTGCGAATGTCCGGTACTAGCATGACCCAGATTGCGTACATTAGACCAACCATTCCTTGACAACCTTAGCGACATCTCGAGTAAAAGGATACAAGATCTTATTCGTTTTCTAAACCTCGCAGGCTGGATCTAGAGACCACCTGTATCACATCCACAACAATCACCTTAATAAGGTCACACGAGTCATGGTAACAAAAATGCACTTCTACCTACCAACCTATCGTGGCACCACCCCAAAATACACGGTGGACCAAAACAAGTCAGCCGATGTTGTGTGGCCTTCAGAATATCGGTTGTGGCTCGCGCAGTGTGTGCCGTTGATCCTTGAATCCACATGTGTTCCAGTCCTGATTCGTCCAATTGCGGTAAAAAAAAAAAACTCGGTTAACATGGCCCTGTAGCGCGCACTGTCCACTGTTGTAGTTTGACCAGCGACGTTCTCGAAAAAAAAAAATGGCCCGATGACTCCTCCAGTGTGAACAGCGCAGCATGCAGTAACTTTGGGCGGGTGTAATGCATTACTCGTGGATTTTCGGTGCCCCAGAAGTGATAGTTTTGCTTGTTCACGTACCCGCTGAGGTGGAAATGAGCATCATCGCTCATTATGATTTTGGTCGAAAAATCGTCCACTTAGTCCTCGAGATTGAGAATGGCTTGAGCGTGGGTTACACGCGCTTGGCGCACGATTATTCCGCGTTCTTGGGGAGTGTATCGCTCCATGGCTTGTTTACTTGTACTCTACATCTGTCTGTCCACATATGTCAAAACAGATTTGGCATTGGCGGCCATTCAAAAATATCAGAGCATCTTCCAATAGGGTGATCTCTTGTGGCTCACCTTGTACTTGCATTTTCCTGATAACTCTGCTCTCTAAAAATATGTCCAATGGTAGCTATTTACTTGCTTTGCAACAGACCCTATTTGGTAGCCCGTTCTTCGTGGCGTTGTTAGTTAGGCTGTATGATTGTATGCTGCAACTGACTGCAATATGGAACGTTCAAAAGTAACACCATTTTGACGGTCCAAGAAAAGTCTTATTAAAAAAGATTCCAGCAAGTCTATAAGACAGATTGGACCCAAAAATACAAGGGCTAGTATAAAAATTCTCAACGATTTTCTAAGCTACTATAACATCAGGAATTACTAGTTACTTTCTTTAAGATCCTTTGGGGGCATCTGACTGAGACAAGGCAGCGTTCCATTCTCTTTGAATCTGGGCACATTGCATCCAGTTCAGTCCGATCGCTCTGGCATCTGCGATTCTTAAGCCGAAAGTTGGGTCTTTCTTGTCGTCTTAAACTTAAGGGTCGGTATTTTGAGATTCTCTTGGCTGGAACATTACTGTTCGTATGCTCAGAGTAACCACTTTGGACATTGTATTCGATATGTTTTTACCTTTAGTATTGCATCGACATCTCGGTTGTATAATATCTCCTCCATTCAAAGGAAGGCTTTCTTGCTTATTGTAAAGGGCTAAGCTACGAAGAGCAAGAGTGTTAAGTTAATAATTGGGTAGGGCAAACATTTTGGACTTAGAAGTTTTGATCTTATTGATCCAATTGATTCGTCAAACCGAAATAGCATCGGTTTCCTAGGGACGAAATAGCATCGGTTTCATAGGGACAAGATTGAAGAAATCGCATGAAATCGCATCTCCTTGTCAGATTCCGATTCATGTTTAGAAAAGATCAGATGAGCGGAATGTTGCGTTGCGTGTCGTCTAATGTTAGGCGACACACCTGTATAAGTATCCCGAATTCTTACATCACTTTATAAAGCTCTAAGCGAAGGATGGTTATCATACGCCTAATTGAAGACGATGAAATCTTCAGTGTGTCTCGACTTGTAATTCGTTGGTCTTTACCAGGGTTTGCCTTAGTGTAAAAGTTGTGTATATAATAAGTCTAAGGCTTAGTACGGTTACATAATACGTTGGAATGGGTCTTATATGAAACATTTGGAAGGGATATGCCTCAATAGTTGACGAAAGACATGGGATATCGTGTCTTAAAGATCGAACATATGAAGCTGCTATTTCAGTCGTCGGGTTTATGGTTTGGTGCATGCACATTTTCATGGCAACACCTCCGTATTTGAAGAGTTTGGTCGGTAATCCCATCAGAATTGACCTCGTTGTTACTATTCAGCTTTTGATGGCTGCACTGGAACAGTGACTCTTACCACTTTTTAGGCTGGAGTTGGATGGCTTTCTTTCCCTAAATATTGCTTAAGCAGGAACGCCCGCCATTCTGCCTACAAAAAATTAAATTTTTCATGACCCCGGGGTCGTCAAAAAGTTAAATTTTTGATGAAAATTTTTAAAATTCCCAAAATTTTGTGAGGACCCCGGGGGCGTCAAAAAATCATAAAAATTTACAAGCGCTCAAAATTTCCTACGGCAAAAACTGGGTTGCCATTTCCATTTCGTAGAGCCTGCGTTCCTAGTTTGAAGTCTGCTGCCAGTTTTTTTTTTTTTTGTAGAAATCGCAAATGTTCTTCTTGTCGCGAGACTTTTCGATTTCGACGCTGTGGATATTCTATTTTCCCTGTGCAGCATTTTCTTCTCGTAACTTCTTCTTAGTTGATAGTTTTCTCGCAAGCAGTGTGTCTTGCGTTACACCGCCTTAAAATGTGACACTTCTGTCCATTCCTTTTTGGTTTTGCGAACATTATCGCGCCGCATCTTTATGTCGGTAGTTGGTATCTAATGGCGGATTTGGCTACCCTTTTACTGATTTCGGGTTACTGCATTCACTGGCGACTGATATTAACCCGAGTGCTCGATTTCAGAGGAATGCGCTTGCTTACACCCTGCACCCTTGAATCAGTCCTCCCGCGGAACTACTATTCGGTATTACTTCTCGGGGATTCTTGTCCATTTCGGCTCTTTTTTCCACAACTTTTTGAATAAGTGTACGCCCAAAAGTTCTCGGTTGCTCTCTCAGACTCTTTCCAGCCGTCTTAATTCGATAAGGCTTTTGCATAACTTGCTTGACAGTGACCCATGTTGAGCTCGATAATAACATGTGGTGTCTCTAGTTCTCTTCGCTTCATATGAAACTATTGCAGCGAAAAAACGCAATTTAAACTGTCAGGGGATTCCTTGAGCGCATATGTTTTTAAATATCGAAGCAGCTATTCTTAGTTAGGACCTGGCTTTATCAACTTCTCCCAGTTTACTGTCCATCCATTTTTCAATATCCGGTTTAGGTATATTGGTTCATCTTTCCTTTGAAGACTGGTTCCTTCTAATCTGGCATACTGTACAGGTTCACCGTTTATTTTTAAGCTTGATATCTTTGAATAAAGCTAGTGTTTGGAATTTGGCGTCGTAGATCCTGTGTAGCTTGCTGGTACGATATTGCATAAGAACCTTGTCATACATATGGAACCTTATACCGATCCTTGTAGAACACAGCCAGATTTGTGGTACTGCTTCACGGTATCAAATCTTCCTCAGTATCAAAGCGTAGACACAGTTTTTCGAAGTAGCTTACAATTATTTTTATAAAAGACCGGCTCTATTAAATGTCACTTCTAATCGGCTACATATGTTGCGGTCGAGTATTTTTCATATGGGACTTTATGGCGAGAGTTCCTACAAGCTTCCCTTTTGCGGATGTCTAGTTTTAATTCCCTTCACCTTTTCCTGTCTTGCACATGTGAATCCTGGTGGGAGGACAACCCTATCTTCGTTCTACCATTATACTGGGGATTTGTTGACGTCTTCCGGATCATTGATTCATCGCAAGGTCTTAAACCTATCTTGGCGAATTCAGCTGCCATAGCATTTTTTGTAACCTACATAGGCTCAATTTGGGTTGATAAAGCTCTGTCAAGTAGCCTAACTCGTGTCGACCTGCTTGGGACTTTAGTGATATCCGTTTCTCAAAAGAATAAAAATTTTAGAAAGTGTTTATTGATACTTGACTGGGTTAATGGCGTGGTGCTCCGCGGGTCCAAAAGGGATAGTAACTCCATATGTTTGTCTGGAACACATGTTTGTTAGCCAGATACTGTAGACCATTGAAGAAGTGGCTGTCTATTTGGCTGTTGGTTTTCACTGGTATTAATTTGTCTTACTTTTCCTTTTATTTGTGGATCGTCGGTGCTTTGTAAGGAAAATAATCTACACTCCTCTAATTTAGCGATTTAACGAATTTTAGTTCGCTAATGAACGATCAGATCCTTCAACAGAAAACGAGGATGGAGACAACAAAATGTACACTTGGCGACTAACCTGCAGCCTTATATCTAAGGCCCTCTCATTAAAAAAAAAAACGAAATGTAATTAAAGACTTCGGTAACTTTATAAATTGTCACTAAAGTCCTTTTTTAGAAATTAAAATTCAGATTATCCTTGATTCTCGACAATCATTGAAACAATACACTAGTCCAACACCCACTCAATAACCCCAGTTTGTCATCATACTTGATCCGATAAGATGATACCTTTCGATGGAACTGTCTCCATTTAATTCGACATTCGTGTCTCCTGAACATTTCTCGACCAGTGAACCGTCAAGTGCTCCCTTCTATCTTTTTGTTGCGTCAATATTTTTCAACGACTCTCGATATGCGACATTTTAGAAGTGCAATCACTTGTGTGAATCTCCACAGTATACAAGGGTTGGGGTAGGGTGGGTGCTACATAATATATATCGACGTGTATCGACTTTGAAATTCAATCCAATTTACGTGACATTTGGCCATATCCAAGCCGAAAACGTCGCGTCGTGTCGTAGCGTTCCTTTAAGGGAGAGGTGATGTCCTTCCTTTTCAACTTTATTACACACTCAACGTCTGGCGAAAGATTAAGATTCGACTTTTATCTGCTAATAGCGTGCTAAATCTTTTTTTGGTCGGAGACAGCACTATAATATCTGATCGGCAGATTGTGTGTCTATGAGAACCATGCCATACTTCATTGTCGTCGTATTTGCTCATTTTAATTTATACCCGTACGTTATGTCCTTTCGTTTGAATTTTCGAGAGAATGGGATATGGATACACGAGGATAACATCATCTATAGGTACCTATGACAATCATAATGTGTACATATGACAAGGACATACATTTATGTATCTATTCTTGTAATCATATTAATGGGACAGACTTTTTGCTGGCTCTACACATGAATATTAAAGTGGGGTTAGGGTTAGGGACTTTGATTCCTGCTTTTGATTTGTAATTTATGACAATGTCCTTTGGGGACACATGTTGAACTGAATTTATTGTATTTGCCTGTAATATGCTTGTGGGTGTTTTTTTTTTTTTTTTTAAGCCCTGGTGAGTGTAAATACATGAATTTATAGGGAAATGCGGAATTTCAGAAAATGTGGGCACATTTACTTTAGCTTGATTAATTATCCTTGGCACTGCTGTGGTTGTGAGTAGCTAGTAGCGAGCCTTTAATGTCAATGAATTTAAATGTCACCACAAAAATTACACACTCACCTTGAATGCATTGACGCGTAATCGAACATCTGTTCCATGAAATATCGAAATCTGTCAGAACTAGGGAATTAACATTCAGCCGATTTGATGGGCTACCGATGCTATTCAGACATTTTTTAGTTGGATGGTTAGGTTAGATTGGTGGTCATATGTAAAGTTTTGAAATTACACTAGCTTCACTTAACGTGCACACCAACTGTGACTCTCAGCCTTCATGTACACCTTGATCGAACAACATTATAGGTGTGGTAAGATGAGGTGTGGTGGTCTTTCAAAGAGGCCATTATTTTTATTTCCAGTCGATTTTGAAAAATGTCCCTATATCAAGTCAACGGTGGGGCCTATAGCCCTATTTAAGCTGGAAAACATGTTTAGACAACACATCATCTCGAAATTTCAGAGGTTTGTCAGGCCACTTGAATGGAGATGGTATGGAGAGTGGAGGAAGACCAATGGCATCGGTAAAAGTTCTTTTCAACGCTTGTAAGCCAGCGGGTGAATTCGGTGTTATTTTGTACCCTAGTAGCAAGAGGTGGCACGCTTGCAGAAGCCAGGCGAATAAACTCGTCGGAATGGGATGGGTTCTTTTGCTACAAAAACTCGCTTTCAAGAAAAAATGCATGCCTAATGAGAAATATTGAGGATAATATAACTCACAATAATAAATTAATCAACAAAAAAAAAAAAAAAACATAAACCAAACCTGCCTAGTAGGATAGATAAAGAATGAAGGAGGAAGAAGAAGAAATTTAAGAAAAAGAGAATTGAATACAAGCGGGCAAAAGAGAAAAACAGGATTAGAAGTTGGTCTGTTGTTGATGACCATGCAGTCGTGAACAATTACGTATCGCTACTGCTTTATCGGCTGTACCCACCCAAATCTCAACATCATGATGAAGAGCTCCATGGCTACTCGGTACCGAAGAAGTTTAATGAGTAACCCCGTAAATGAACTTATGCTATGCTTTATATTTCCATTAAGTTTACCACTCTCATCTCTTATAGTGCGTACCAAAACAGTTGGCCAACGGTCGATTGCGCAGAGAGAGGATTTAAGAGAACAAAAATGACGCGAAAGAGATTTAATCACTAAGCGTTTTGCCTGTAATTTACAATGCGTAACCCAACTTTACAGTGCTTAGAACTAAAATGCTGTTGAATATCTAAATAAACTTAATTTTTTATTATGAGGTCGACTTTTATACATTTCTACCTAGAAGTCCGATTGTATTTGAAAGGGTTCCCAACCCTTTTTATGGTTGAACATTTCGTGGTTTAGCGCTAGGTACCTGTATGGGTGGTGTGCTTGGTTAGCATTAATTTTATGATGTTTGATTTTACCTGTTTGACTTAAGTTTAAAAGTTTTACGACATGATTAGTGTTTGCATTTGGTTACCTGTAGGGGCAAGGAATACATTTGTTGCCTGGTTTTTTATAGTTTTTTATTTTAAGATAACGCATATATATTATGGATTTCCTATTTGGAATTCACTTTCACGAAAACAAAAGCATTGCTAGGACATAAGTTTATTAAAATAAAATAAATTGTCATGGATCTTTCAAGAAAAGGAAAACCAATAGGAAGTCTAGGACGTAAGATCGTTGTTAGGATATATTACAAAAAAAAATGAAGAAGCTAGGAATTTATGTATAGATAATCCCATCACATACGCAAATTCACAGACAGAGGAGTTTACGGGAATTTCGGCCCGAACAATAAGAAGGATAATCATATCACAACAAATGGGAACACAAGCAAATCACTTCTGCTTCCGTTAAATCGGAGATGTTAGAATGGCTTTCCGTCAACAATATACCGCATTCTTTAAAAATGCTCAAAGTCGAACTTTATGACCTTATAAAGCGACATCGGACTAATCACCACCCCAAGCATAAGATTGACGATATGATTCACGGCGCGGGACACGAAGTACTACGATTGCCACCCTATCATCCAGATCTCAACCCTATTGAAAAGATCTGGGCAACAGTCAAGGGAAGAGTCGGAAGCCGAAATACAACGTTTAGATTATCGGATGTTCAGAAACTAGCTGAAGAAGAATTTTCAAAAATAACAGTTGAAGATTGGCGCAAAGTTTGTGAACAAATTATAAGGACATAGGAGGAATACTTTTCACACGAGCAGATGTGGGACACAATGTCGGATGCAATAATTATCAATCCAGGAGATGATTCTTCAACCGATTATGAAACTGACAGTTCTTCGAATTCAATTTAATATACATTAATATTAACTATTTCATATATAGGTAGCAAAATCAATAAATATTTTTATCTTAGTACTAAAACGTGTGTGTTTTTACTTCTTAATTCAAACCAAACCGAACCACCCATTTGGTATACTGGTGTTTTGTTTTGCTGCTCGCTGTAAATCTGTTTTATATTTGCAATTAATCGTCAATTTTATCTCGCTATAATTTACACTTTTAATCAAGGTTACAAATTTAAAAGTGGTGGGTAGTTCAATAAGTTTTAAAAACTGCATTTCTTAAAAAAAATTATTGAAGAATCAAGAACGTTCACCATTTTGTCTTTAACGAACCGTTTAATACCCCATCCTCTTTTTTGTGACAGAAAATCGTGCCTATTGTTATTGGGTATAAAATCGTTTACGTTTCCAAAAAATTCCCAAATTGTAATTTTTTTATTAAATTTACCTACCTCGCCCAAATTCAATAATATAAACAAAAAAATTTGGTGTGACACTGCAATTTACTTTACTTTGCGTGCCAATATCAGTACCTACATGATCAATATGCACGACACAATTAATAATGATCAACGAAAGCATAATGAGCAAATAGGGTTTAAATCTAAAACCGTACACCTTCATACAGACACAGTCACACAATCAATTCATGTGCAATGTTTTGCTTAATCTATCCGACCGTGATCACATCATACTCCTACAAAGAACCGACAAGACAAAAAACGAAACAATATATTTTCCTCCAAGTAAAGTTGACATATAATGGTCTATATTTTTCCTCCGCTCCTAATTTCAGTACAAAAGAAGGAAAATGAAGAAACCACTCTCAGTGAGATCGCGACAGCGATCTTGAACACAAGGCAGGGTATACGTCGTTTTTTATTATAACTCCGCATATTTTCGTCTCTTTATGCTTGTTTTTGCAATTTTAAGAGATTGTAAAACACATTTTAAGAGACCTGCGCAGTAGAATGGCCAACTGTTTTGGTACGCACTATAATCGCGCATACTACTTAAAAGTTCATAATAAATAATATTCCATATAACTTCATTTTAGGGAACACAAAATTCATTTTATTAATGGTCATTAAAAGATATTTGACTGCTTAAAATGCTTTAAGAGCTTTTGACACGATCATTTTTTTTTGTTGGTTATGAACAAAACCGTTAACTTATATAAAAAAAAAAAACAAAAGAGAGACAGCTTCCTGCTCTATGAGTAAAACTATAACTTGCGTTTACTACTTAATAGTACTATATGTTTTGCAAAAAAGATCCTTTTTTTTCATTGAATCTAATAACATATAATATTTGGGTGATCATATATAGTTTAAAAAAAAAGTTATTGCCAAAGTTTATACAAAATAAATTACTTACGGTTAAGCATGTATGAGTTTGAATATTGCATGATGACTGAATGTTATTGTTTGTGTGTATATGTATGTAGATGATTGTAGTCTAATTTCTATTGTTTTCTCCGTACGCCTCGTTGTGCGCACAATTCGAAGTATGGCTGTAGATGTAATGTATGTAATTGAGTGGCTATTAAAAAAAAATGTTATTAGCATTTTATATAATTTATCTTGTGGGAACGGATGGCATACCTTTTAAACTTTGTACCTTAATTTCTTCCCTTATTTGTTCTTTTGTTTTGTTTCTTAAAACTAACTTATACTAACTTACGATAACTTACAATTAACTTAAAATTAACTTAATCTAATTCTCTTGGGCTTTCTGGTTCTGAGGGGCTTTGCAAGCTCCGGTAGGTAATAAGGGGGATCGAAGGTTTCTTCGCCCAATTTCGGGCATGCAGCTTGAACGATAGCCGATTGCGACCTTCGTACGATGCAGCGTAATGGAGTTTGAAATGCGGTAGCCTCGACTGCGACAAGGTGTTAGCTTTGATATCATGTACCTCTTAAGTACGTGGAGGTGAGTCTAGGCAGGTTAGTTGGTTCCTCGAGAAGGCGGCTTGTCGTACCAGAAGACGGGCCGGGTTATACAAATTTGCGTGGCTCGCAGTGTCGCACCGTGTTGGGCTAGGCGTTGTTGGGTATAGGCGTTGTAGACGAGAGATTCTCTGCCAGATGGTCTGAGCGTAAGCCACTCAACACAGGCAACGAATGCATATGGCTTTGCCACGCATATATTTTGTAGGTGATGTATGATCTATCGTCACTGGGAAACACAATTTTGCCTTTTCTAGCTCGTATAATGCAGCTCAGAATACGGAGCGCTGGTGATATATAGATTCTATCACTTTTGATCACGTGGATTCTGGAATCGAATATGCAACAATAGGTTTCGCGTATGATAGCACAGCACAAATATTCTTACCCACTGGTGGTTAATTAATCACAATAATAATATGAATGAATTCCCTCCTTTATTATAAACACAAAATGATTGGTTCTTTGACCAAGACTCAAAATTAAATGTGGAACGTGAAAAAAAAAGATTTCTAAGGCTAATGCGCAAATTTTCACTGTCTCGAACCGAAAGAAGGCATGCGGACGATGGTAGGTCTCTTATATTGACACTGTGAGAAAGAAAACTAAAAAAAAAATGTTAACTATTTATAACTCCGCCGTTTGAGTATTTGGCGCTTTAGTCAATAAAATGAATACATACGGAAGTATGCGCCATATCTGTATCGTTGTTTAAAATTTTCAGTTTAGGTTTTATATATTGTAAGCCAGTTGTTGTAGTTATAAATTTTGCTTTTAACTGCATTTTCATTTATTTATGTGAATTCATAAACGCAATGATAAATTAAAACACATCAGTGGTACGCTACACGCTGTTGGCTGCGTATCCTAAATGGAATTTTTGCCATCAGGGTGACTTATAGATCACGTTACAGTGCCTAGTTATCGAAAAGAGAAGAGCCTCCTTAATCGATCCCCTCAGATAAAAACCAGACCCAGTACAATTAATTACAATGACCAACGAGTGTGCACTTAGAAGGTACGCATGCTTTCGACCCGGTCGTTATATATAACTGTAGACCCAAGATAGTAATCAACAACATGAACCAGTAACGATATAACGATATATAGCGGCTTAAGAAATGCGATACTGTAATAATCGTACTTGGGGATTATCTTAGTTAGTATCCATGGGCTAGCTTTTACTCGCAAGCATTTATGTGGTCATGGGCAAGACCTCCTGTTTTATGCCGAATCGGAACGACCGATTTGAGATAAGCTTTTCTTGATAATTGTAACTACTCGAATTCTTTGTTAGATCATCACGGGAGCAGGGTCAGTGAAAAGAAGTTCAAGGTATTACTCACTACTTCTGCGCGACAGGTCTGCCTGTCACAGATTTGTAGATGGTCGAACCTTAATCGTAAATGATGGTACATCGATGCGAGTCCTTTACCCCATATTCTGGATGTCTATACTTTAAGATGGGAAAATGTCGATTCCTACAGTCTTTTCGTCACAGACAAATTAAGAGTATCAATGTCCACATCATAGAAGCAAGGATTGGTAAAGAAATCAGGGGGTGCTTGAGTTGGTCGTATGCTAATGTTACTTACTTACTTACTTAAGTGGGGCTACAGTCCGGAATGAACCTGGGCCTCAAACAACATGCCTCTCCAATTAGCCCGGTCCTTAGCTAGCTGCCACCATTTGCGCACTCCAACTCTGCGAACCGGAGTATTGGTGTCCATTCGTTCTACATGTCCTAGCCATCTTAGACTTCCAATGCGGAGTTTTTTGACCAAAGGCATGTCGCTGTACAGCTCGTATAGTTCTTGGTTGAATCTTCGTCGCCATAGCAATTCAACGCAAACGGGACCGAAGATTTTTCGAAGAATTTTACTCTCAAACCGACAAAGGATTTCTTCATCCGCTTTTGAGACGGTGCATGCTTCAGCGTCGTAGAGCAGGACTAGGATGATCAGGGTCTTATATAGGATCTCCTTATTTGTTCAAATTAGGGCTTTTCTATTGAATTGCCTTCTTAGAGTAATTCTTCATTTAATTTCTGACGAGATGTTGTTGTCAGGGTTAATAGCGAAGCCGAGATAGACAAAGTCCCTCAAAGTTACATCTGTCAATGGTGATGTTCTGTCCAATTCGTCGATGTTGTGTGTCCTTTCGTGTTGACATCATATATTTTGGCTTGCCCTTCTCTATACCAGCAAACGTGGCTATGACAACACGTTTAGTCCAATGATGCCAATATCGTCGGCGTATGCTAGTAAAGGGTTTTTCAATAAGAGCGCTACAAAAAATTTTTTTAATAAAACAAAAACGGTTTTGGATATCAATGAATTTTTTTATTCCTGTGAAAGTACGTTCGATGCCATTTTGTATGGAACTCGATTTCTTTGCATGGCTACCACGGGCATGCTTGCAGAAGTCCAGACGCTGAACCCAATTTTCGACGGTTTTCAAGCATAAATCGGCCGATACTGCTGGATTTTCACGTTCGATATTCGTACGAAGTTCATCAATCGTCGCTGGCTTATTGGAATAGACCATAGACTGGTCGCTGTGTGGCTTGGCATTCGCTGCGTGGCTTGCCATTCACTGTGTGGCTTGTGGCGCCGTCCTGTTCGAATCACATTCGGTTATCATTGAACGGTAGCGATTCCCATTCACAGTAACGTGCCGGTCTTGATCATCACGGAAGAAGTACGGCCCAATGACGCCGCCGGCCCATAAACCACACCAAACCGTCATTTTTTCAGGATGCAATCATGACTCATGGAGTACGTGTGGATTGCTGCTTGACCAATACCGCATATTTTGTTTATTGACGAAGCCATTCAGCCAGAAATGAGCCTCATCGCTTAAGATGCTTTTTCGATGAAAATCCGAATCATTTTCAAGTTGTTGCTCAGCGCAATTCACGAACATACGAAGCTTCTGGTGGTCAAACGGCTTCAGTTCTTGCGTCAATTTAATCTTGTAAGGATGTAGGCCAAGATTTTTTCTCAAAATTCGCCACAACGACGTCACAGAGATGCCCAACGCTTGAGAACGACGTGTGAGAGTCACATTTGGGCTTTCTTCAACTGAAGCCTCAGCGGCAGCAATATTCTCGACACTACGGGCACTTCTTTGTCTCACTGGCACGGGAACATTTTGTACTATGCCTGTGGATTCAAATTTGTCCACTAGACGCTCAATTGTTGATCTACTAGGACGATTATGACGACCATAAATTGGACGTAGCGCTCTTAACGTTGTAAATTTCGGTTGTAAGATTCGGTTGTAAATTTTAATACTTTCGACTCGTTGTTGGATCATATATTTTTCCATCATGTAATGGCAAACCTTACTGAAGAGAAATTCCAAAAAAAACGGCAAGAAATATGGCGTCGTTGGCTGTCCCTGTCGCTCCCTGCGAAACACCCGATAGTTGCAACGATTTTTGAAAAATTGCGCCTCTGGTGTCGATGCTGAGTTTCAATTATTTAGGCATGCTTTCTTCCGACCATGTGTTGGTGGATGTTACTTACCAAGTCATCTCCGCCGACTTTGTAAAGCTCGGCGGGAAGGCCGTCATTTCCGGCAGCCTTATTAAGTTTGCGTTTAGGTAATGCTATCCTCACCTCGCTCATGTCGGGAGGTTTTCAGTTTTCGCTGTCCTTGCCAATATTGAAGGGTTCGTTCAGCGGAATGTTGTTCATCATCGCCGTTTAACAGCCTGCAGAAGTGGTTCTTCCATATACTCAGCATCGACTGTGTCTTAACTACGATATTTTCTTGTTCATCTCGACGGGATTCTGTTTGAGTCTTGTATCCTCGGCTTTGAAGTTTTGCACTTTGGTTAAACTTTCGAACATCGTTCCTGGAGTAGCTCTTCTCTATATCCTTGATCGCACGCTTTTCTTGCTCTTTTTTCTTCTTTCTGAAAAGCCGATGTTCTTCCCTTCTTCTTTGCCTATAGAGTTCAACGGCAGCTCTCGTCTTCACCTGCAGCTTAGCCTTGTAGGCATCGTTCTTGGCTGCGAGCATCTGTCGGAATTCCTCATCAAACCGTGTGCTGGCTAAAGTGGCATTTCGTTAAGTAGCGAAATCAATTAGCCTAAGTCCGTTACCATACGTGTTGTCGTGTAGGCTATATTTTCCGACAATATTGCAAAAAATGTCTTCTCTTCCCACCTTTGCGTTAAAATCTCCCAGCACGGTTTTAACTTCGTACTTCGGTAGTCGCTCATAGGTTTTGTCAAGGAGCTCAAAGAAGCAATCCTTAGCTATGCCATCTTTTTCCTCCGCTTGGGCGTGAGCGCATATAAGGCTTATGTTGGCGAATTTGGCCTTGATGCGGATAGTTACAATGCGCTCGCTAATGTCTAATGGAAACATAAGACTTCTTGACTAAGTCTGGCCAGTAATGACTGCCATCCAATCTGCCTTGAGGTCCGAACTAGATGGACTTAATTATATCGCTGATAATTGATACCAATAAGATGGTGTCAACCCATTCATTCGATGAAGGTTCTGACATTGTGTAATCTCCAAAAATGTTCCAATCGAATGGTCACCTCGTTCTAAAGATTAACATTTCATTCTGCAGGGTAAAGTCGTTGGGTTATCCCAATTATGCCAAGAATGTTGGAGGAGCTTAGAAACAATATGGAACTGATATGTGAGGAAGGGTGTTTCGCCAAGGAATCTTCCTTTTTTGATTCTGATTGCCATTAGCTTCTTCATATTATTTTTTCTTGAAACCGCCCCACACATGAAAAAAGTTTATTAAACAAAAAATACATACGAAAACGTCAATTCGGTTTCCAAGATATCCAGGAAGTAGATTTACTTTCCTACATCGATTCCATATCCCGTTTGTCATTTGCACATACAAATTCTTCGATTTCTAACTAAATTCCGCCCTTTGACTGGAAATTGTGTTTGTGTTTTCGTGTGTTGATTTATCCGCGTTCACACGTGGCAGGGTTAATTCGCCTTTTCATACATCGACGTCGGGTTTTTCTCGACGTGTGCAATCCCCGCTTACCACTAAACACTCATTCAATCCAAATGGATTTACAGGATTATACGAAAGTCGGTGTCAATCCTGTACAACTCTTTTTCGCCAAACAAACTTTTGCCCCCGAAACCTTGTTTTTGATTGACGCATGTCATATACAGCGACCGATCCAAAAATAAATCGATTCAACTGACTCAAAACGAGTAAGGAGGGAGGAGGGCGTCTCAATTCATTGAAAGCAGACAGTTTTGAGGAAGATAGTGAAAACCAATTTTCCGCGAAATAAGTTGGAGATTTTGAGTGTAGATTAAGGGGTAGGTATGACCCAGTGTCATCATTGAAATGAAAAAATGAACGTCCAAGGACAACGACTTACGAGTATGCACTTGTAATGAACGTACACATCGGGTGCTACACCAAACTTTAATCTGTCCGGCGCGGCAAAGAGCAGACATTACCGTGACAGAGGAAACTAATACGTGTGACAGGATTAGGAATACACACACGAAAACATGCGACAAGAATAATTGGCTTTAAGCCCGAGCCTGTGATCCACTTCAGAGCAACATTTTGTCACATCAGCTCTTTATGTGCACACAGCCTTGTCGATGGAACTTTAAATTCCCAAAGAACCCTGGTGATCCCCAAATTGTCAAACCTCCATTATTTTTTCATAGATGCGAGGCACGCATCCAACTTACTGGATGTACACACATTTAGAGGGGCAAGCGTCGAATTTTATCATTTTCTAGTCGCAGCCAAATTCAGCGCCGAACTGTCCAACTAGAAGAAGGTGCGAATGGTGCAAAAAAGTGACTTTAAGTTGAACGCCTTATTAAGTCGGAGATTGTCAGAGTCTGCAAACAAAAACCGTGTGAAAGACCCCTCGCTATGCGCTCATCCTTTACCAATGTCAACACCTAGTGGATCATCAAAGTAGATAGTATCCAAAACCACCATAGGCTGCAAGCCACCCCGAAAAAATGTCCGTGGTATGACGATATTTGCAAGTACCAAAAAGAGATGATAGAAGAGGGGCATATAAAGCTGCTACAACGCAAAACTCGAACCTTACGGAAACTGTACCGAACCAGGAGAAGGGAGAAGGAAAAAATTCTGCGTAGGAAAAAAAGAGAACACGAAGGTTCCCAGCACAGGGAAATCGAAGGATTTCGCCACAAGACGAAAATCCATCAATTCTACAAGAAAGCCAAACAGGTGGTAGCTGGCGTCAAAGTTGAAACCCAGGTTCTAGGAAATAAAAATGGCAACCTCATCACGGAAGCGCAGGGAATAGTAGATGTATTCAGTCAGCATTTGCAGAAGCTGGTTAATTGACATAATGTCGAGAGAGGGATCTTCGGTCCCGTTTTTTTGCGTTGACGGGCTATGGAGACGATGATTCAACCAAGAACTATACGAGCTGTACAGCCACATGCCTCTGGTCAAAAAACTCCGCATTGGACGTTTAAGATGGCTAGGACATGTAGAACGAATGGACACCAATATTCCGGCTCGCAGAGTCTTCGATTTCCAGCTAAACATCGGACGCAGTAGAGGAAGACCTCGCCTAGAGTGGCGCGCACAAGTAAAGGGTGATCCATTTCGAGGTTCCCTACTTTTTTAAAGAAAAAAACACAGAAAATTCAAATTTAATGGGAGAATGTTTATTATCATTTGAAAGAACATTCTTTGGCATTTATATTTTGAAGATTATGTCTATCAAATGTTGGCCGTTGCTACGTCGCAGATGGTCCATCCGTTGAGTCCAATTTTCGATCACTCGTTCGAGCATTTCGACTGGTAACTGGCGAATGACACGCGTGATGTTTTCCTCCAAGGCCTGAATCGAAGCGGGTTTGTCGGCATAAGCTTTTGACTTTACATATCCCCACAGGAAAAAGTCTAACGGTGTGATATCACACGATCTTGGTGGCCAATCGACCGGCCCAAAACGTGAAATTATGTGCTCACCGATATGTTCTCTCAATAAGTCCATGGATTGATGCGATGTGTGGGAAGTGGCGCCGTCTTGCTGAAACCAAATGTCGCCGAGATCACGAGCTTCAATTTCAGGCATCAAATAGTCGGTTATCATGGCACGATAACGGTCGCCATTGACGGTTACGTTCGCACCGGCATAATTTTTAAAGAAATATGGACCGATGATTCCACCGGCCCACAAACCACATCAAACCGTTGTTTTTTTCTGGATGAAGTGGCAGTTCTTCAATCTCTTTAGGTTGCTCTTCGTCCCAAATGCGGCAATTTTGTTTGTTACATAACCATTGAGCCAGAAATGGGCCTCATCGCTAAACAAAATTTGCCTCGAAAACGTCGGATCTTCTTGGAACTTTTCAAGAGCCCATAGAGCGAAGCGATGTCGCTTGGGAAGGTCGAGCGGCTTCAGTTGTTGCACAAGCTGTATTTTGTACGCTTTCAATTTAAGATCTTGACGTAAAATGCGCCAAGTCGTTCCATACGTCAGTCCGAGTTGCTGCGAACGGCGCCGAATCGACTCTTTACGGTCTTCGTGTACACTCTCAGCTACGGCCGCTATATTTTCTTCACAGCGTGCTGAACGTGGTCTATTCGGTCGAATATTATCCAATAATGAATGCTGGGTCTCAAAATGGGTGATGGTGTTGCGAATAGTACGCTCAGTAGGCCGATTATGTTGACCATAAGTTGAGCAAAGTGCACGAAACACATTCCTCACAGAACGTGAATTTTCATAATAAAGTTGAACAATTTGTAAAAGTTGTTCACGCGTAAGTCTTTCCATTATGAAATGCCAAACAATACTAAACAAAAATAACATGAAAGCATGACACGACTCACACGTGATCTGTCAAAAAAGGCTATTGAAAAAAGTATCTCTACTTGGATCACCCGTTACCAAGCCACCAACAATGTCAGAATGGATGAGAGCATGCCCGATGATTGGTCTATCAGCACCATATGTCTAATCTACAAAAATGCGATCCCATGGCCTGCACCAACTACGGAGGCATATCCCTGATAAATTTCGCATACAAGATCCTATCCAACGCAATGTGTGAATGTCTTAAGCCTTTGCTCAAATTTAACGGAGCGTACATGTGTGGCTTCCTGCCCTACCGTTGTAAAGGACTAACGAATTTCAGGACGAAACACATCATCTTTTCATCGAACACGTGTGATAGAATGGGGCTTAGAGTGCCGGAGTTCGGAATATCTGACATCAAAACTGATATAGCTGTGTCGCCTTACATTACAGGACACGAGATGCAACCTTGAGTTTGGAAACAGCTTTTCTAAACGTTTCCAAACTTGTAGAAGATTCCGGCAAGGAGATGCGCTATCGTGTGATTTCTCCAAAAAAAGATATTGTGCAGGGAAGGAGTTTTTATGGAAGGCATTGTCTATAACGAATCTCTACAGCTACTAGGGTATACAGACGACATCGACATCATTGATCGATCCCACCATATCGTTTTAATAGCATTTATGGCCATTGGGGAGGAGGCGAAAGGCGTTCGTCTTGTAAATAGTAACCTAGGGCAGGATGAAGTAAATGGTATCAACGTTGAACAAAATGTGACTGTTGATAGCAACCACCTTGAGGTGGATAAAGAGTTCATCTACCTCGGTGTCAACATCAATCCCACGAATAACACCTTAGTGGAGATACTAGGAACTCTGTCCCTAGGAAGCCGAGGCTATTTCGGTTTCGAATCAAATGTGATCAAAACTCTTAGTCCGAAAGTCCAAATGCTTGCTTTATTGGACCCAAATCGACACATTCCTACTTTACGGCGCAGAGGGCTAGACAATAAGCAGGAAGGTGGAGAAAAAATTACGCCCTTTCGAAAGGAAAATTCTTCTTCTAATTTTTTGGTCTATTCCAAGAGCTGTTATGAGCTGTTCCAATATTTATATGCAGTACAAAATATAAAAACAAGTCGACTACATTGTCTCGGGCACATCTAGCAAATGAACAATAACGTTTCAGCCAAAATAATTTTTAATCCTAGCCTCCTGCAGCGGGGAGACAAGGAAGACCGAACCTACGGTTTAAGGATCAACCGATGGCGGATGCCATAGCGCTTAGACTAACTAATTGGCAGCAACATGCCTAGATTGAAGAGGATGAAAGGCTGCCTTGTCTCAGGCGGGAATCCTCAACGGTTCGGGAGCCAGTTTAGTAAAAAAGTAAAGTAAGTAGAGAAATCTTCGCTGGACTTGGTGCATTTAAGCGACCTACAGCACCCGGCTTTGCAACAACGCAATCCCAGAACTTTGGTATTGGAACTAACTTTTAGAAGACGTATTTCCACCGTTTTATAGGGTGACGAATAAAATTTTCAGACGGTTGTTGAGTTGAGTTTTCACAACTAAACGACTATTTTCAGTGTAAAGATTCACTTCTTCGGCGATTTATTTCGGTGTAAAATTGTACTGAGCTCATATTACAAAAACATGTCTACTTTGGTGAATCAGTTCATTAATGTCAAAGTTATTCAAAGCTTATGTGCCGACATAAAAGATGGCGCACGCTGTAAAATCTACAACGAAAATATTTGCAAGTGTCATATATGGGCGTTCTTTTACCTTTCCCCTAATCTGAAGAAAGTTTGCGAAAATAATAATAGAACGAGGCTCATAATCTGGATTCCGGCTATTCGAAGCCCAAGGAAAGGATTGTGTAACATCCTGCATCAATGACCTTTGTTTTAACGGCGCAGTTGCACCGTTCATTTAACGCTGCAGTGAGATGTTACGAATCGTAGTGTTGGGCCGGATTATTACCGACTTTCTTATGCTACCGCCGAAGAAGTCGCACCGAATACCGAATATTGTCCCAAAAATTTCAGTGAACAGATGCGGCACGGTCGAACGGTGTGAACAGGTCACCATTCCAAATTTATAGCTTTGCACACGATACCCTGTACTGATGTATACAGCCTTTCAGCCTTTCAACAAACCATTTGAAGTCATCCATCATATCTCGGATTATGTCTTTAAACTGAAAATAAATGGCGTCAGAAAATGTTATCTACTGAACCACCAAAGCCAGCATTTATTGAGGGACCTTAGTCTATATCACCTATGCATTCTACATATATGTACATACCCTGGGCGAAGGAAGGAAGTCACTTTCGCATCTCAACCATGTTCGAGACGTTGAACGCTGACTGCCACCAAACGCGCACTCTAATCGTGGAATCATTTCACTTTAACATTTGTCATCCCACTTCAGCCATTTGTTTTGGTTGCACCAGTTCTTCTTCTGCCTGAATTCAAATTTAAATTTAAAATTTAAAAATTAAGCAACGAATTCTCTATACAATTCGACAGACTCTGATTGAAATCGACTTAACACAGTAAAAACATTTTGAAACCCGAATGGTAAACGGATTCATGAACAAAAACGCTGATTTTGCAAAAATTTGCCTGCAAACTGAAATAAAGTCGAAGCCACATTTCGCATATCACTCACAAATTATTCAGTCTCCTGACAGTAGTGTTGCTTTAAAACCTCATCCTACCACCGGTCATGTTATGGTCTCAGCAAACCATTCAAAGGCACACTCGTTCACAATGTTAACCGAAACACACATTGCGTCAGTTGAATCCTCGAAAACGCAGCAATTCCTAAGCCCACAGTCGGCACAAATCCAATTCCAGAATTTTATGTCAAAAACACGGAATTCGGATTTTAATGCACAGAGGCAGCCAAGTGTGTTGTCAATGGTGGTGGTGGTGGTGGTGATGATGGTGGTGGTGCTTGTGCAACCCCATCCCATGAATTAGCAAATTAAAATACAATCATTCCGTGCAATGCTTTTCCAAGCAAATGAAATTTAAACGAAAACATTAAGTGGTCACTTTTATGAAGGGGATGCCTAGTGCCCACCGACTACTTGTGTAATAAAGAAGCAATTTCCTGTAAAAGAAAGGATACAACTTTGGTTGCAGTGTAAATGGCTTCAATGCGGAATGAATGGCACAATCCGATTAAAACATTTCTTGCCACTTTGCAATTGTCAGGATGTAAAACGAGATAACATGAGCATGCGGAAGGACATGGGAAAAATATGGTCGGGCAGAACTTATCTGTGAAGTCCTGCGGCAGTAATAATTTTCCTTCATGGTAGAAAAGTGTAGATATGTTTCCTTTTTAGAATATATATGTGAGAGACTGGCAAAATGAATGCGAATCAAATGATTATTAAAAAAATGAATAAACGGATGTAGCTTGAGACGAAATGCGATCATTTTCTGGCCATACATACTGGATAACTATCTCATCCAATATAATTTTTACATTTATGAGCGCTTTAGGACATCCGCATGTGGGACATAAAATTGATTGATTGGCGTCTTGGCGATTTTTATTGATGAGTGTTTTTGTTGTCGCCATCATGCGCTGGAATAATTATGTGCGTGGGTTTGGCATAGAGGTCTTCTTTTCGTCGGATGTACTATGACCTCTGTCGCATCTCACCATGTTCGACTGACTCGGAGAGGGGTAGAATTGCGCTGATAACCATAAAATGCGCTTTGTAGCTCATTTAGGCGAATTCTTGCCCATAACCTTCATAACGTACAAGTTGACGCCTGTTTAGGAACTGCTGAGGAGCTCTATCCCATACCGTCGCTCAGTTAAGAGAATTCTTCCCGATGACTTTCATGACGTACAAGTTGACGGTTTTGTAGGTACTCTGCCGTTGAGCCCTGTCCCGTCCTATTGCTCAGTTAGGCGAATTGTGCCGCATGGCCTTCATGACATAAAAGTTGACGGCTGTGAAGAAATTATGCTGCTGAGATGCTGCTGCCGTCATTTTGCTCAGTTAGGCATATTCTACCCGATAACCTTCATAACGTACAAGTTGACGGCTATTTAGGAACTCTGTCCCATACTGTCGCCCAGTTAGGAGATTTCTTCTCGATGACTTTCATGACGTACAAGTTGACGGTTTTGTAGGTACTCTGCCGTTGAGCCCTGTCCCGTCCTATTGCTCAGTTAGGCGAATTGTGCCGCATGGCCTTCATGACATAAAAGTTGACGGCTGTGAAGAAATTCTGCTGTTGAGACCCTATCCCGCCATGTTGCTCAGTTAGGCATATTCTACCCGATGACCTTAGTGATGTACAAGTTGACGGTTTTGTAGGAACTCTTCTGCTGAGCCCTGTTTTGGACCAAAAACCCATTGCAACATGGTTCACTACGTTAAGAAGAACCGCGAGTGTGACCAGAACAAAAACTTGACCCCCCTGCCTATTAGATCAGCTGAGAACATTAAGGCAGTGAGAGCTTCAATATTGCAATGCCTACGCCATTCTGTGTGAATTCATGCTTCTGCCATTGAGCTTCCATTACATAACATGAGGCGAATTCTTCACGATAACATTCAATTCATTTTCGCCAGTACAAGATGACGATTGCCAGGTTACTCTTCTCAATTCTCGGAGAAAAGGATGAGCGCTTCTCGAAAACGGTCCGGAGGACACGATTGTTTATATTTTTAGTGATTAAGCAAATTTTCAATTCCGTCGATGCGTCAAAAAACAAAAGTCAAAGGCCTTTGCATTCACCTAAAGTCACAAAGTCACAATTCCTTCAGCTGGGGTTATTGAACCTCTGAACCTTATATTCGAGTTATTAAGCAGCCCCTATTAATGCTGCCTAAACACATCGAAAATTCCCGGCGTGATAGTGGCTGGGTTGCCATTGCACTTCGTGACAGCGCGCTGCCGTTAGCCTTTAGGCTCATCAGTCACATTCTTTATTCAAAGGGCCTGAGCAACCCAATAAAAACCCTCCAAATATGTCGGAGAAGCTCACATCAGTGATTCACTTTGTCTATCCTGACTGGGTCTTCAGACGACACCCTTGACCTACATCTAGGGATTTCTTGTGCTGCCGTCATGGAAAAGGACTAAGTGCCTTATTGTGAGAGCACTTCCGTCACCCCGCTGTCATCTACGACTTCAGATAATGCTAAAATCGGCATGAGATGTGGTTGTTATCGAAAGGCCTAGATCTTGTAGGCAGTTTATGGTGTCTCCATGTTTGTGGATTAAACAAATTATGCGCAGGTTTCATTTTTCTGGCATACCTTCATACGGGCTAAAAGCGCTATATATCTATATATATATACCTATATGGTATATAGGTCTGGGCGGTCTCTTGTGATGGCAGTCTCTCAATGCTAAATTTGCTCTGGCGATTGTTATGTTTCTTAATGAATATCAAGGTCCTTAACTTTGTGATGGATTAGGATATCCTACCTTAGATTTTAGATCACGAAGTCGCTCTTTTTTTTTCTCCGTCGGATCGAAACCGTAAACAACAATTATGTCAACGATCTGCCATTAATAAAAGGAGACCCTCTAAACTGCTCCAACTACTGAGGCATAGGTCTCCTCAACATCGCCTACAAGATCCTATCTGCCGTAATATTATGTGAACGCCTTAAAGCGTTTACCAACAACCTGATCGGCCTTTGTCAGTGTGAGGGTCTTAGGCCAGGAAAGTCCACAAGCGATCAAATTTTCACTTTTCGACAGATCCTGGAAAAACCCATGAAGTCCAATTCGATACCCACCAACTATTCATCGATTTCAAAGCCGCTTACGACAGCATTTATAGAGACGAACTATACAGAGCCATGTCTAGTTTTGTATACCGCCCAAACTCGTCCGTTTGTGTAGGATGACGATGGAGTATTCTCGCTGCTCCATCAGAGTCGGAAGCGACCTCACCGACACATTCGATACCAAAAAAAGGATTTTGGAAAGGCGATGCGCTGTCATGTAACTTCTTCAATCTAGTTCTTGAGAGGATTGTGTAAAATCTCTCGAAAAACATCAGATTCACAATTTTCCAAAATTAGGTACAACTACAACGATATTGACATCATTGGTAGGACCCAACGTGATGTCATAGCCACGTTTGCTAGTATAGAGAAGGAAGTGGCAAAAATGAGTTAGGCAGTAAATGAGGTCAAGACGAAGTACACAACATCGACGAATTGGACAAAACGTCACCATTTACAGGTATACTTTGAGGTAGTACGGGACTTTGTCTATCTCGGCTCTGCTATCAAATCCGACAACAACATTTCGTCAGAAACTAAACGAAGAATTACTCTTGCCAATCGCTGTTAGTTCGGGCTAAGAAGGCGATTAAGTAGTAAAGCCCTAACTCGAACTACTAAGGAGATCCTATAATAGACCCCGATCATCCCAGTCCTGCTCTACGGCGCTGAGCGGTTCAAAAGCGGATGAAGAAATCCTTGGTCGATTTGAGAGGAGAATTCTTCAAAAAATCTTCGGTCCCGTTTGCGTTGGCGGGCCATGGAGACGAAGATACAACCAAGAACTATACGAGCTGTACAGCCACATGCCTCTGGTCAAAAAACTCCGCATAGGACGTTTAAGATGGATAGGACATGTAGAACGAATGGACACCAATACTCCGGCTCGCAGAGTCTTCGATTCCCAGCCAGACGTCGGACGCAGTAGAGGAAAACCTCGCCTTAAGTGACACAAGTAGCACTAACTTGGAGTGCCCAAGTGGTGGCAGTTAGCTAAGGACCGGGCTAATTTGAGAGGCATGTTGGTTGAGGCCCAAGTTCTTTCCGGACTGTAGCGTCACTTTAGTAAGTAATTAAGTAATCTGAACTTGATAAGGATTATCGTAATGCGATCTCCGATGTTTTTGAACGATAATACTTCTTGCCTTAATCTGTCCCATTCGGCTTATATTCAGCTCAATAAGTCTTTAGGGGGCTTATATTTAGTGGGTTGGTCTACTGTCTGAGAGTCCCTAGTTTAAATCACCAAAGTACCAACATCTAAGCCAATTTCACTGTCTCTTCTCTTGCGAAAGTCTGACGAAAACCCAAAAATATAAAACTGTAATGCGAAGCTTCAAATTTTGACCTTCGGAATCGGGGGTTAAACTGGATGTCATAACACCTCGATGTCAAACATTTAATTTCATAAGACTGACCTTGTTAATTGTCACAGATTTGTATTCCCTCTTTGGCTTGGCCAACCCATCGTATTTCCTTGACGGTAGAAATGTCTGCTTTTCTGCCACTTAGGGCTTCCGCTAGCTAGCCTGCATTTTTTTTCTGTTAAGCGTTCTTAGATTCTTTTAGAATGGAAATCAAAATTAGTCCTTTGCAAAGCTGTTTATAACTAACGCAAAAAACAATCTCCAAGTTCCATATTATTAGATACCCTAGAGACACGGGTTTGGCGGTGTACAGAATATCCATTACAATATTTGGGAAGTTGGGAACCTTTTTCAAAAGCTAGAAAAAATTCAGGAGTCATGGAGCTAATATCTAGTTAAGGGGATAGTATTCTTTAATGTCTTTGGGATACTTAATATCCTCTTCGGTTCGGATGTAACTGGTTCAGAAAACATATCTTATTCTATCTCTAATAGGATGCTATCAGCAAAATTAATGCCTTGTAATCGCAATAAGGTCTTAATCCAGAGGATCATACTACAATTCCAAGATGACTAATAATAGACAAACATTGCAATAGCGCAGCCATCTCCTACTACGGAAATCTCATCATTTAGTTAAATCACGAACTTAAAACATATCCCATTGCATGGTACGTGTAAATCCTGTTTTGTAACGTGAACAAATAATAAGCAAAGCAAACTTCATGTGTCATGTTTGTATTGAATGTGCACTTTGTGCAGAAACACTGATGGCGTAGCACAAGCAGATGAAAGATTATTGGATAAACATTATGTCGCCCTAAATCCCGCGAATTCTCTATCACTGCCATGAAGAGGAGAAGGAGAACCCAAACCATATCCTGCGAGGCTGTGTGGAAAATTGTTTATTTAAATTCAAAAGCTCTTATCCTTCGAGTGATTGTTTACAATCGCATTTACCCTATAGACGTGAGATAAAAGTTTCATAAAACCATACCGACTCTCGTCTTGTCGGCATACATGAATGTACTCATGAGGATCAAAGCATATATACACCACAGTTCACACTCTTGCACATGAAGGCGACAAACATTGAAATCCTTAAATATGAGTTCAGACCGGAGTTGACAAAATATCTGATTGTGGGCGATATGATTCGATTCAAGCCAAATTCTCTGAGATGAACAGGCTTATTCATTGGCTTCATCTAGTCGGAAACATTGTAAGGGAGGTCCAATGGGTGCTGGTATGGTCGGATTAGCTATGGCCTGTCAAATGCAAGCGATTTGAACTGGAAATTTCCAAGTATCAACATGTGTGGATAGGGGTTTAGCTTTCTTAAGGAAAATAACCCTTAATGGGTGTGGCAATGGCGAAGGTTGAAAAACTCATATAGACCGTAAATATTTTTCAAGACTTTAATATTTATATGGTGGGTAAATATTTTTATTGGAGTTTTGTTTTTATTTTGCGGACCAACGGAAAGGAACTCCCGGAGTAGACAAATGTTTTTTTTTTTTTTTTTTCATTGGACAATGGCACTTGGTTATTTGTGTTGTCGAGTTTGAAGATGTCCTGGATTTGATGTTGGGGTTTGTTTTGAGTAAACAAAGGAATGTATGGATGAATAATTTTCGATTAGCATTGAAAAGGGGTTTGTTCGAGAGATTGTTGATGCTAAAAATATTCGGGATTGTCTAGTATGCTTGGAGAAGATATAAACTTGTATGGAACATTCTCTATTACAGGCCAAATGGACAGTCCACAAGGGCATGTCGATGGTGTAGTAATGTATAGAAGTGGGTATTTATATAAATATATAATAATAAGTCCATGAACATGTCGAAATCAGACGAGGTTGTTAAAGGTTTAGATGCATTGACGGTTGGAATGCTGGCTGTGGACTAGAGTATCTGAGTAATGAGTTAAGAGATACAATAAGTAAGGTTTTTGGGGGTCTGTATATAGCTGGCAAAGCTGTCAGAATTCCTCTGTTCTTAGTTAAGTGTTTAATGACGTCTGAAATGCTTTTTTTTTCGAATACCTTGGAAGCTAGATTGATTCCTTCTTATACCGCCTTCTGAAGTTGTTATCCCTATGGTTATTGCCTGTCTTTGGAGTATGAAATTTGCACGTCTGGGCTGAGGATTAAGAGTTCGCTTGTCGTCATATGTATTATAATCTACCAGGGTCATTATATTACAGCATTTGAGATGGACATTGCCAGATTTTTACTCCTCAGATGTTCGATAATCTACAAGGATAACATAATATTGGATTCATCGAGTTGAAAAATAATATTCTCTACTCATCAGTGGTTCAATTACAGGTAAGGCGAGGTTTGGTGGGTTTGTGAAAAGTCGGTAAGGGAGATGTACATGATTTCTCTGGTTTTATTGACGTTTAGGTAAGTTGTACCAAGGAGTATAGATCTACATAGAGTGCGCATCTCGTACAACGAATATTTTCTATGTGGGGTACTGATATTGATAACCCAGTGTTCACATTGCTACCCCAGCATCGAACAACAGCTTTGCCGACGCATACGATTTACGAAATTTCCCCTTCCCACTTACCGTCCGCGTCTGAAACGGCTACAAAATCTTAAGCTGTGATGCGTACTCTATGCAGTTCTATCCTCTTTGGTTATACAGAATAACTTGAATGACCCCTGCGTGTGGAATTCTGGAATTTCATAAATCCTAAAGGTGGATAATTACGATTGAAGGAAACAGGAAGCCGCATAGAGAAGTGTGGGATTGCGAGATATTTTTTTTTAGGTTAAACGATACCAATACTAAATATTGGTAACTGGTGTTGTTAAGCCAGTCGTAAACGTATTCCATTCAGGCGAAGCTTCGTTATCTTCTCATGGCAATTGCTTGTGTGTTGCAGTCCACCTACATCATTTTGGTATTTTGTTTATATTAGTTCAGGTTGAACCTAAAAGCGCGGTCTTTTGAAATAGGCTCAGAGAATGTGAGTGCAATGGCACCGTGGTTAATAGATTTGGACCACCAAGCTTCTCAAGCACGGGTACCGGCCCCATACCTAGCTTCTCCCTTCATTTATGTGCGCAAAGCTATAATCATGACAGTGATACTATTGGATGTTTGTCAAACTTTCTTAGGAGGTGGAACAGTAAAAAAAAATCGGCTTAAAGCTAGAGGTCCCATTCTAAAAAAATTTAAGTGCAAAAGCAAATGAGGAGATAGGTTTGAGTCTCGCATTGGCGGCGAATACCAAATATTTCATTTCCGTCCGTCTGTGTCTCACCGATTTTTGGGCCTAAAACTTTGAGCTAAGGTGATGATCAAATTCTCTAGGAGTATTTTGCACGGAGTCAATATCTGGTCTATTTGTAGCAAGGAGAAATAAGAAAAAGGGTCGAAAGTTACCGTGATCATATGCGAACACCAGAACTTAATTGATGGCTTGTTGACTTTAAACCGTACGAAACAAAAAACGTACTAACTTACTTAAGAAACTCCACAGTCCAGAATGAAGCTGAGCCTCAAGCAACATGCCTCTCCAATTAGCCCGGTACTTAGCTAACTGCCTCCAGTTGCGCTCTCGGTCGATTTCTACGATTTCTAGGCGCGGTCTTCCTCTACTGCGTCCGGCTGTGAAGCGAAGACTCTGCGAGCCGGAGTATTATTGTCCATTCGTTCTACATATCCTCGCCAACGTAAACGTCCAATGCGGAGTTTTTTGACCAGGGGCACGTCGCTGTACAGCTCGTATAGTTCTTGGTTGAATCCTCGTCTCCATAGCCCTTCAACGCAAACGGGACCGAAGATTTTTCAAAGAATTTTCCTCTCAAATCGACCAAGGATTTCTTCATCCGCTTTTGAGACGGTCCATGCTTCAGCGCCGTAGAGCAGGACTGGGTTGATCAGGGCCTTATATAAGATCTCCTTAGTAGTTCGAGTGAGGGCTTTACTACTGAATTGCAATCTTAGCCCGAAGAAACAGCGGTTGGCAAGGGTAATTCTTCGTTTAATTTCTGGCGAGATGTTGTTGTCAGAGTTAATAGCGGAGCCAAGATTGATAAAGTCCCGTACTACCTCTAAGTTATATCTGTCAATGGTGACGTTCTGTCCAGTTCGTCGATGTTGTGTGTGCCCGTGTTGACAGCATATATTTCGTCTTGCCCTCATTTACTGCTAAACCCATTTTTGCCGCTTCCTTCTCTATACCAAAATCTTCGGCGTATGCTAGTAGTTGTACAGATTTTTGGAAAATTGTGCCTCTGGTGTTGGCTCGTGCGTTTTGCACAATCGTCTCAAGGATCGGATTGAAGTAGTCACATGACAGCGCATCGCCTTGCCTAAATCCTTTTTTGGTATCGAATGTCGTTCAATGATAGCTATAACTGAGCCTTAAGTGTTCCTCCAATTAGCCCGGTCCTTAACTAACTGCCAGTTTAAAGGGATTCCTGTCTTTAGGATGACAATTCAAATGCTTTATTTGAGCCATCATCACTTTTTGGTTAGATCAGTTCCTACAAGTGCGTGTCACTTAAGCCTAGATCTGTCTCTACTGCGTCAGAATTCTGACTACGAATCGAAGATTCTTCATGTCGGAGTATTGGTGTCTATTCGCTTTATGTGTCCTAGTGATACTCATCGTCCTATAGCTTTCCGGTAGGCGACAAATTTTTCAGGATTCATCTTGTTTTTTGAGGCTGAAATTTGACTTCAGACAATCGCAAATAGTGCGTCTTGTCTTCCTGCATCAGCTGTTATTTTCTAGTAGCGTAGCCAATTTGAGTTGTGCTGGCTTGAATGGCGATGCATGATCATGAGGTACGTGATGGCAATTAAAATACTTCGTCCTCTCTTCCAGCTTCATCTGTTTCTTTCTATTAGTGTAGGCAATTGGAGTTGTGCAGGTTAAAGTGGTCAAGGATGATTACTTCAGCTGACAGATGACGAGCTCGTGTCCAGTCAAATATTTGGGCAAAATATTGAAACAGATTTGCAGAATGCTCGCCACTTGTGGAGCGATAGGAGCGTTTGAAGGCAAGTTGAAGCCATATAACGTCGATGTTCCCAAGTTCTATGGAGTCTTCTCTCCGGCATGCTAATTTAGAACTTGTATAAGAGTCATCATCGCTTTTTTTTGGACTTAAATGCCAAAATTCGAAACATATTTACAACTTATTCACAGAATCTATAGAATAATGCCGTGAACCATCAACGGTCGACAAGAAGATGGAGCTTCATCTAACACCTACTAATATTATATTTAAAAAAAAATTGAAACAAAATCGAGTGAGCGTTTTTGGGCAAGCTTGCAAAGCCTGTTAGCTCTTGAGATAATGTGATTGAATTCCACTGTGCTAATTGCAAAAGTTTCTATTGTCATGCATAGCATTCCGAAGGAGTGTCCTTTCCATTCTTTTTGGTATAACATGACACGTCCACCACCAATTATTCGAATGTCCAATGGATATAGCATTCCATTCTGTACCTACCTGTGTTTGATAGATATGGATATGTCCTCTACCCCAAGATAACAAAACGTAAACGTGAAACGTTTTCGTTATAAGGTCGTTGATAGAAACTAATTTCCTGTATCAAGGCAACATGGACTATACGTCCGCAAAGCTTGCCATTCGGCACCCAATAAAACAAATCAGGGTACACCATAAGCTCCAACTATAAGCGTCACGTTCTTCGCAAAAGAATCTGATATTCGTGATTGTATCATATCGTATTTCATTGAATACGAGAGTTGGTCCACTCCCCTGCATCGATTGACTGGCAAGTATCTCGGATATGATAGTGAGCATCTATTCATCGCATTTAAAGATGTGGGACCTTCACTCAGAGTTGGAGCTGAGTTGAAGATGCATTCTATTGATTTTGATGTTTCGAATGTGAGGAAGCAATTTCAATGGTAATCTCACCGCAAGCCTTGTCCTATGGCTACTTTATTGTCATCCAACGAGCTTGACTTTGTATTTCATGCGGTACATGTGGCACAGAACTGAATGCTGTGGCTACTCTTGGGAGATTATGACAGATGATTGCCCAAGAGAAATGAATTATAGAAAATAGGAAAACGATTTGAGGTTTATGGAACTCATAAAGCCGTTAATCTTTCCATGAAAAGCGCACGAACATTGAATTCGATTCTGAATACTTAAGTTGCTTGATGTAGATACATATGAGAGTTACGATTTGAATGGCAATCTCGGAGAGTAATTAACCGCTGACAAATGTCAAGGGAATTCAAAACAATTTATTTTTTTCGAACATCACATCGGTACAAGCGCACGAATAACAATTTACTGTAATCGATTCTTTTAATTTGTTTACATGTTAGCTAGATAATAAAAGTCAGGTTGTTACCCTTAGACATAAAGGATAATAATTTCTGTTTCGGACGTAGAGAACTAATGATAATGGACATGCCATTAAGTAAACAGATCGAATCAAATCTGATATGTTTGTCGGTTTCCCGTTCACAGATTTGTCGTCCCTAAATTTCACTTATTGTCCTTATCTGAACATTTAACATTAGAAAGAAAGACCTACCCAGGCAGATATTACTTTCATCCAGGAAATAAGTTGGGATGGGCCATAAAAGAGAAGGATAGAAAACGATAGTACTGCTGAGGATAGTCAACAAGCCAAAATATCGGGCACAATAATTCATCTGCTACGTTCCTTTTACCCAGCAGCAAGAAAAGCATCGCCAGACAAAGAATGCCGAAAGATGCTCGTAGCCAAAAATGAGGGTTACAAAGCAAAGTTGCCATTAAGCTTCAAAAGCAAACAAAACAAAAAACATATAATAAGGCTACAATCCGCTGCGGGAATCGTTGAATACCCTAACCCATTCCATTCTTAAATTAAACATCTGCGAAAAGTGGGCGTGCCTACGACTTAATGACGATGTTATATAGAAAAAGTGCTACCAACTCTATTTTTTTCAATTTTTATCGAAAAAGGTTGTCGAAAATGTTACAAAAAAAATGGCTGCCGGTACTACATCCGGTAATCATACGCTGCAAAATAGATGGGAAATCAATGTTTTATGTGATAATATTATTATATTTGCTTTGAATCTAAAATCAAAACATTGAAATAAGTGTAGGCGTGGATAAAGTAAAAATTTGGATTTTATTTGCCAAAAAATAAATGACACAGCAAAAATTGAGACCTCGAAATGTCATCAATTGGCGTTTACGTGGTTCAGTTTCAGTGGTGCCAGATCACCGATTAGCGTTTTTTTTTTCTCATTATACCCTATCCCATAGGGGCATATAAGTTTCAATGTATAGTTTGTAACAAAGAGAAATAATTTAGGTAGATATACATCAAAGTACCTGATCGACTCAGAATCGCCAGCTGAGTCGATTAAGCCTGTCCGTCCGCCTATCGTCTGTATGTCACTGATTTTTAGGCCTTAAATTTTAAGTTATGACGATGAAATTTGGTGTATAGGGTCCCTGCCTGAGGCTACATTAAAACATCTTTTTTGGTCAAACGGTTAGAATAATTGAAGAGGATATTTAGACAATCGCAAAAGCTATATTTTGTACATAACGGCTGTTTATACCCTATCCCATAGGGTTATATTAGTTTTGACATTAAGTTTGTAACATAGTGATATAATTTCGTTAGATATACCCAAGGTATATCGATCGACTCAGAATAGCAAGGTGAGTCGATTAAGCCATGTCTGTCTAACCGTCCGTCTGTCCGTCCGTCTGTCCGTCTGTATGTCACTGATTTTTAGGCCTTAAATTTTAAACTATGACGATGAAATTTGGTATATAGAGTCCCTGCCTGAGGCTACAGAAGAGGTGTAAACATTTTCAGAATTCATCAACTGCCACGCCCCCTTTTCATTAAAGCATCGTTTTTGGTCAAACGGCTAAGATATTTGAATGGAATATTTAGAAAATCTCAAAAGCTATATTTCGTACAAAACAGGTGTTTTTTTTACAGGTTAGTTTTTTCAATAGAGATAAAACTGATATTTTGTGATCACCGAAGAAACAATTGCCGCTGTAGAGCAAAGTGTTGAAGAGGACCCGAATGAATCGATTCATCACCGTGAAATAATTTAGGTAGATATAAAGCAATTGGGGCTTTGTCCATCAAATTTATTGAAGATTTTGCGCAAAGATCTTGGCTTACAACCATACAAGATCCAGTTTGTGAAAGAATTAAAGCCACGAGACCATGCAATGCGTCATGATTTTGGTGTATGGGCTGAAAATGACATTTGATCTCAAAATTTTGTTCAGTCATGAAGCTTATTTTTGGTTGAATGGCTACGTCAACAAGCAAAATTGCCACATTTGGAGTGAAGAGAATCCACATGAGACCCTTGAGACGATATCCACAAAAACTGACTGTTTGGTTTACTCTATATGCTGGTGGAAATAATGCTGGAGACTCAATGCTTGATGCTCCAGCGTTAATGGAGACCGGTAAAAAGCCATGATAACCGAATATTTTGTTCCCGAATTGGATGGCATAAATGTGGATGAGATGTGGTTCCAACAAGACGGTACTACATACAACACAGCGCACGTCACAATCGATTTATTTAAGGAAACATTCGATTAGCGCATAATTTCGCGTAATAGACCTGTCAATTGGCCACCAAGATCGTGTAATTTGACACCATTGGATTATTTTCTTTGAAGATATGTGAAATCGCTCGTCTACGCCAACAAACCAGAGACTTGAAAGCCAACATTCGTGGCGACATACTGCCCGAAATGCTCGAAAAAGTGGTTGAAAATTAGACCTCTAGACTTGGCTTGATTCAAACCAGCCGCAGCGGACACATACCCAAAAACATATTTAAACTCTAATGGCATAAAATTATCCTTCCAATAAAGCCAAATTGATGGACGTTAAATGTTCTTGTGTTTTATTTCAATTCGAAGTTCTATACCTTTAACAAAAACCCACTTTATAACATTTTTTGCCACGCCAACTTTTTGGAGGCGTTTTCAACAAAAAACGTTCCATATCTGCTTATAGGAATAATTGGAAAATTCCGTTTCATTTCGGTGGATGGCAAAAATTACTTCAGAAAACAAATTTTGGTCATTGAAAAACAAAAAGTGATTTTCTTGGAAAACTTAAATTAAAAATGAAAATATTTTTGGATAATAATGTTTCTTTAGTTCATAAGCTTTGTTTTGACACCAATTCGCCAACGGTTGAATTAAAAAAAAGTATCAATGAGTAAAAGAAAATTTCACATGATGCTTTTCAATGATAGCCATAACTACACCGTTAATTTCCAATGGTTCGAACACAGAAGAACGTTTTTCTTAAGAAATGTTTGACAAATTGTTTTAGGAAGACAAAATATTTTTATCGAATTTGTTTATACCCTATCACATAGAGATATATTATGATGATGCAATTCAATAGTTAAATAACCATATAACCAGTCAGAATATTGATTTTACTGCATTCTTGCCTAGACTATTCGAAAGCATTTACTAGAAATCTTGCATTCTGAAATATATAGGTGTTATTATGTTTCAATTAAATAAATGAAATAAATTGAAATAAAATAAAAATAAGACAAGAAATCGAACTTTTTTCAAATGTTTCTTGGTAAACATAATATTATTATATATTTACATATTAGATAATAAGCCAAAAGGCATTAGAATTAAGTTATCATGTAATTCAGGGCGCCCACATAGGGCAAGTAAGTTAGTTAAGTAGTTGATAATTAGGCTAGTTTTTCATGAATTTTTGTCTAGCATATCAGTTAGTCTTCAGAGGAATTAAAATAAAAAATGAATATAAAGGGTGATCCGTTTCGAGGTTCCCTACTTTAAAAAAAAAAACACAGAAAATTCAAATTTAATGGAGAATGTTTATTATCATTTGAAAGAACATTCTTTGGCATTTATTTTTTGAAGATTATGTCTATCAAATGTTGGCCGTTGCTACGTCGCAGATGGTCCATCCGTTGAGTCCAATTTTCGAACACTCGTTCGAGCATTTCGACTGGTAACTGGCGGATGACACGCGTGATGTTTTCCTCCAAGGCCTGAATCGAAGCGGGTTTGTCGGCATAAGCTTTTGACTTTACATATTCCCACAGGAAAAATTCTAAAAAAGTCTATTATTCAATAATGAATGCTGGGTCTCAAAATAGGTGATGGTGTTGCGAATAGTACGCTCAGTAGGCCGATTATGTTGACCATAAGTTGAGCGAAGTGCACGAAACACATTCCTCACAGAACGTGAATTTTCATAATAAAGTTGAACAATTTGTAAACGTTGTTCACGCGTAAGTCTTTCCATTATGAAATGCCAAACAATACTAAACAAAAATAACATGACAGCATGACACGACTCACACGTGATCTGTCAAAAAAGGCTATTGAACAAAGTATCTCTACTTGGATCACCCGTTACAAAAAAGGTATTATACATATTTGGAAAGCTCAGAGCTTCAAGTATTTTTAAAAATACAATCATCATAGTGTTTTATAAAATATGGTGGATATATCCTGTTTTAGTCAGTCGCTTTTTGTTCTTATATTCAAATATTCAAACAGATATTTTACGGTTCAAGCTGTTTGGCTATGCCTAGTTACTTGTCTCATCAAAATATTGAATTAGTCCAATGGAATACATTTGTTTGCTTCATTTTTGCCTTTTTTTTGCAGATACAAAAATATTTCGCAAAGTCAACATAAGCCCATAATAAAAGTTTGTAATATTTAAAACGAATTCGCTAACTAATTTAACATTAAAAATAAACTAGTGGTGGGTGCACGACTGGGTCGTACGCAACTTGCTCTTCCACAGCGAGTTAATTCGACGTATTTAACTATTTGGCTCAAATATACAATAATATAAGGTGGCGCAAAAATAACCTTCCGATGTTTTTTAGCTGCAATTTAAAAAAAATGAAAAACTTTGATTCTTCTTGTGGATTATTTTTATTTGGTCTTATAATTTTTTTTAATATCAAGTCGAGAACATGATGTCATGTAAATGGCCGCCGCCACAGTTGATTGTCATTTGAGCCCTTTTTATGGCATTTTCCATCACTTTGGCCAAAACTTCCGGCGATAGGGCCTCACATTCTTGACGGATATTGTCTTTAAGAGCTGCAAGAGTCTGAGGCTTGTTGACATAAACCCGCGACTCCAAAAAGCCCCACAAAAAGAAGTCTGCAGCGGTCAAATCAGGCGATCTTGCTGGCCAGTGCAAATCGCCAAAACGGGAGATTAGGCGCCCGGGAAATGCATCCTTCAGCATATCGGTTGTGGCACGTGCAGTGTGTGCCGTTGCACCGTCCTGTTGGAACCACATGTTTTCCAATCCCAATTCATCAAGTTGCGGCAAAAAGAACTCGTTGATCATTGCTCTGTAGCGCTCACCATTCACATATTTCTTTCGATTAACAATGCTGGAATGGTATCAATGATGTCGAAATGAGATTATACGAACGTTTATTCCGTAATTGAAAGTAAAAAAAGCAAAAAAAAAGCCTGGAATTATGACCAAAAATACGCTGGATACGAAGTTTGAAGAAAATCGGTCTAAGCGACTTGACCTGGAGAGACGTGTACGACAGACGGACCGACGAACCGACGGACGGAATTCCAAAAAAATGATATGATATGAAAATGATATGTGAACGAAAAGTTTATATTGCTAATACAAAAGTATTTGCAAAGACGTTTTTTCGAATTTCCTTAAAATTTTAACAGAAATAGTTTCTCTTACTAAATCGCCTCCAAAAAATGGGAGTGGAAAAAAATGAATATAAACGCAATATAGATATTCATGTTGTCTAAATATCTTTCTCATGCTGTTTATGGAAAATCTCTACCGTTTGGCAAACACAACGTTTTTCTAAAAATAGGGCGTGTCAGTAGGCGGATTTGGATGTGCATAAATAGTGACTTCGAACTTCAATATTTCATTATTCCAATGTCTTCATTTTTTTTTTATTTTTTTTATTTTACTTCTCAAAACTTAATTGCTCATTAACCGTTAATTAACTAATTTTCACTTGCTTAAACTTGCAATTAATTGTCAATTTATTTACATAGATGTCAAATTACATACCAAAATCAGTTGAGACTCTTTATAAAAACACGCATCAACCAACACTTGTTATTTCTCTTCTCTTCTTTTTTGTTCGTTATCACTTGAAACTGATTTCATTTAAAAATTTATATATTCAATAATATTTATAAAAATTTTCAGTTGTTGCTATCACTTAAAACATAAGAGATATAGATTTTTGAAACAGCAAACCCCTTTTCGTCTAACTGTGAGTCAGTGCAATTTTTGAACACCTTTTCGAACAATCCTGACGTTTTTCTCCTATGAAACGAGTAATGATTTGTTTCAGTTCGTCTTGACATATTCCCTCAGAATTCGGTGGCATCAAATTAAACGATCGAGGTATCCTATAATCGGAACTTCATGATTGGAAACTAAATTTTTCGGGATCGCGACATTGATGTTACGAATAAACATCGACTGTGATGTTGGCTCCTGAGACCATTTTTTTTAAGAATTGAGGACATACAATGCCACCTGTATGTATTCCACACCATAAGAGCATTTTTGTGGCTTGAATGGGGTCTCGAAATGGCTCTCTCTCCGAAAGCGGCATTGTGGCAAAATCATCAATTAACACAATTTTGAGGTTGAAAAGTGGTCAGAAATTAGACACACCAATTGGATCGTATAGAGCTCGACTAGTGGAACCGAGGCAATGGGGTCTCGAAACAGCTCTCTCTCCAAAAGTGGCATTGTGCCAAAATCATCAATTAACACAATTTTGAGGTTAAAAAGTGGTCAGAAATTAGACACACCAATTGGATCGTATAGAGCTCGACTAGTGGAACCGAAGCTATGGGGTCTTGAAATGGCTCTCTCTCTGCAAAAGCGTCATTGTGCCAAAGTCATCAATTAAAAAATTTTGAAATTAAAAAGTGGTCAGAAATTAGACACACCAATTGGATCGTAAAGAGCTCGACTAGTGGAACCGAGGCTATGGGGTCTTGAAATGGCTCTCTCTGCAAAAGCGGCATTGTGCCAAATTCATCAATTAACACAATTTTGAGGTTGAAAAGTGGAAAAAAATTCCTACCATCCTACCATCCTACCATCCTACAATCCTACCATCCTACCATCCTACCATCCTACCATCCTACCATCCTACCATCCTACCATCCTACCATCCTACCATCCTACCATCCTACCATCCTACCATCCACACACCAATTGGATCGTATAGAGCTCGACTAGTGGAACCGAGGCTATAGGGTCTTGAAATGGCTCTCTCTGCAAAAGCGGCATTGTGCCAAAGTCATCAATTAACACAATTTTGAGGTTGAAAAGTGGTCAGAAATTAGACACACCAATTGGATCGTATAGAGCTCGACTAGTGGAACCGAGGCTATGGGGTCTTGAAATGGCTCTCTCTCTGCAAAAGCGTCATTGTGCCAAAGTCATCAATTAAAACATTTTGAGGTTCAAAAGTGGTCAGAAATTAGACACACCAATTGGATCGTAAAGAGCTCGACTAGTGGAACCGAGGCTATGGGGTCTTGAAATGGCTCGCTCTGCAAAAGCGGCATTGTGCCAAATTCATCAATTAACACAATTTTGAGGTTGAAAAGTGGAAAAAAATTCCTACCATCCTACCATCCTACCATCCTACAATCCTACCATCCTACCATCCTACCATCCTACCATCCTACCATCCTACCATCCTACCATCCTACCATCCTACCATCCACACACCAATTGGATCGTATAGAGCTCGACTAGTGGAACCGAGGCTATAGGGTCTTGAAATGGCTCTCTCTGCAAAAGCGGCATTGTGCCAAAGTCATCAATTAACACAATTTTGAGGTTGAAAAGTGGTCAGAAATTAGACACACCAATTGGATCGTATAGAGCTCGACTAGTGGAACCGAGGCTATGGGGTCTTGAAATGGCTCTCTCTCTGCAAAAGCGTCATTGTGCCAAAGTCATCAATTAAAACATTTTGAGGTTCAAAAGTGGTCAGAAATTAGACACACCAATTGGATCGTATAGAGCTCGTCTAGTGGAACCGAGGCAATGGGGTCTCGAAATGGCTCTCTCTCCAAAAGCGGCATTGTGCCAAAATCATCAATTAACACAATTTTGAGCTTAAAAAGTAAAAATTTAACACACCTATTGGATCGTATAGAGCTCGACTAGTGGAACCGAGGCGATGGGGTCTCGAAATGGCTCTCTCTCCAAAAGCGGCATTGTGCAAAAATCATCAATTAACACAATTTTGATTGTGCCAAAATCATCAATTAACATAATTTTGGGGTTGAAAAGTAGTCAGAAATTAGACACACCAATTGGATCGTATAGAGCTCGAATAGTGGAACCGAGGCAATTTGGTCTCGAAATGGCTCTCAATTTTGAGGTTGAAAAGTGGTCAGAAATTAGACACACCAAATGGATCGTATAGAGCTCGACTAGTTGAACCGAGGCAATATGGTCTCGAAATGGCTTTCTCTCCAAAAGCGGCATTGCGCCAAAATCATCAGTTAACACAATTTTGAGGTTGAAAAGTGGAAAAAAATTAACACACCAATTGGATCGTATAGATCGACTAGTGGAACCGAGGCTATGGGGTCTCGAAATGGCTCTCCCTCCAAAAGCGGCATTGTGCCAAAATCATCAATTAACACAATTTTGAGGTTGAAAAGTGGTCAGAAATTAGACACACCAATTGGATCGTATAGAGCTCGACTAGTGGAACCGAGGCGATGGGGGCTCGAAATGGCTCTCAATTTTGAGGTTGAAAAGTGGAAAAAAATTAACACACCAATTGGAACGTATAGATCGACTAGTGGAACCGAGGCAATGGGGTCTCGAAATGGCTCTCTGTCCAAAAGCGGCATTGTGCCAAAGTCATCAATTAAAACAAATTTTGAGGTTAAAAAGTGTTCAGAAATTAGACACACCAATTGGATCGTATAGAGCTCGACTAGTGGAACCAAGGCAATGGGGTCTCGAAATGGCTCTATCTCCAAAAGTGGTATTGTGCCAAAATCATCAATTAACATAATTTTGGGGTTGAAAAGTAGTCAGAAATTAGACACACCAATTGGATCGTATAGAGCTCGACTAGTTGAACCGAGGCAATATGGTCTCGAAATGGCTTTCTCTCCAAAAGCGGCATTGCGCCAAAATCATCAGTTAACACAATTTTGAGGTTGAAAAGTGGAAAAAAATTAACACACCAATTGGATCGTATAGATCGACTAGTGGAACCGAGGCTATGGGGTCTCGAAATGGCTCTCCCTCCAAAAGCGGCATTGTGCCAAAATCATCAATTAACATAATTTTGGGGTTGAAAAGTAGTCAGAAATTAGACACATCAATTGGATCGTATAGAGCTCGACTAGAGGAACCGAGGTGACCATATGCCCAAAATAATATTTGAACAATAATAACATGCATTTTGAAAGACGATATTTGGGCCAAAAAATTCAAATATTTGTGTGTTTGATTTAAAAAAAAAACTGTGGCAAACTATAAGATTCACGATATTTCAATCACTATAGGAATGCGTTCAAAAAGCATTTGATCGAGCTACAAAGACGAAGTTTTTCTTTAAAATTTTATCGTAAACATTTTTTCCTGAAATATATGAGGACATTAAAAATTGTTTGGGTATTCGACGATTTCCACAAGCGATTGTAGTCTTCTTATGTGATTATAATTTATTTAGATACTTTGTAACAATTGTCATACGAGATAGCCGTGGAAATTTCCAAATGCATCTGTTTTCTATACTAATGAAATTAATTGATACGGAAATCTATTGATTTGCATAACCGACGTTTGCCACCAGCACCACCATAAACCGGGAGGTGTTGGACGTTTGTCTGACAATTATTGTTGGGACAGTAAGCTGGCATGTACATTAGGAGATGTCAAATGCTGCAACAATATTAATGTGAGATGTGATAGGTAACGATATCCGTGTTTTGATGTAGGTTAATTAATTCCCGTCGTGATTTTGACACAAACTGACGCGATGTGACATTGTAGATTATGTATAGATACTTGTATCTATATTTTGTGTAGCAGACAAAGACATGTCAATTGATGCAGTGAAATAGTAATTACGTTGTTTTTATTGAAATTATTTATGGACTGAGGAAGATAGCACTCTATCACTTAATGTGAACTCTCATTAAGGGAGTGATTTGTTTCTATAAGTTCGAAGTGAACTCATTAGCTCTTTGTCGGATGATTATATTTCTTAATGAAGTCCATTATTCCAGAATACAAAACCTGTTAATGTAAGTCAGGAGGTGTGTTAAGTTTCATTCTGTGTTGTTGAACGTAGTGGAGGTACGCTTACAGAAGCCGACAACATTTAAAGGAAAATATCCTTAAACATTGACTGTCCTTAAGATTTCTTAATTGTCATTGCGACTGCAAGCCGTAACGAAAAATGCAACCGTTTAAAATGGAATGGCGATTCAGTCGGAACCATTGGGATTCGTGGTATAATAACGTCTTCTCCTTTGTACTTACTTACTTACATAAGTGGCGCTACAGTCCGGAATGAACCTGGGCCTCAACCAACATGCCTCTCCAATTAGCCTGGTCCTTAGTTAACTGCCTCCAGTTGCGTACTCCAAGTTGGTTGAGGTCGGTTTCTACTTGTGCGTGCCACTTAAGGCGAGGTCTTCCTCTACTGCGTCCGACGTCTGGCTGGGAATCGAAGACTTCTCCTTTGTACTTCCCTATATTATTGTTGCTTCGATAACGTTGTTCGTCGGGTTTTTCAACAAAAGCCGAGTGCCGTTATAAAGACGTGATTGATTTATATTTTATAATATTATGATAACCAATTCGATTTCCATTTAGAGATTGTGAGGTGGTGATCCGATTAATTCTAGCGAGTCTAAAAATTCTTTTGGATAGATGACGGTATCATCTTGAAAGTAAAGGAATCCACCGATTTGTACGTCACCAATTCGTTAGAAATTTCACTTTGAAGCTTAAGAATCAATTCCTCGAAATCAATGTTTTTCGTAGCCAACATAGCACTTTCGCTCAACCAATCATAATTTTTGTAATCTTGCGCAATATTTGGAAGCAGCTTTTGGATGAGTTCGGAAGGTGAAGCTGATGCCTACCAACTCTGACACTTAATCTTTCCACGGCGATCGCTGACTTGCACCTTGACAATATAAGGGGTCTCAATATCTGTATAAAGTCTTAACGTCAGCAGATGAAAGCGAGGGGAAAACGTGTACTAACACTCTCCCACGATGAAGTCAACAGTGACTTCTGCAGTCCCAGTTGGATGGACAAAATTAATAATTTATTTGAGCTGCTTTGACTTATTCAGACAACAGATCATTTAGGAACCTTGACCACAGATGGTGGCAGAAATATATGTTCATAGCATTATTCTCGAAATATTTTCATCGAAAGTTTTTTCGAGTTTTCCTTAATTTATACCGAAAACTGCTTTTTTTTTGTAAGCAAACGTCCACAAAAAACGTTATATAATAAAATAAAATAAAAATGTTATATCGGGGTTTTCAACAGGGACGCTACAAAAGTTGAGCGACAGGGACAGCCAACGACGCCATATTTCTTCCCGCTCTTTTGACATTTCTCTTCAGTAAGGTTTGCCATTTTATGATGGAAAGATTAACGATCCAACAACGAGTCGATATTATTAAAATTTACAACCGAAATTGGGAGCTAGTGGCCTCAACGTTAAGAGCACTACGTCCAATTTATGGTCGTCATAATCGTCTTAGCAGATCAACAATTGAGCGTGTAGTGGAAAAATTTGAATCCACAGGCACAGTACAAAATGTTCCCGTGCCATTGAGACAAAGAAGTGCCCGTAGTGTCGAGAATATTGCTGCCGCTGAGGCTTCAGTTGAAGAAAGCCCAAATGTGTCTCTCACACGTCGTTCGCAAACGTTAGGCATCTCTGTGACGTCGTTGTGGCGAATTTTGAGAAAAAATCTTGGCCTTCATCCTTACAAGATTAAATTGACGCAAGAACTGAAGCCGCTTGAACACCAGAAACGTCGTATGTTCGTGAATTGGGCTGAGCAACAACTTGATAATGATTCGGATTTTCATCAAAAAATCATCTTCAGCGATGAGGCTCATTTCACTCTGAATGGCTTCGTCAATAAACAAAATATACGGTATTGGCCAGGCAGCAATCCACACGTACTCCATGAGTCATCATTGCATCCCGAAAAAATTACGGTTTGGTGTGGTTTATGGGCCGGCGGCGTCATTGGGCCATACTTCTTCCTTGATGATCAAGACCGGCACGTTACTGTGAATGGCTATCGCTACCGTTCAATGATAACCGAATATTTTTGGCCCCAATTGGATGACATGGACTTGAAGGGCATGTGGTTCCAACAGGACGGCGCCACAAGCCACACAGCGAATGCCACAATCAATTTCTTGGAAACCAAGTTTGGAGAACGTGTTATCTCACGAGGCTTGGCCGCCTCGGTCGTGCGATTTGACGCCGTTGGACTATTTCCTGTGGGGCTACGTCAAGTCTATGGTCTATGCCAACAAGCCAGCGACTATTGATGAACTTCGTAAGAATATCGAACCTGAAATTGCAGCAGTATCGGCCGATTTATGCTTGAAAACCGTCGAAAATTGGGTTCAGCGTCTGGACTTTTGCAAGCGTGCCCGTGGTGGCCATGCAAAAGACATCGACTTCCATACATAATGGCATCGAACGTACTTTCACAGGAATAAAGAATTTTATTGATATCCAAAACCGTTTTTTTTTATTTAAAAAAAAAACTTTTGTAGCGCTCTTATTGAAAAACCCTTTATAATACGATAAAATATAGATATTGAGACTGTCTAAAAAATTCTTAACCGCATAGACAAAACTAACGGTTGACTGAAAAACGGGCGTGACAGTGGGCGGATTTTCAAAATTTGTACACTTGTTTTTCTTTGTCGGACAGAGATTCTATATACCAAATTTCAACGCTAAAGCTCAAAATTTAAGTCACAAAAATCGGCGACACACAGACGGACGTACGTTCGGATGGACAGTCAGACATAGCTAAATAAACCCAGCCAGCGATTCTGATCCATATACTTTGAATCATATCTAGCGAAATTATTTCTCTATGTTACAAAATTAATGTCAAAAGAAATAAATCCCTGTGGGAGAGTGCATAAAAACTGTGAAATCTATTGGGAATCATTTTATAGAGAGCAGAAATAACGACAATTCAGATTTGGACTTGTTTTAAGTGACAGGCTTGTGCTTTCAAGAGATTAGCGAACACATTGTGACAATTTACACCAAGGCCAAAGTTGAGAACATAAGTATAACTATAGCAAAAGACTGCTTTTAAGAGCTCCTTGACAAAACTTGACTAAACATGTCTGGCAACGAATTAGGGTTATTGACTGCGCTGCTGAAAAAAATACCACTATAGCCCTCACACGGTTTCCTTACCTCGATTTTCATAAAGGGACATAAAGGTCTCCATATCAACGAACGGTCAATCAAATCGATTACATTGCAATAGGCAAGTGGCAGACATCCAGTATTTTGGATGTCCGATCAACCCCAGGGGCTAACATCTACTCGCACCATTACCTCGATAAGAATGCAAATATCCATCAACCCACAAGAAATACTATGACAAGATTTAATGTCGAAAGAATGCAATCGCAATAGACAGGCAATTCTTTCACAGAACTCATATCGCTTAACCTCTCGATCAACAGCATCTAACGTCGAAAAAAAAAATGGCAACGATGTCAACAAGTAATTAGATAAGCCGCCACTGACGTGATCAGTTTCATGCGCCCACCAGCAAGAACGAGAACGGAGCCTACAACGCCAAGCAGCTAGTGAAGAATAGAGGTGCAGGTTAAGATGAACTCCATAGGCAAAGAAAGAGGGAAGAACATCGATTTTTCAGAACGCCTGAAACCGTTCACGCTTCGGCAGATACTAGAAAAAAAAACCAAGAAGTACAAATCGATACCCACCACCTATTTATGGATATCAAAGCCGCATATGACAGCATTTATTAAGACGATCAGTTCAAAGCCATGTCTATTGTCGGTACCGCTCAAACTCATCTGTCTGTGGAGGATGACGATGGAGAATTCTCGCTGCTCCTTCAGGGTCGGAAACGACCTCATCGACACCAAGAAATGATTTAGGCGATGCACTTTAGTTTGACTTATTATTCTCATATTTGAGAGGATTGTGCCAAGCTCCCGAGGCAACACCTTAGGCAGAATCTTACATAAATTCTAGAAGTCGCCGCAGTTGGTCGACCGCAACCAACTTGGAGTACGTAGCTGAAGGTAGTTGTTGAGGACCGGGCTTATTGGAGAGGCATGTTAGGCCCAGGTTCATCCGAGGTTCATTCCACTTAAAGTAACGGGTGATCCAAGTAGAGATACTTTTTTCAATAGCCTTTTTTGACAGATCACGTGTGAGTCGTGTCATGCTGTCATGTTATTTTTGTTTAGTATTGTTTGGCATTTCATAATGGAAAGACTTACGCGTGAACAACGTTTACAAATTGTTCAACTTTATTAGGAAAATTCACGTTCTATGAGGAATGTGTTTCGTGCACTTCGCTCAACTTATGGTCAACATAATCGGCCTACTGAGCGTACTATTCGCAACACCATCACCCATTTTGAGACCCAGCATTCATTATTGTGAAGAAAATATAGCTGCCGTAGCTGAGAGTGTACACGAAGACCGTAGAGAGTCGATTCGGTGCCGTTCGCAGAAACTCGGACTGACGTATGGGACGACTTGGCGCATTTTACGTCAAGATCTTAAATTGAAAGCGTACAAAATACAGCTTGTGCAACAACTGAAGCCGCTCGACCTTCCTAAGCGACATCGCTTCGCTCTATGGGCTCTTGAAAAGTTTCAAGAAGATCCGACGTTTTCGAGGCAAATTTTGTTTAGCGATGAGGCCCATTTCTTGCTCAATGGGTATGTAAACAAACAAAATTGCCGCATTTGGGACGAAGAGCAACCTGAAGAGATTGAAGAACTGCCACTTCATCCAGAAAAAACAACGGTTTGGTGTGGTTTGTGGGCCGGTGGAATCATCGGTCCATATTTCTTTAAAAATTATGCCGGTTAAATAGACCGTTATCGTGCCATGATAACCGAATATTTGATGCCTGAAATTGAAGCTCGTGATCTCGGCGACATTTGGTTTCAGCAAGACGGCGCCACTTCCCACACATCGCATCAATCAATGGACTTATTGAGACAACATTTCGGTAAGCACATAATTTCACGTTTTGGGCCGGTCACCAAGATCGTGTGATATCACACCGTTAGACTTTTTCCTGTGGGGATATGTAAAGTCAAAAGCTTATGCCGACAAACCCGCTTCGATTCAGGCCATGGAGGAAAACATCACGCGTGTCATTCGCCAGTTACCAGTCGAAATGCTCGAACGAGTGATCGAAAATTGGACTCAACGGATGGACGTAGCAACGGCCAACATTTGATAGACATAATCTTCAAAAAATAAATGCCAAAGAATGTTCTTTCAAATGGTAATAAACATTCTCCATTAAATTGGAATTTTCTGTGTTTTTTTTCTTTTAAAAAGTAGGGAACCTCGAATTGGATCACCCTGTATGAGCTTCATTACGCCGGATAAATTTTCTCGAACTGTGACCTTCATATATATTTTTTTTAATGTTGTTCAACAATTAAAACACGGTTCTCGAATTTTACCAACCCTGAACAATAAGCTGTCGTACTAATTTTTTTCGCCAACACCTGCATCTGCATGATTGGCGGCAAATTCAAATCTTGGGACACATACTTAATATCGGACGAATCTTCACATCGTTGGAAAGAAAATATTTAATCATGACCAACTAAGAACATTGCAATTATTGACAAGGCCAATATTTACTTAGAAATACGATTGACATTATGCCACATTGTGGCATAAATATTTCATTTGATAACAAAAACTTCGTCATTAAAGTAAACACATAAAAAAATCAAAAATTGTCTCTATAAATCGATACTATGACAGCGATTGTTGATATAATTTGTACAATCAGAAAAGTAGCACGAACAATAACTGCAAATTTAAAAAGATATCTCTATATGGAAAAAAGAAAAAAATTACTAGGGGACACCCGGGTTTGAACCGGGGACCTCTCGATCTGCAGTCGAATGCTCTACCACTGAGCTATATCCCCACGATTTTTTCTGACTTTTAAATTCGTTTTTTATTTACTTAAAATATTAACTTACTACTAGACAAAAATGCTGAAATCTAACTTATCAATAACTGGTTTACTTAATCTAACTTATCGGCCCTTAGTGGGCGCTGCTGTAAGCTTATATTTAGCTGTTTTATTTTGCCTTTAGGCTTAAATTTTTCGGTTTTTTGGTTTTATATTTAATTTTAATTTACAAAGAAAAAATTGAAAACTTTGTTTAGTGACTTTTTTTGTTTTATAAAAAAACTTATTCTAGATTATATATAACTTAAGACTTCTTAAACTACTTAAGCCTAACTTATGACTACTTAAACTACTTAAACCTAACTTATGACTACTTAACTACTCAAACCTAATTTAATTATAATCGGGGTGGCGAGCCCTCGCTGCGCATGCCGCGAGGGGTCGCCATCCTGATTGCGTCTTTCGGTCCCACGGCAGCCTGCGTTCAACCATATTGTACGCCAATATGGTGCACAAGCCCCGCCCCAGACCTTGTTCCTAATTTTAAAATCTTACCTATGGAGTTGGACTAAAAGTCCGTAAAGTCCTGAGGAAGTGCAGAATCACCTGCCTCATATAGCCACCAGAATTCAGTGCGCTGTTTTGCAGCATCGATCCTATCTCGATCCGATACCGCCGTGCTAAAGCGGAGGAGCTCCGGAGCATTGTCGACGTACCCGTCGCGGATTAGCCGTTTGTCCCGCGCGTCCCGATAGCGGTGGTATAAAACCGGGATACCGTATCTGTCTTGTACTAACCCTAACGAATCGATGTAAATGAATGCCTCTGGTGGAATAAAGCCTGATATGAGCGTGCTTTCCATGTATAAATCATTGGGGTAATAAGCCCCAAAGATCAGGCTGTTGTCGCTAGCCATCGCCCTTGCAGCGTGCCTTCGCGTCACCTTAATCAGGAATGCAGTCGAATGCTCTACCACTGAGCTATATCCCCACGACATTTTTCGAAGAAATACTCGTAAGATACAAAATTGGTGTACGATTAGAATTAGAAATTCGTATGACCAGGAAGATGTTTGTATTTCGGTATCTTGGAGTTCATGTCTAAAAGTGATTCTATAAAAGTAAGGATGGAACATATACGGTGACAGTGTTATCCCACGTACATTTAAAATTTCAAACGTGCAGACAAAGTAGAACGATTTATGTTATAAACATACAGTTTAATATATCTGTCACCCTAATGCGATAAATGTGCGAGATATAATTTATATGTAATGGATATATTCGTATTCGAACTATTATGGAGAATTGTATAAACAAGTGCAAGTAAAAGTGATTTACGTTGACAAGTTATCCTTTTCCGACACATGAAAATTTAATTTTGTTATAAACTTAAAGCCAGATGGTTGTTAGAAATAAAATCTGCCACAACAATGTGATTTATATTTATTTAGTGATAGTGAGTGGGTGTTTTGCCTTTATCATGAGACAATCAGTTTCAAAGTTCTATGGAAAGGTGATAAAACAAAATGAAGAAGCGTGTTTTGAGTTCATATTTCTGGTTAAAATTCAAATAAATTTGTTTATATATAGTTATATGTCTGTTAGTTGTAATGATAATGGTAGACTTAAGTAAATAACCAAAAAAAAAAACAACAATAAATTATTATAGAACCATATGAGAAGGCTATTATCCATTGTACGGATCATTTAATTTCCATCCTTCAATGAAATATCCCAAAAAGTAGGCGTGGCGAAGAAATTTTATCTATGAAATATAGAAAATGGCATTGGCTGAATATATGGATCAGATACCTTATCGAAATTCCTTGTCGTTTGTCCAAAAAAATACTTTATTTTTCTGAAAGTGGGCGTGGCGGCTTTAAAAATATATGTTTCTGTACCTAACTCAGGAAAATAGGACTTATAATACCATCACCATCGTAGCTCAACACTTTCGGAGCAATATAACACATTTTATACGAAAACTCCAACAAAAAGTGGGCGTAAGTTAAATTGATCTCGCACGAAGGTACATAGGTTTTTTTTTTCAATACATAAGCGTCTTTGATATATTCGGACAACAGGTCATTTATGAATAACAAGGTTTAGTCAGGCCTCTTGAAAAGTGATGGTGACGGAAGAGCTGAACTGCCAAACTCCGTTTCCAATCCCGCAGTGGATTGCTACAGGTGCGTATAATTGTGTCGAAATTATATTATATAGATACACCGACACATTCGATACCAAAAAGAGATTTAGCCAAGGCGATGCACTGTCATGGCACCTCTTTATTCTCACATTTGAGAGGATTGTGCGAAACTCCCGAACCAACACGAGTTGCACGAGTTGCACGAACTTCCATAAATCGGTGCAACTACGCCGACGACATTGACATCATTGGTCGGACTCAAAGTTATGTCATAGTCGCGTTTAGTATTGAGAAGGAAGCGGGCAAATGGTTTTAGCAGTAAATAAGGCTAAGACTCAGTGTGTACTGTCAACAGATCGCATTGATATTACCTTGAGGTAGTACAATTTAGTAGTAAAACCTACTAGGGTTATCCTTTTAAGATCCTGATCATACCTGAAGGGCTCAGTGGTGCGATGGTTAGTGCGATGAATTAGCCCGCATATGATCTGACCAATCATCCGAGAAATATCAATTGTCAAGGAAAGCTTATCTCAATTTCGCCGTTTGAAGTCGTCATAAACCATCGTGATGCTGATAGTACCGTGTCCTATGAGTTTCTTATAAAGTGGAGCTGGTTAACCCAATACTTTGGGTTAACTACTCATTCATGAAAACCTATTGTTCAGAAGCAACAAAAACGTTTACAACGGTCCATGTTATAGAAAGCAGAAATCTTGACTATTTGGATGTCACAAGCGACAAACTTAGTTATGAAGCTTTATGCTTTGACTGCAAAGGCATAGTAATAATCTGCAACCAGTTCCAATTCGCCAACATAACCCTTATATGCGCTCATGCTGGGACGGACTAAAAGTGGTAATATGCGAAGGATTGCTTCTACAAGGCCGTAGAAAATAAATACCGCGCTTGAAGATTTCAACGCAAATGTATAGAAAAAGATGATATCTTCAACACTTTTGTTTGAAAACACTGCCTTCACGACACCACGCCTGCCAATGACTTATACTAATTGACTTCACTGGAAAACGAAATTTCATTATAGTCAGTACACCAACCATATGAAGATAAAGACTATCAAGGAATGGAAGAAACGTGCCAGGAAGATGTACTAATTCGACCGGTTACGTCTAAAGAACTTGCCAAAGAAATAAAAGAAGGTATAAACATAAAAAAGGCCCCAGGGTTTGATTTAATAACGGGGGAAATTTTAAAACAATTTTAAAAAAAAAATACTGAAACATCTAGCGCAGATCATAAATGCTGTATTTAGATTAAGATATGTGCCAAACATATGGAAGGCCGCGGAGGTTATAATGATTCCAAAACCAGGTAAACCACCTAGCGCAGTAACCTCATATAGGCCAATATCGAGACTACCAATGTTGTCCAAGCTATTCGAAAAGATGCTGGTAAAACGCCTGCAAAATATTATTGTAGACAAATCGCTAGTACCGAGCCATCAATTTGGGTTCAGGAATAAGCACTCAACAATTGACCAAGTGCATAGAATCACCGATAAAATTGAAAATGCTTTTGAAGAGAAAAAAGTATGCTCTACAGTATTTCTTGATATATCACAAGCTTTCGACAAAGTATGGCACAAAGGATTGATCCATAAATTACAAAAGCAACTGCCGAAGCAGTATTCAAAAATACTGGAGTCGTATATTCTACAGCGATTTTTCAGAATTAAACAAGAAACAACGTACTCAACATTAAGAGAAATTAAGGCTGGTGTACCTCAAGGCAGTGTTTTAGGTCCATTACTATATCTCCTATTCACTAGTGATCTACCAGAAAGTGACGAAATCACTCTAGCTACCTTTGCAGATGATACTGCTATACTTTCTGTAGGAGAAACTGTCGAAATAGCTACAAAAAAGCTTCAAAAGGCAGTAAACAATATCTCAGAATGGACTAAAAATTGGCAGATCAGATTAAATGACCTGAAGTCAGTTCATATAAATTTTACTTTAAAAAATGTACCACACATTCCAGTATATATAAATAGTAATGTAGTGGAATATTCAAATACAGCTAAATATTTAGGGATGACTCTAGACGCCAAACTGCGCTGGAAAGCACATGTAAAGAAAAAAAGAGATGAGTTAAACATCCGCTACAGTAAAATGTATTGGCTTATTGGGAGATACTCACCCTTATCCAACTACAATAAATTATTGCTATATAAGCAAATTCTTAAACCAGTATGGACCTATGGATCTATACATTGAAATGGTTGAAGACGAAGCTAAAAAAGTAGCTCTAAGACACAGAGATAGGCTTCTCAGCCATGTAAATTTAGAAATAGCACGGCTTTTAAGAACCGACAATATAGTCAGTAGATTAAGACGGGTTAAACCCCTTGATATATGAAGCTAAAGATATATATATATTAAAAAAAAGAAATACTGAAACTTAAGTACAATTTCAAACAAAACTCATAGAAATCCGACCAACGTCGGAATTTCTTTTAAAATTTATATTTTTTAAAATATAATACATGTGAAAAATAAATTGCTGATTAGTCTAACGACTAGGTGCGATTCCTTGAAGACATACAAAGGTCACTCTTCGGGAGGTTTTTTAGATCGGGTTAAGGTCCCTCACTATTGCAGAAGGTTCCCTTGCGATAAAACCTCTGCAATGTCTTTCGATGATTTTTCCTTCCAGCGAACCCCCAAAAAAAAAAAAAAATAGTCAGTACACGGCTTCGCCATCTTGCTATCGATAAGGGCACACTGCAATAGGCAAAGACAGTCGATGTCCGAGCATTCCAAGAGCTAACATCGACTGTGGCCACCATCTAATTGCATCCACAAAGCTACAGGTGCGTATAATTATGTCGAAAAATTGGAATTGCAAGACACAGCCAAGACGTGCGCAGAACCCGTCCCTTAACATCTCTATTAACACTGTCCCACCAGCATATTATGTCGAAAATAATGATGACGGTGTCAACAGGCCATAAGATTAGCCGCAACTAATGTCAGGTTTCTCGCGCAAACAAGCTTCAAGGTGCGCCAAAAGAAGTCACCCGATGCTGTTTGGCCTTCAGAATGTCGGTTGTGACTCTCGCAGTGTGTGCCGTAGCTCCGTCCTGTTGAAACCAGATGCCCAGTCCTAATTCGTCCAATTGCGGCAAAAAAAACTCGATTAACATGGTCCTATAGCGTGCACCGTCCACTGTTGTCCTTTGACCAGCAGCGTTCTCGAAAAAAAAGGCCCGATGAAACTTAAGTTAACAAAGGTGCCGGAAATTACGGAATTCCTGCCAAGCTTTATAAACTTTGTAGAAATGATATGGTAAGCAGCATTCACCACTTCATAAGCTAAATTTAGTTGGAGGGAGGAATGGAACCTCAGCATCGTTCGTCCGATCCACAAAAAAGGAGACCCTCTGAACTATGCCCTCTATAGTGCTCTAAGTCTCCTCAACACCGCTCATAACATCCTATCTGCAGTAATATGTGAATGCCCGAAACCGTTTACCACATACTTTTGACCGGCCCTTATCAGTGTTGATTTTAGGTTAGGAAAGTCCACAACTGATCAAATCTTCACACTTGGGGAGATTCTAGAAAAAAAAACCCAAGAAGTCCAAATCGATAACCACCATCTATTCGTCGTTTTCAAATCCGTATACGACGGCATTTACACAGAAGATCTATACAGCTAGATGCCTAATTTTGTTATACCGCTCAAACTTGTACGTCTGTGCAGGATGACGATAGATACACCGACACATTCGATACCAAATTGAGATTTAGCCATGGCGATGCACTGTCATGGCACCTCTTTATTCTCATATTTGAGAGGATTGTGCGAAACTTTCGAACCAACACGAGTAGCACGAACTTCCATAAATCGGTGCAACTACGCCGACGACATTGACATCATTGGTCGGAACCAAAGTTATGTCATAGTCGCGTTTGCTAGTATAGAGAAGGAAGCGGGAAAAATGGTTTTAGCAGTAAATAAGGCTAAGACTTAGTGTGTACTGTCAACAGATCGCATTGATATTATCTTGAGGTAGTACAATTTAGTAGTAAAACCCTCACTCTTTCTACTAGGGTTATCCTTTTAAGATCCTGATCATACCTGGATGAACTACCGCGCAGAAGGTCTGTGTTCGATTCCCAGCCGTAGCAAATGGCTTTTCACTGGTTCTCCTCTCGTGATGATCTGACCAATCATCCGAGAATTATCAATTGTCAAGGAAAGCTCTCGAATTCGCCGTTTGGAGTCGGCATAAACCTTCGTGAAAGAAGTACATACGCACAAATGAATGGTTATGAGAAAGCTCGGCCCTGGGTAATCACGAGCCTGTTGCGCCAAAAATTTGTATTTTGATCTAACTGTCATTCTCTACGGCGTCAAAATATGGACTGTTTCAAAAGAGAATAAAAAAATCTTTGGTCGTTTTTAGCGAATTTATTTTCGGAAAAGAGTTGGGAAGAAGCTACAAAAACCTGGCCAAAAAACGACGCATTGTACAATATGTTAGATGGCTACGACATTTAGTGCGAATGGACATCAACACTTCCGCCCGCAGAGTCTTCTATTCGCAGACGACGGACTCGGTAGTGGAAGATCCTGCTTACAGTGACTTGCACAATTAGACCGTAGCGGCATTTCGGTAAACAGGTATCAAAACGTGTCCAAGGGTGGGTTGTATAATTCAGCGGATCTTTAGTTGTTGAAAATTCCACAAAAAATATTCAACTTAGGAATACAATCTGAACGTTTGAAACCCTCTTACTGCCCCTGCCATCCAACACCCCGAAAAAATTTATCAAATTTCACCTTGGTCTCCCTTTTGTATGACGACAGATTTAGTAATTGGATTGGAATACCCCCAGATAGAACGTCGGAAAAATACAACCAAATTCAGCACTTATGTCAAGACAACTCACGTCATCAGACTGTGGATCGCAATAAAGCAAATAACACAAAATAAGACACAATGAGTGCAGCCGAAGGACTACCTAATTAATTAACTTCTGACAATGAAAATAGACCTCTCATATCGCTTGTTCTTATTCTAGATTTGACCCATTAACCCCACAAACGCACCCTCATATTGCTAGTCAATTATTCCACTAAATCTAATTGTAACCCTAAATCCTAAGTGCAAGCCGTTACCCAGAGAATCCGATAAATAGAAATAAACTACACACTCGTGAATAAGACTTAAGTACTTTACTACACGCATCCCGATTCGAAGAAGGACAGACCACGGGACTAAGAAAAGGAAATTGATACCCACATTAGAGGAAGGGGAATGTCAGGTCGGCTGATAGCACCGACGAGCACTTAATTACAATTTCATCGAACGTGGTAGCAATTGCACGCGATGTGTCCTTCGATTGGGTTAAGTTTCCCTAGACAAATAAACAGCAAACGCACACAACACACACATCCAAACAGATTGAAGAAAAACAGAATTTATGGATTCCTTTGCGTTGACTTTTTGCTGCATGTGATTGCAATCGATAGCGTCAGCTTATTGGCATGCCTTCAGTCCTGACCCGAGAGCATAGTGAAACTGAAACGATCTCCATGGAATCTCATTATGTAAATGAGGTCTTAGCTGATGGTACTACGTCGTCAGTTAGTTCCGACACCCAGACGCGACCAACGAACCCAATGTCTACATTGTCCTTACGCCCCATAAGAACCACGCCACCTTCAACACATAAAGTGTCATCTCCTTAAAAGAAAGAAAGAGAGGCAGAGACTTTCAAAACATTCCTAGGTATTTGCACTGGAAAACTAAGTAGTTTGACATTTGGAAAATATTTAGTTTTGAAAATGTGGGATTCACATTATCCTTCTCGAGCCATCCACACGAGGAGGGACAATTTTTCGCAGTAGTTTTGCAATAAATCGGCTTAGGGTGCTTCATTCACTCGCCATTGAGTCTTTGAAAGTGTCATCTTTGCCAGTCGACTATATGTCGTATTCTGAAAAGTGCCATCATTGGCGTTTCTTTGGTAGTTTATGCTTGAAAGTGTCCTTTGAAAAGTGAACTTAAGTATGTTGAGCGCACATTAAAGTGGCAGTTCTGGAAACTGGAGAACATTATTATCCGACATTTGAAAGTAGTTTCCATTCAATCAATTAGGCACTAATGTACAAAAGGAAAGACTGCTTTACGGTGGGAAAAATGGAGGAACATAGTCTAAGGAATTCCTCGGCTTGGTTATGCGGGTTGAGGGAATAGAACTCTTGGAAATGTCTTCCATTTAAAAATGGTTTCTAACAAATGGCACTGTTGCTTTGAACGGTCATCAGATGATCATGAAATTGCTCACGGTCTCGGAGATGAAGATCATAAGCTTAACTATGACAAAATGTTCAACAAAGGTCGATTGACCAAGTCTTCTTGAAAACGATGCAGCTAGACAGGTTATACAAGGTGGCGCAAAAGTAATCCTCCTATCAGAAGATGCTATAAATTTTGCGATTGGCCCCTAATCTTAGTTCTGTTTGGACATTTGTGTAGTAAGCACATGCGAAATACACGTTAATAAGAAATGTTACGCTACACTTCTCCAGAACGCGGAATATTGGTGACTATTTAGTTGAGCAATAATCGGTCGGTGACTTTGGCACAACGTGAATTTAGTCGCAGATTTCCTAGCCGTCCAACGTCTACTGGTGAAACACTGCGACGTTTAGCCGCTCGCCTCGAAGAGACTGGCACAACACGAGATGCTGCCAGGCGTGGCAGACCCCGAAGTTGCCGTTCTGCAGAGAATATTGCTGCTGTAGCCGAAGATGTCATGGAAGCGCCGTCGACATCGACCAGACGACGTGTCACGCAAATGGGTATCAGTCGACGGTCTTTACAGCGAATTTTGGTACAAGATTTGAAGATGTTTCCGTACAAAGTCCAGACGGTGCATTAGCTGTTAGCTGCTGACAGTCAATCGCGTCTAACATACGCTCAAGTCATTCTTAATCACCACCAAGAGGAAGATGATTTTTCATCAAAAATAATCATGAGCCTGGGCCTCATCCCATTTCCATCTTAGCGGGTACGTAAATAAGTAAAATTTACGCTTCTGGGGCACTGAAAATCCGCGTGTAACCCACGAAGAGCCATTACACCCGCTCAAAGTCACTGTATGGTGTGCTGTTTTCGCTGGAGGAGTCATCGGACCTTTTTTCTTCGAAGACGTCGCGGGCCAAACGGTTACTGTGAATGGTGAGCGCTACAGAGCAATGATCAACGAGTTCTTTTTGCCGCAACTTGATGAATTGGGATTGGAAAACATGTGGTTCCAACAGGACGGTGCAACGGCACACACTGCACGTGCCACAACCGATATGCTGAAGGATGCATTTCCCGGGCGCCTAATCTCCCGTTTTGGCGATTTGCACTTTCCAGCAAGATCGCCTGATTTGACCGCTCCAGACTTCTTTTTGTGGGGCTTTTCGAAGTCGCGGGTTTAGGTCAACAAGCCTCAGACTCTTGCAGCTCTTAAAGACAATATCCGTCAAGAATGTGAGAACCTATCGCCGGAAGTTTTGATGGAAAATGCCATAAAGAGGGCTCAAATGACGATCAACTGTGGCGGCGGCCATTTACATGGCATCATATTCTCGACTTGATGTAAAAAAATTAAAAGACCAAATAAAAATAATCCACAAGAAGAATCAAAGTTTTTCATTTTTTTTTTAATTACAACCAAAAAACATTGGAAGGTTATTTTTGCGGCACCTTGTAGATAATCCTTCTCGTACTCGCGACCAGGGCACGGGGACACTAAAATATTTGCAATCCACTTCTCAAACATGCAGATTTTACCTTCAGCCCAACTCTGATTTATTCCGGATAAAAACATTCAAAAGGATCTGAGGATAACAAAATAACTTGCAAAAATCGTTTTCTTTACTTATAATGCGATACTGTCTATAATGAAAGAATGCCTCAGGTGAGGTTAGGTTTAATGGGCTGTTGACGCTCAGGTGAGCAGTCAAACTCGCATAGGTCTACGTAGGTCCACAGCTATACCCCTATGTTGTCGTATCTGAAAAGAATGTTGCGTTAGGGAAAAGAGTGATTCGTGTTCCTCCATTCGCTACAAAGCGGTTATTGCTCCATCCCGATTTGCAGCAGAAAAGGGCGATCTGTGCTATAGGGATCTCTGCTAGCTCCGCCAAGTCCTCGTAGTAATAGTTACCAAGTAGGAAGTTGCGGCTGTTGCTGATCGCGGGGCAGTGACAAAGTAGGTGGGTGATGTCATCCTCCATGTCCATATTTCCGCATTTCTGGCATAGTTGGTGTGAGCCAGTTAGTCTAATTCTTTTGGAGTGCCTACTCAACAGATTGTGACTTCACCGCTATAGAAATACAAGCTCTGTTTAGATCTTTTAGCTTTTTTGCTTACTTCCGGCCAAAGATATTTGATGTATTTGCAAGTGTTAGTGTTTTGCCACCTAGATTTTGTTACACTTTTCGTGTATTCTGCGTTTGCCTGTTATTTTCAAAGGCGAGTGGGGGTCTAAATCAATTGACAATAATCTTACAGTGCCTCTGGTGTTGACTCATGAGTTTTGCACTATCCTCCCAAGAATGAGATTTGACCGTGTCTGGCTCTGCCTAATTCTTTTCTGGGTATCGATTGTATCAGCGAGGTCGTTTCCAACCATTTTTTCTCCAATTCTCCAATTCTCTATCGTCATCCTGCAAAGGCGGACGAGTTTGGGCGGTGTAGCAAACCTAGACCCTGTATAGTTCGTCTTTTCAAGTGCTATAGTATGCGGCTTTCAATTCGATGATTAGGTGTTGTGTATCGACTTGGACTTTTTGGTTTTTTTTTTCGCGATTCGCCGACTTTCCTGTCCGAAACCCACACTGATAAGGTCCGATCAAGTTGTTGATAGACGACTTCAGGCGTTCACATATTAAGGCAGATAGGATCTTGTAGGCGATATTGAAGAAACTTATGCCTGTTTCATTGGCGCTTTTCGGAGGGTCTCCCTTTTTGTGGGTCATGCAACGATGTTGAGGTTCTATACTTATGGCAAACTTTCATTCGACCAATTTTTTGGATAAGAGTTGGTGAATGTTAATAACCTGCAGGCTTTATACAGTTCGGCAGGAAGGCCATCATTTCCGGCAGCCTTATTAAGCTTGGGCTCATATGTAGCTATCGTCATTTCACTTAGGTCGGGTGGTTGGTATTTTATGCTGTCGTTGCCAATATTGAATGGTTCGCCCTGCCTGACTAGGGGCGGATTTCTAGTTTGCAGAAGTGGTTCTTCATTTTTTTTTCATATTTCTGAAAAGCAGGTGTTCTTTCCCTCTTCATTGCCAATATAGCTTAATTGTAGCTCTCGTCTTCACTTGCAGCTAAATGCTGTAGGCCACTTTCTTGGCTGCGAGCATTTGTCGGCAGTCTTCATCAAACCAAGTGTTTTTTGTTGGTGGGCGCGAAAATCCCAGCACACCATTTGCGGCTGATCTAATGGCTTTTTGACATCGCAGCAATTGTTTTCCGACATTAGATCGTAGTGGTATGGAATTAATCGAGATGTTAAGGGGACCGGCTTGTATGGAGTTCTGGCTATTCTCATTATACCTATCCCATAGGGTTTTGACATTAAGTTTATAACGTAGAAAAATAATTTCGATATATGAACCTCAAAGTATATGGATCGACTCAGAATCGGTAGTTGAGTCGGTTTATCCACGGGTGCCTATTCGTCCTTCCGTCCATCCGTGAGTCAGCCTGTCAGTCTGTCAGTCTGTGTGTCACCGATTTTGGGCCCTTAATTTTGAGCTTGAGTGTTGAAATTTGGTATATTGACTATCTGTCTGACAAAACAGAACAAAAGTAAACTTTTTTTTAGAAAAACATTGTTTCTTGCCAAAGAGTATGAAATTTTTGTTTTTTCTTACCAAGGTTAAAACAAAGTATTGGTCTAAATGTTAAATACGTGCCGCTTGTCTACAGCAATGTAATCAATTTTATTAATTGACCGTTTTTTTTAGTCGGAGACCGGCTTGCCCATTAAGAATATCGAGATGAGGAAATCGTTTGGTGGCCGCTTCGATCAGCAGAAAAGTTAATTAGCTTAACTCTGTTGTTATAACGGGTGGTTAAATTTCAAGGGCCGATATTGAATGTGAACCACACCTAAACGTAAAGTTATTTTTTTCTGCATTTCATTTAAAATTTTTCAATTTTCGATTCATTCAATTTAAACCATGGAAAGATACACAATCGATGGTCAATGGTCAGAATGGTGGCAAGAAATGGCAACAGTCGATGAAAATGGATCTTCTGTGATGAGGCACATTTTCACCTCGGTGGATTCGTCAATAAGCAGAATTGCCGCATTTGGGCGATTTATAATCCAAGAGTGATTGTCGGAAAACCAATGCACCCACAAAGATTGACTATTTGGTGCAGATTTGTGGGCTGGCGGCATCATCGGGCCGTACTTTTTCCAAAATGATGCCGGTCAAGCAGTTAAGATGAATTGTGTTCGCTATCTTGAGATGATTGCCAACTTTTTATGGCCAAAATGAGAAGATATGGATGTAGACGATATGTGGTTTCAACAGGACGGTGCCACTTACCACACAGCTAACGAAGCAATGGCTCTTTTGCGCGACAAATTCAATGACCGTGTTATTTCACGTGGTGGCAATGTCAATTGGCCGCCAAGATCATGTCATTTGACTCAGTTTGCCTTCTTTCTTTGGGATTATTTGAAAGAAAATATGTACGTCGACAAGCCAGCAACAATTCAAGAGCTAAAGGATGAGGTAATTCGGCACATTAACGGCATAGAACTTCAATTATGTCTCAGCGTCATCGAAAATTTTAACCATCAATTGGAGGTGTGCCGCCGAGGTAATACCAATATTATTACAATTAAAAGAAATGACAATACATTTCTAAATAATTTGTTTATTATTCAAAATCAACATTTAACCACCCTTTATTATAAACAATGAAACGTTAATAGATGGATATCCATCAATGTGAAAACGAAGAACTTATCGCGATTAGGGTACCCGGGATGGATTGCATTCCCTAAAAATCATAAAAGGTACCTCACTTGACACAAAAACATCAAGCTCGTAAAAAGTCTGTTATACGATAAATTTAAAACGCGGACTATTACCAAGGACATATGTGATAAATCACTCGTAAAATAAAAATACAAAAAGCCACCTTATATGCAATAAAATTGATTTAAATGTCAATGTCGACAGATATCGTTTGCTCAATCGGCGCATTGCTCCTAATAAACGTCAGACAAATAACACCATCATCAGCAGGGTAATAACTCGCTAGTGGGATATCCTTTAACACTCGCCTTCGCCATCGCAACCATTGCGTCGCGAGGAGGGTTCTTCTGTGCAGCAACAGTAGCAAAGCAATGGGCTGTAAAAAAATCCTTGCGCTCAGACAAAAAACCAATAAGCAAGAAATTTGGTTCGAATAATCGACACTAGGGTGATGTTCTATTATTGTCAACTCGTTGGAGTTCTTTGTGCGACATGATCTGGGGTTTCTTTGGAGTTATCGTACATGCAATCTTAAAAGCCATAAAAAGTGTCCTTTCGAATGGAGAGGATATGTATGTGTAACATTAAGCAGAATGAAAATAAAACGTCGGTATTCGGTAGTTAATTGTCAAATGGCTGTTTATATGTGGCGCGAATTAGTTAGGTTTGCAACACCCTTAACCTCATGCAGTGATGAAAGAGTTTAAGGACTAAAATCGCAATGTACTCGCAGTAATCGATGACTGATATAAATTTGAATGGTTTTGATGAAGGGGCTTTAGGAATTTATAACTTTTCAAAAGATCAACCTACCCCTTGAGACACTGTGCGCTTTTGAAGACAAACGCAAGAGGAATTATAGCATGTCGGCTTGATATAGCATTTAAATTACTTTCGACGGATAAATAATCGTATCTGATGCAGACGTCTAAACGTGATTTTATATCTGTTTTCGCCGCATATTGTGGCAGCGCATCGTTTTATTTATCAGTTGACGAAAATGTAATTACAACAGCGGATTGCGGTTTAAATGTTTCCAAATAGATGCCAGATGGAATTAATGGTGTATGATGGCAATAAAAGCTGCAGTGCTGCATGGTGTTGTTCTGCAGATGACACTTATATGGCAAAATGTATGAAGCCGAAGAGTGCATTATTCGTCCGCCGAACCCGAGCGAAATCATGGTCATGTGGTAAGAGTTTATGGGATGTTGACTGGCCTGATGTGCAGTATCGTAAAACAGTTGAACTTTCCATTCAGAACATATTGATGGTGTTTAGCGTAACATTATTCTCAAGCACATGGGTGGAGTCCGTTTACCATAATGCACTCTAGCTTCAACTTCTTCCAAGTGCCCTCGAGGCCACCTAAACTGTTTTGCGCTTTTTATGCTTAAGGTGTGCTATGGTGCACGAACCCTATCAAGTATTACTTTCCGAAGTTCCTTCTCGATTCTACTCAATCGGTCATACCAACCTAAGGCCGGTTTAAAATGAAAAAAATTATTCATCAACAGCTCAGAACCTAAAGCATATTAAAGTATTGTTGAGCAATAATAAAACTATCAACATATTTTGTGTTTATTTTCCTGGAGGTAGGTCTACTACAGAAACAAAAGTACGATTTAAGACTGATTTAAGAAAAATGTAAAGCACAAATAACGATTTCGTGGTAGGAGGGGATCTTAATTGCAGGCATAGAGACTGGGGCTGTACTAGAGCAAGCTCATGGGGAAATGTACTGTCGAACCTTTCAATTTTATTACCAATATCTGTTTTGTATCCTCCCAGTCCTAATTATGTCCCTGCTAGTTCTCGTGGAAGTCCGTCTGTCTTAGATCTATTTGTAACGACCAAATCTAGTCTTATTTCTCAACCTATAGCTTTTAATGAGCTTAGCTCTGATCATAATCCTGTTTTCTGTCGTCTTCTTTCTTCGGGTATAAAAAAAGTGCAATATTTCCAAGACATTAAAAATGCTAACTGGAAAACATTCCGTAGTGTATTAAAAAGAAAATCACAATTTATGAATACGAATCTTGAAAATATATCTAATAAACAAGATGTCGATGCTGTTGTCCAACAATTTTCAGATCACATTTTAGAATCAGTTGATGTTAGTGTCCCAAAAGTTGCTGAAAAACATTATTGTTTTAAAATGCCTGCTCATGTATTGGAGCTTATTAAAATAAGAAACATGCATAGACGTAATTGGCAAAAATACAGACAACCATTTTTCAGAGATCAAGTTACACAACTAAACAAGGAAATATCTCAATGTATTCAAAACCATCGAAACAAGCTATGGAATACAAAACTTCAATCACTTGCTAAATCCTCTAAACCCTTTTGGAATATAATGAAAGTCATTAAAAATAAAAAGAATCAAATTCCATGCCTTAAAAATAATATAACAACATATTACACAGACACTGATAAAGCCAACGCACTAGGTTTTAATTTTTCACAAAATCTGGCTGTATCTCAACACCTAGGAGATGCGAACACAGATACACTTGTAAACAATGCAGTGCAACATTTCAATATCCATGATTCAGAAACACCTTCAAATGTGTTTGTATCTGAATCAGATATGCATTTCTTTATAAGAAATTTAAATATAAGAAAAACAGGTGGAATCGATAATGTCAAAAACATCTACATAAAAAAACTACCAAAGATAGGTATAAAATGTTTGGCTTTTATGTTTAATTCATGCTTAAAATTGCAGTACTTCCCAGGTACTTAAAGCTGGAAAACCAGCTGACAGCCCTCAAAGTTATAGACCAATAAGTCTTCTTAGCAGCTTAAGTAAAATGTATGAAAGAGTACTCAAAGAAAAATTGTCAAATTTTATTGAGGAAAATAAAATATTTCCGAATGAACAATTTGGATTTAGACCCCATCATAGCACGTCCCATCAAGTGTTAAGAATTTGCAATACCATTAAAAGAAACCGGACAATAGGCAAATCAACTGGTATGATATTGCTCGATATTGCGATAGTATTTGACTCTGTATGGCACAATGGTCTTTATAAAATGCTAAACTGTAACAACAACATACCAACAAAATGCTTAGTTTTCAATATTTATTTATTATTTTATATAAATTCAATCTGGCAATGCCACACATGTAAAAAAAACATGCCAACAAATAAATAAATATAATACTGGCAATACCGCATAAGCTATATTCGATACACGTAAGACGTAAATACAAGAAAAGCTCTTCTAGCAATTCATACCATAAAAGCTCTTCAAGCGAACACAGTAAATTGTATAAAAGAAACGACCAGATCAAATAAAAAATCACTCTCGATTTGGCCTCTGATTAGCACGGTAGAGTTACCTCAGCCTCTAATCAACCTTTGAAAGAGTTTAGTCAGAAAATACAACGTAAAATTTCATTATATTACAAAACTTTAATGTACCTATCTATATTTGTAAAATTGTCAAAAGTTTTTTGTCAAGTCGTTGTTTTATAGTGTATGTCAACAATAATGCGTCTAACATAATTCACTTTTATGCTGGTGTACCACAAGGCTCAGTACTTGGTCCGATTTTATATAATTTATATACATGCCTGCCGGAATGTGAAGCGGCTATTTATGCTGACGATACTGCGATACTTTCGTCGCATGAATTTGGTCTGGACATTGAGACAAATCTTAATAATGCGGCGAAAATATTAGAACAGTACTACACAAAATGGAAAATAAAGCTTAATGCAGGTAAAATCCAGGCTATCTTTTTTACTAGAGAAAGAAAGTCCTGTTTTCTTCCTGAAAATCAGCTTACAATAATTGGGCGTCAAATTAAGTGGGAGCCTTATATAAAGTATCTTGGCATTCATCTTGACACCAAGCTATCATTTAAAGATCATATAGCTAGAACTTTAAAAAAAATAAATATTGCAATCAAAATGTTATATCCATTTGTTAATAGAAAAGCAATATTATCAAATGAAAACAAAGTTATTATACACAAAGTAATATTTCAAGCAATTTTCCTGTATGGTTGTCAAGTGTGGGGTAATTGTGCTGTTTGTCATACTAAAAAAATCCAGATCTCACAAAATAAAATATTAAAAATGATGTTTAATCTTCCATGGCATCATTCCACAGTAGACCTACATAATAGAGCAAATGTTGAATTGATCTCCGACAGAATAAGTTAACTATGCGTTTCATTTAGAAATAGATGCGATTTTTCAGATTATTATTTAATAAATGAGCTAAACCTTAATACCTAGTACATTAATTAATTATTATTAATTGTAGTCATTAATTGTAAATTCAATTATTTGTTATTTGTATTAACTTATTATATTTATATATTTATTTATTTATCTATCTATATAATTTCATTTGTCGTCTTACTCTTATTATTTATTTAAATGTTCATAAATATTTGTTGTTATTTATTTTATTTATTATTATTAATTGTAGTCATTATTTATTAGTTTGTTGTATTTATTTATTTATTTATTTCAATTTGTATCTTTACTATTTTACCTATACATGTATATTTATTTATTTGTTTATTTATTTATTTATTTATTTGTTTATTTATTTATTTATTTATTTATTTATTTATTTATTTATTAATTTATTTATTTATTTATTTATTTATTTATTTATTTATTTATTTATTTATTTATTTATTTATTTATTTATTTATTTATTTATTTATTTATTTATTTATTTATTTATTTATTTATTTATTTATTTATTTATTCATTTGTTTATCTTATTATTATTAATTTTTTTTTTAATTGAGGTTTTTCTTTTCGTTGTTTCCTCAAAGATTTGTTTTCTTCAAAATAGTATAAAAATGTTTATATAAATATTTAATTATTCCCCAGTAGAAAGATATATTGTATCATATCTCTGTATGTAAATTGTGCGGCAATAAGCTTTATTTGTTAACTTAAAAAGAAATAAAAACATCTATCTATCTATAAAGCATATTTCCTACATTTGATTTTATATGTTGAGTTCTATTCTTGTACCCAACGGTACCATATATTGCTAAACGCCGATTTTAAAAGCTTCTCAATTCAGTTTTACTGTCAGACTTTTAGAAACAGAGATGCACTGAACATATGTTGGTATTGATTATTTAGAAATTAGAATCACCGGCCTAAGCAGTCCAACGCACTTTTATCCACAAAGGAACCCAGTTTGTCTGTAGATGCGTTAACAAACATAAATTGCGCTATGGGTCTGATATTAGTTCCCGATCCATGATTCAAAGGCCTTTGCATTCACGTTTAGTCATTATATGGAATATTATGTGCGATGGAGTATTGAATATAACGAAATCAAGAGGAGTTTACATTATTTTGGACATCGCAGTGGTAGTAGTAACCAACACCATAGAGAAAGTGACGCAACATTGCAATAACAGTATCAAAGATGTAAATATATGGCTCAGGTCGTCAGGGTTGGTACTGGCGGACCATAAAACAGAGGCCGTTCTCGATATCAGCAGTACAAAATTTGAGTGCTCAAGGTTAAAAGTGGGAGATTATACAAACGAGTCGAAGACCTACATAAAATACATATTGGTGCTCTTAGCCCACTGGCTTTACTTCATGGAACACCTAAGGTAAACGAGTGAGAAAGCCAGCCGAGTAGTCGCCGGAATATCAAGGCTCATGCCGAATATTGTAAAATCTTCTTGCAACGGAAAGGCAACCATCCTCATGTATGTAGCCCCCATATGGGCCGCGGCCACATGTACTGAGTCGTACATGAGAAGGATAAGCTCTAGAGAACGGTGTGTGGGGATGCAATAAGTGAGCGGTGAGAATGTCTAGCAGGCTGGAGGTAAAAATCTCAGCGTCAATGTCAAATAACGAAGCGATTCGCCATTAGAGAAGCATCTGGAATGGAATGGCAAAGACAATGGAACACAACCCCAAACGGAAGATGGAAACACAAACTACTGCCCAACATCGAAGAGTGGAAAAAGAGAAAGCACGGCGAAGAAAATTTTCTATTTTATCACAATTCTAAACGAGACACGGTAGCTTCCAGAAATACCGACACAGGTTTAGACTTGCTGGTGTTGCTGGAATGTCGAAAGTATGAAGCTGAGGGAAATGCACTAGAAAGCGAAATAGGCAGGATATTTACCCCACGAAGCCTCAGGACGTATATGCTATCGGCAAATGAAGCATTAAAAATTGCGAATAGCATCATTGCAAATATAATGGAAGACCTGAGGCGGGATAACAAAACGTGAACACAAGAGGGCGAAAACTCAGGTCAATAAGAGGAAAAGACATGATGTCATCACCTGCCCTGCGAAGAAATACCTGGACAGGCGGTAGCATAGGTGTTAACAGGACAGAATAGGATGTTCTAGCCACGTACTCTAGCATGGGGTCTGGCATAACTCGTAGCACGGCTCACAGAGTATCCGTAAAGGATTTCACCCCTTCAGGACAAACAAAAAATAGTGTGGTGCGCAATTTCTTCAAGTGGCATTGTAAGCCCTTGATTTGTAAGAAATGTCATAGTGACTGTGAATTACGACCAGCATGGGACCATATAAGAGAATAACTTGATAAATTTGACTAAGCGGTATTTAGCTCCAACCGGAATGAGTACTGACTCAAAAATAAAGGCCACCGATTTCTGTTTTAGTGGTACACTTTTCGGAACACCTTATCTCAATAACGAGTGATTTAGAGTGGCCAGCCGGATCCACCGAATTGGGCCGATTATTTTTGTGTAGATCAGCAATCTTGAGAACCTATCGAGAACCCTACAAAACCAAAAGAAAAACATCCGAACGAAAATAGCCAACATATCTACTGATATCCTGGTTTTGGTAATGATAAACGCCAGAAATTGGCTTCTTCAGAATATGGGTAATGGACTGGGTCACCTATGTGATATTTAATTACAGCGGCGCTACTTAAAATAGCGCAACAGTTCAGTATGAACCAGGCCTCCACCAACATACACCTTCAATTATTCCGTCACTTCAGACGAGGTCTCCCTCTGCTGGCAGGAAATCTAAGATGGCGTTTTGCTTTCCATTCGAATCACTCAGCCATCCCAATCCGGGGTCTTTTGAATAAGTCTATGTCGCTGTACAGTACGTGAAGTGGACAGCAAAACCGAACTGAAGATTTCCCGAAGACTTTTTTGATCAAAAGATCAACAATCAGCCCAAATCGGTGGAATTCTTCATCCGATTTTAATACGGCCAATGTTTCGCCGCCTTAGAGTATTATCTTTGCGGTTGGAGTAAAGTTTTTTTTGTTCGACCGAAGAGACATCGGCAACAGAAATTCTTCGTTTGATTTCTGATAAAACGCCGTTATTGTCAGACGCGAGTCGTGGTATTTGAAATTCCTTACTAAACTAAGGTTGCAGTTGTCGATTGTGACGTTTTGCTCAATTTGTCAATGTTGTGTTCCCTTTCTTGTTGACTTCATATACTTGATCTTGCCTTGTTTACGACTGTACCGACTTAAGGAATGGCTTCTCTATACCAAAGAGTATAGAACTACATAGAGTGCGCATCTCATACAACGAATATTTCCTATGTGGGGCACTGATATCGATACCCCAGTGTTTACATTGCTACCCCAGCATCAAACAACAGCCTTGCCGACGCACTTACCGCCCACATCTGTAACGGCTACAAAATGTCTAGCTGTGATGCGTACCTTATGTAGTTCTGTTTGTCTATACTCACAAACGCAGTGAGGGCGTTTCTTTTCGACCAAACTATTTCAATATCATAGACGGCAGCTAGCTTTTTTTTTTTGTTGTGCCAGGGAGGTGGGGGATTTTTCAAGTATTATGTGAAATTGAATTGAAGCTGGTCTCGACGTAGAAGCGTCAGCCTATGTCGTACGTACTAAAACTCCCGCCCGTACTCAGATTTTCACCATTCCCTTTGCGGGACTGTCCATAAGGTATTACTACGCGGAGTTGGTTGCTATACGTCGTCTGTCAGCTGCTTCTACAGCACTTTTTTGCAGATCATTTTATAAAGTCAAAACAAAGTTACATACTGCGCTACAGTTCTCCTCGAATCTCAACACATCGTATAAAATTAGTGACAGATTGGGCTGAGTAATTCTCCGTGCCGTGAAGCTTGTGCAAAAAAGTGCTCTAGAATATTTCAGCAATTCAAGAATTAAGTCAACAAGCGTCTACAAGCATATAAGTGCCGCTATTTCCGCGTCACACTGGTAAGATGTCTATAATGAAAGCATCAAAACAACATTGCTTCGCCTATCCCAGGCTCTATGTAAATGCTAATTGAAATTCCATGTAGCACGAAATTAGTCCCGACTAATTTCTTAACAACCTAAGTGAAACAGAAGCATGTCGTCCAGTCAACTAGAAGTCTGGAACACCTCTCGTAAAACATAATTAAGTGCATCTCTAATAAAAGATACAACTGAAGTAATAAAATGTTGAACACGTTAACGCATCCCTGCATGCGTAATGTAAATACCAGTAGGGAAAACCTCACAGCGGAAACCAATCAAAATGTTAACAGCACACTTGTTAAAGGATTCAACCGTATATTTCCAGCAATTCCCCGTGTAGTACCTAGGTACCTGTGGAATACATTTGTGAACCCATCCCCACATAATTGGCATACCAATCGCAATCCTTCCTTAATGAGGATGACATAAAACTGTGGAGTCTTCGATGGGAATTTTCTGAAGTTTATTGCCATTCAAATCCCAACATACTAAAGTCTTCTATTTGAAACTACATCACATCTATAGAGCGAAAGGTGAACGAAAAGTATCTGGTGAGTAAAAGGAAAAGCAACAAAGAGCTAGACAATAAATTTATTTTTATTAAGGTCTTTTGCAGCTTTATTCGGAAAGGATGATGTTTTTGTTTTCTAGGATGACAAACAATTTTCCATCCTGCCATCATATTTGATCTTATAATCTTTGACAGTAATGCGGCTTAGATTGGCCCCACATTCAATTAATAATAAATTTACCTCAAGTTCGAACGGTTCTATGGACATTCATTAGACCCAGTCTTAGAAACGGACTCTGGTCTTTGTGATTTTATTAGGCAGTAAAATGTAAATTAAAGCACTTAAAAAGGACCTTAATAACGATTGCTGTCCTTTTTATGGTAGACTTAATGAAAAAAAAAATTGTCGGGGAAAGATTCATTATCCCGAAATATTTTTATGTCATGTAACTCAAATAAAGGAAAAAGAGTGTCCTTTTTCCTAATGTGTGTCTCTGTCGTTCCATAACTTAGTCAGCCAATAAAATATCTGCATTGTGGTTCGTGAAACTGAAGATGGAAATACTTGCTTAGGAAACGCGTTATAACCTATGAAAAGAGTTCCTGGAAACTTATCTAAAGTCTAACCCGACTTTAATTAATTTTTCTATATGTTGGTAAAAATTGAAACTTCGGAAGGTTTAGGGAAACATCGGTCAGACTTCGTAGTTAGCAAAATTCAATCCAACTGAATCAACATTTTCCTTCAGAAAAGGACCGGTTTCATGATGAGAACATTTTATTAAGATTGGTCGTCAAAGATGTTCTCGAAACTTAAACTCATGAAATTTATGAATTTAATTTGGTCCCATTCCGTATCGCTCGTCGCGTTTATATGCGAACAGAGTACCGAGGATATTTTTTTTTTTTAGATATTTTGAGGGTGAAAACGACATATTCTAAAACCAGCTATAGCCAGTTTAAAAGCGGGTTCGAATAAATAATTACATCTGACTAACTTTAGTAATAATTCTGAACTTGCTGAATTCTTTCATGATTTTGTCTGATTAATTTTAGCTAGACGCTTTCCCTCTTAAACTTGCTACCAGCTGTTCTTCTTTTTGACTTATGTTTGACAAAAAACAAACATAAGAGCACAAAAAATACAAGTGGCTGGGCATTTGCGCATATCACTGGAAAACAGAAAACTATATTACTTTTCAGATAGTGATTTGAAACGGACTATATGAGCTATTTACACAACACAACGCCATACGAAGACATTGTTATTCGGATGTGAGATTGATTTGCGAAGGTGGGAAGTAAGCTTGGTGGGGTATAAGTCACAGTATATGAAATAAGGCTTTCGCGCACAGCGTATACCTTAACCTCTTGATTAGTGTCGGATGTCGAAGAACAATGGCAACGGATGTGCTAGGTTTCTCGCGCCCACCAGCATGAAACCCGTGGTTTGATGAGGAATGCCAACAGATGCTAGTAGCCAAGAACAAGGCCTACAAGGCCAAGTGAAGAAGAGAGCTGCCATTTAGGTCTATAGGGAAAGAAGAAGGGAAGAACATCGGCATTTCAGTAAAAAGTAAAAAGACCATCAAAGCCGCGCTATCAAGCATATAGAGAGATGAAACTTCAGTAACGATGTTCGCAGGTTTTATCAAAGGGTCAAAGCCAACCGAATCATGTCGAGATGAACAAGGAAATACCGTAGTTGACAAACAGTCGATGCTGAGGATATGGAAGAACCACTTCTTCAGACTGATAAACGGCGATGACAAACACCATTCCGCTGTCAGGCAGAACGCACTTTTCAAAATTAGCAACGACAGCGAAAACTGCCAACCACCCGTTCTGGGTGATGTTAGGATAGCAATATCTAAGCCGAAGCTTAATAAATGAAATGACGGCCTTCCCGCCGAGCTTTATAAAGCCGGCGGAGATGACTTGGTAAGTTACATCCACCAAGTCAAATGAGCCAAATCTGGTCGGAAGAAAGTACGCCTGAAGAATGAAGCATCGTTTGCCGGATCCACAAAAATGGAGACCCTTTTAACTGCGCCAACTATAGAGGCATAAGTGTAATCAACATCGCCTACAAGATACTATCTGCCGTAATATATGAACTCCTGAAACCGTTTACCAACAACCTGATCGGCCCTTATCAGTGTGGTTTTAGGCCAGGAAAGTCCACAACTTATCAAATTTTCACACTTCAGAAGACCCTGGAAAAAACCTAAGAAGACGAAACCGATACCGACTACCTATTCATCGATTTCAGTGCCGCATACGACAGCATTTATAGAGACGAACTATACATAGCCATGTCTAGTTTTGGCATACCGCCCAAACTCGTCCCTTTGTGTAGGATGACGATGGAGAATTCTCGCTGCTCCAACAGGGTCGAAAGCCTCACCGACACATTTGATACCAAAAAAGGATTTAGGTAAGGCGATGCGCTGTCATGAGACTTCTTCAATCTGATTCTTGAGAGGATTGTGCAAAACACACGAGCCAACACCAGAGGTTCAATCTTCCAAAAATCGGTACAACTACTAGCATACACCGACATCATTGTTCGGACCCAACTGCAAAAGTGGGTTTAGCAGTATATGAGTGCAAGACGAAGTATATGCTGTCAACACGAAAGGACACACAACATCGACGAATTGGACAGAAATTTATCATCGACAGATATAATTTTGAGGTAGTATGGGACTTTATCTATCTCGGCTCCGCTATTAACTCTGACAACAACATCTCGTCAGAAATTAAACGAAGAATTACTCTTGCCAACCACTGTTTCTTCGGGCTAAGAAGGCAATTCAGTTGTAAAGCCCTCACTCGAACTACTAAGGAGATCTTATATAAGACCCTGATCATCCCAGTCCTGCTCTACGGAGCTGAAACATGGACCGTCTCAAAAGCGGATGAAGAAATCCTTGGTCGATATGAGAGGAAAATTCTTCGAAAATTCTTCGGTCCCGTTTGCGTTGACGTGCTATGGAGACGAATATTCAACCAAGAACTATACGAGCTGTACAGCGACATGCCCCTGGTCGAAAAATTCCGCATTGGACGTTTAAGATGGCTAAGACATGTAGAACGAATGGACACCAATACTCCGGCTCGCAGACTCTTCGATTCCCAGCCATACGTCGGACGCAATAGAGGAAGACATCGTCTTAACTGGCGCGCACAATTAGAAACCGACCTAAACCAACTTGGAGTGCGCAACTGGAAGCAGTTAGCAAAGAACCGGGCTAATTGGAGAGGCATGTTGGTTGAGGCCAGGTTCATTCCGTACTGTAGCGCCACTTAAGTAAGTAAGTAAGTTATGTAGGAGGGTAAAAAAAGAAGCAATTTTGACAATGGGAGGAGGATCTATATCACCCCGACTAGGAGGTAGGTGCAATTTTAGAAAAAAATCAATTAAAAAAAATTTTTATTTAAAATAAAACAAGAGTAACAATTACAAGAAAACTGTATTTAGATGCCTTATTTTAATAAAATTATTTATGTTAATAGTTTTTGAAAAATTACACTTTTTTAACATTTTTAACATTTTCTTACAAAGAGAAAGATATTGTTTTCGACATCGAGATTTGGATTAAGTCTAATATTAAGATGATAGCGGATCCCAAAAAAGTAGTTTTTTTTCCGTCCGTCGGTTCGTCGGTACGTACAGGTCTCTCCAGCCTAAAGTACTTGACCGATTTTCTTCAAACTTCGTATCCACCGTTTTTTTTTTTTGTCATTATCATCAAGGCCATTACTTTAAGGTATATCTAGCGAAATTTGTTTCTATGTTATGTGATTGGGTATAAGAACGAATTTATTTTAAATGTGTTTAAATGTTTGGCCGATCGATAAAACACATCGAATGTGATCGATACATAAAATGTTCGTTTATCGATCTCACATAAAACGATCGTTAGTATAATTCAAAATAAAAGTTTTGAATTTAAAACTAAAAGTGTGCTGTGGTTTTGTGTTGCAGTTCTGTTCTAAGAATTTTCTGAACCAGATTTGGGAAGTAGCTGTGCCGGTCCGGGTTTCGTTAAGTACGACGACAATGAACACAACTTATAAGCCGTTGACGGTAGATTACAAGTGGATATCGAGCCGAATTTGAATTTGGAAAATTGTCTTCCCAAGACCAAGTATGATGACAGCCCATTCTGTGATGCAGATCAAACGGATATGTTTCGATGGGATCTATGACAGATAGAGGAATTGTGCTATATAGAGATTTCTCAATAAATGCACTTCATTAACGTAACGTGTAAAGTGAAAGAGTAATAGAAGTAGAAAACAAATAAAAATATCAAAATATCAAAATCATAGAGCAATCCAAAGTATTATTGAATGTACTAGTCAGTCCGTCTTAAGCCAAAAAAAAAAAAAATAGCTGGATGCGAGAACATGCCACGTATTAATGTCCGTGTAAAAAAACATATAAAAAAAGTTAAATTTATGGCGCAATAGGCTCTTTAATACCCAGGGCCTAGCTTTTTTCTCACAACCATTCATATGTGCGTGTGTACTTCTTTGCACGATGGCGGGACCTCCTGTTTTATGCCGAGTCCGAAAGCTAAGTTGAGATAAGCTATTCATGAAAATTGATACTACCCGGATGATTTGTCAGATCAGCATGAGAGAAGGGCCAGTGAAAAATCATTTAATTTATGCTACGGCTGGGAATCGAAACCACCTTCTGCGCCGTCAGTTCATCGCACTAACCATCGCGCCACTGAGCCGGGCAAAAGGAGGATGAAAAACTATGACTTTTATCAATGTCCGTGTTGAAGTAAGCGCAATCAGCGACTATTTGCATGCGGATTTGTTGTAGACGACATATTTCGGAAAGAATTCTTATTTTTCCAAGACATTTCTGAACCAATATTAGTCTTATTGAATCTCACGCTCTGACGGAGGAAAATTATAACATTGCGAAGAATTTTGGCACGAATATTTGCACAAAACTTATAAGGACTCTAAGTACGATGTCAAAATTATGGTATGAGATTTTAAAGCAAATGTTGAGGACATCTGTGGCAGTATTGTCGGAAAACACAGCCTACACTTCTGAATAGACTTAGGGTAATTGACTTTGCTGCGGAACGAAATGCCACGATTAGGGGACATGGCAGTCTCCAGATCATCGAACGGTCAACCAAATGGATCATAGGAGTGTTTCGGAAATTCTAAAATTCCGAATAGAAAACATCTAGTTGGACTACTACCCTATTGAAGTCAAGCCAAGGTAAAAATACGCATATCCACCAAGCCAAAAAAATTAGTAGTACTGTTAAAAAATAATGTCGAACGCTGCAATCCCCAGAGATCGCCCAAATTATTTGCAGAATGCTTCTCATAATCGAAAATTGAAGGCAATTCCATTATGCTTTTCTTATAAAACCCCCCGTCCCTATTGGCTACGGATTGGGACAGTCGTTTATCACTATAGCCTCTCTACAGGCCAGCAAAATCGTTTGCCGTGGAGAGGACATGTAAAAAACCCACCTGACCAAGCTCCCGAAAATTTCTGGCGAGTCACTATCGATGTCTGTAGCCTAACGTTAGCCTTCTGGAGCATAGTTATTCCATTCCTTGCTGGTCACTTCTGGCCGATAGCTTCCTTCAGGCGGTCCAATTGGTTTTGCAATACAATCTTAGTAAATAATTTCCAACCAATGACACTGAAAAACCTGGCTTGACCACCTTTTGCGCCGCGCCGGCTCAACGCACCATCTCGTACATTGTAAAAACATAAGGATTTATTATTAATTAGTGCTGCCAAGTTACGGAAAAATGGTCCTCATTAAAGTTTATTTATTTTTATTTAACTTAATGTCTCAATTTTACTGCTAGCATCAATTACTCTTTATTTGATTTTAATGATCGATCCCAAAAACCATAAGTACTTCAATCTATGTACTTACGGTTTTTTTTTTTTACATACATAAGTCAGAAAGTGTAAATATTATCATGAATCACTGTTTTTGAGTACCAACTCATAAAAAAGTATACACCGACTGTCTTCTCCCCCAATGAGTCAGAAAAAAAAATAAAAAAAAAATCTCAGAATAATATTAGGTACAACCGTCTAACTAAAGCTTGACAAAGACGATATAACCTCCAAATCACGGCGATAAAAATACAATTCACTGGACCTAACCGTGCTTAATTTATTCGTTTGTATTTTAACGAGTTCATTGTCAGTACTTTGTGCAAAGGAGTGCATATTTCAATAAATCCTGCTCCTTAGAAGAACTGCTATATATCATATATATATTATGTATATAGTTTACGAACCCTATTTCTGTACAATCATTCAGTTTGGTTACAATAAACAAGTCATCATCCTCCCACACCTAGAAAAGGATATCTTTTATGGTCTTGTTAAGGTCTTGTGAAATTCTTTATGAAAGTTCGGTAATTAAATTGCCCCCCGTGAGAAGATAGCTGATGACCCTTTAATTTGCAGCAAATAACTTTAATTGGTGGCCTTGAAACCATTGGGATTCACAACAAAGCCCAAGTGCGTTGATTAAAGTAAACGCATAAGAAAATTTTAATTTTCTTCAAGGTGATCATTTGGGTGTATCGACATCTTTGGCGTAGCTAAGTCATGCGTTAACGTATGAAATGGAATTTACGGTAATTCATCTCTCATACGATTACGCGCCCATCTTGATTAATTTGAATTATGTAGGCATCTCCGCTGTTAACAGGGATCAACCCCATTTACACGATAGGGCGAGGAAAACAGACGTTTAATCGTATATGATGGACTAATTTATGTGGAATCCTTAATGAGCAAATATAATATTTTCGGCGGCCTATTAATGATACTCAAAGTAGGAGCTAATGGGCAAATGAATCATAGACATGATGGAATGTGTTTGGTAAGGTACGAAGCACAAAGGATGTGATTATTTCTCTTCTATATGGCAGTTAATGGGCACTCTAAAGCACTACAAAGAGCAAGTGGTGTACGTCTGCTCTGATGGCATCGATTAGTGTGCAGAAGGTCCTTGCATTGTCGTCTAATGGCATCTGTTCTAGATCATCGACGATATACATTTTTCTTCAATCAATTGGCTCTTGTAATGAAGCGCGAGGATATTTATCTTTCCCCTAAGCTTAACAATAATTTAGAATTATATCCAGAATATGCAGACTGGTTTCTGCCTATGATGAAAATGCATGATGGCTGTCAGAAAATTAACAGACAGGAAAATTGCGGCAACTGAAGAACACCCAATATTGAGTCAACAATGGCGACTATTGTCCCAGTTAGCATGGACAAAGTAAATAACCTAAATGAGCTACTTTGACATATTTGGACAACCTGTCTTTAAGGAATCTCTCAATGGTATTTCAGGCCCCTTAAACAGATATGGTGGCGGATTAGCTGAAAGGCCAACAGCAGCTCGCAATCCCCGACCTGGATACTGATAGAATAGTGTCCTAGGGGTATCTTATAAATTTGAACTGGCCCTACGGGTTGCTGGTTTTGGTTTGGGTTGGCTTCCCGTCCACGTATAAAAAATGTTACGAGACAACGAAGAGCCTCGAAAAGGAATGATTTTATTGTTTACGATCAGGCTAAACGAAAAAAGGACAACGACGCTTGCATCTGCACCTGGAATGTGAGAACACTAAACAGAATATATGCAGTCGAGCAACCAGCGGAAGTCCCACCCTGCTACAAAGCAGTCATTACTGCCATCCAGGAAATACGATTCGATTAGGAAATACTGTGACTTGAAACCTTAAATGACAGAAGCCTTATATGCGCTTACATTCCGATGGAGTAAGAAGATGATAGACTGCTTCTACGATTTTCTTGAAAAAATCTTATAAGCGACAACTAAAGTACCAAAGTACGATGTTAAAATCGTGCTCGGAGAATTTAACATAGAGATATGAAGATAAGACTTCCTAACCAGTATTTTCGAAAAACACAGCCAGCTGACAACACGTCTGGAAACGGACTTCGGCTAATTGACTTCACTACGGAACGAACTGCCACTATAGCCAGCACTCGGTTCCCTCACCTCGATTACCATAAGAGGACATGAGGGTCTCATCTAATCGGATTTTTTTTTATAATTTACACGCACTCAAGGGGCTATGAATTCCTTTTATATGTAACCACAGTACGATCGTTAGAGTAGGGGAAGGGGAAGAAAGAGAGTGATAGGAAAGATTTTGGACGTAGTGGAGACTTACTCCATGGGTGGTGTCCGAACTATTTCGGGGAGTAACTTTTTATTATGTTCGTTAAATTTGAAGAAATTCAATATGGTGCATATTTTTAGGTATAACACCGACCTTTTATGTTTCTTTTTGAATAAAAGTTCAATGGAATGTTACCACTACACCGCGGCTACCTTGTTGCAGCCTAGGTAAGAATGTGGATATCATCCACGCCACAACTTATCATATTTACTGTAAGACAACTTAATACCGAAAGACTTCGCTCTCAAGAGACCTCTCAATCAACACCATACCCCAGCATTTAATGTCAAAGAATAATGGCAACGATGTTAACAAGGCATTTGATCAGCCCTAACAAATGTGCTAAGCCTCTCGCTTCCACCAGCAAGAAACCCTTGGTTTGATGGAGTGCCGATAGATGGTTGCATCCAAGAACAAGGCCTACAAGGCTAAGCTGCAGGTGAAGATGGCAGGATAGAAATTTAAAAACTTAAGCTTAGCATGACTGCCGGAAATGAAAGATAAAAATCCAAGAAGTCCAATTATACGCACCACGTTTTTAACGATTTCAAAGCCACATGCAAGAGGCGAACTAAGAGCAATTTCTAGTTTTGGAGTACCTCCCAAACTAGCTCGTCAGTGTAGGATGACGATGGAGAAATCTCACCGATACACTCGATATCGAAATTTCCAATGCAAAACTACAAGCATATTCCACCAATCGGTGCCACTAGCATAAGCTGACGATATTGACATCATTGGTCGGACTTAACGTCACTTTTGCTAATATACCAGGAAAGAAGGGAGCGGTGATGCACTAAATGAGTATTAGAATATGCATATGCCGTCAACACGAAAGGATAACATCGATGAGTTGAACAAAACGTCAATATTATCAGATATAACTTTGATGTGTTACGGGACTTTGTCTACATCCGCTCCGCTATCAACTCTGACAACAACATCTCGTCAGAAATTAAACGAAGAATTACTATTGCCAACCGATGTTTCTTCCGGCTAAGAAGGCAATTCAGATAAAATCCCTCATCTCGAACTACTAAGGAGATCCTATATAAGACCCTGATCAACCCAATTCTGTTCTAAGGCACTGAAGCATGGACCTTAGCAAAAGTGGATAAAGAAATATTTGGTCGGTTTAAGAGTGCAATTCTTCGAAAAATGTTCTGTCCCGTTTGCGTTTTCGTGCTATGGAGATAAAGTTTCAAACAAGAAATATACAAGCTGTACACCGATATACCCCTGGTCGAAAAACCCGCATTGTACGTTTTAAGATGGCTACGACATGTAGCAGAACGAATGCAACCCTATTCATCGATTCTCAGCCAGACGTCGGACGGAGTTGAGGGACCCCTGGCCCCAATTGGCGTGCCCAAGTAGAAACCGACCTCAATTAACTAGGCGTGCGTAAATGGGGGCAGTTAGCTAAGATCTAAGCCAATTGGACTGTAACGCCACTTAAATAAAACGATAACAGCACAAACGACGGCCATTATGTACTACCCCCATTGTTGCACACCAGCAGAGATGCGAAGAAATATGTTCTATACATAGATTATATCTATGAAACTTGAAAGCTGTAACCTTTGGCACAATGAAGACTTGTTGCAGATCTGTATCTTTATTAAAGATATAATGACGGCATATATTCGGAGGATCTCAGAGATGTCATGCTAGAATTGTTGCATTCTAACAACGACTCGGACAACGCAATAAAGAAATTTTTGTTAAAGAACAAGGAAACGAGAACAGAGTAAATAACCATCTGTTGGTATTGTCCCATTTCGATGAGCACTTCTTTCAGGAAGGTCGGCCAATGAACCCCATTCCTCAAAACAGTCGAGCAATCTCACAATCATTAAGGCTATGGTAGCTGATCTTCAATTAAAATATTGACGATATTTTCGCTCCGTCATAGCAATTGATCTTGAGTTGTCGTGTACTTTATGTATACATTCTAAATTTTGAAGAACTGAATTATACTGCCCTAGCGAGGTATCCGCCGGAGCGGACAATTTTCTGCAACGAATACTTCGGCGGAGGTTCAAGTTCCATTCGAGGCAAGTGTCAGCGGAGAAAAAAATCACTTCGCCAGAATTGGTAAATAAATTCCGCGAAGAATTTTTGTCGCAGGAAAAAGGAAAAACAATTACACTTAGCTGTCAAAAATTGCACGAAAAATAAACCTGAACGCACTTCGACGCAACTTGCCGCAGTGCGTTTCAAAATGTCGGAGAAATATTCTGAAAAGCTTTCGGAAGAATACCTCGAAGCTAAAATTCTCCGAACCGTACAGAATCGGAGAATTTTCCGCTCTGAAGGATACCTCGCTAGAGCCGATAACCTCAACAACGAAATAACAATAAATAAAATAAATTAAAAAAGTTATTCGTGATTAGCATAGGTTGGTTTTATTTAGCCCACCCTGTAAAAGTTGACATCACTGAAAATATTGAGACAGGTTACCACGAGCTCAACAGCTGTCAAACTATCCAACAGCTGTCAAAAGAGTTATAGCGGTCAAATAAAACAAAAACGTCGACATATTGGTATAAATCCTTCCTTCCTTCGCATTCTAAGGATAAGTACAAAAGGATAATACAGATTATGTGGATCGTAACAAAGTGATATACGCAAATCTGCTGTAACACTAGACAGGATGCGGTGTACGAATAGATGCCTTCGATTAATCATACTCTTCCCAAACATTAATAACAACTTGTTGCCTCCAGAACTGTCTACGTCTAGCCACAGATGAATGTTATCATAATTCTGAACATTTGAACAGAACAAGTAATCCATCACAACTGTAAACGCACATATATAGTAAAACACCACTTCTGAATTTAATTCCAGTTCATAGTTCACTTATTGCCAAAAGTCATCCACATCTCCAGCCAGCAACAGAAGATCAATGCCGCAAATCTCGTCTATCATTAATCTATATCAAGCAACCGATGCATTCGGAACGCAATCTATGATTTCACAAACGAAAAAGGACGAAAAAATGTTTTCAGCCATCAAACGCTTTGGTATCCCCCACCAAGTGGCGATGAGCAATCTTCAAATAAATATCAATCCCAGAGATGGTCCACACACTCAAATTCTCTACCGATACAAAGGCAGATCCTGCGTAAATAATCCTCCAGCATCCAATAACGAAAAAAAAAAAAATATGGCAAAACACCACCAACTGTCAGGTGGTACTTATCTATCGTTCAACGGCAGAACCATCCCTTTCGGCATTCAACGCAACTGAGCAAGTTTGGCTACATACTCAGTCTGGATGGTGGTTGGCCTTGTCCAATCAATCAAATCAACCGCTCGATTGGAAAATTCATTGAAAATATGAAAGGGAGTTAGCACTGAATGAGCGACTGCTACTATTGCAATTTTAAGGATTTCAGGTTCAACGGAACGTGATTCGATTTTTGTTGTCAGTGACTTGCGGATATTTTGCTTTAGTGGTACTGTAAGTGGTGTGCTGTCAATGTACGCAAATGGAAATTATAAATTATGGTCCTGTTACTTGAGTCCTTATGTGAAAAGGGTGGTCCTACAAATTTATTGACCTCTTTTGAAGTTCACGCAGTCATTGATTCTTGGATGGAAGCAATAATCTGCCTGAAGAAAAATAAATAAACTAAGGACCAAGGAGGAAAGGAGGGCGTATGTAGATGTTTACTCATATACGATGTGAGTATCTGCCCACACCAAATTGATTGCAATATCGTCCTTGGGTAAACTTGCTTCAATCTATCAAAATATTTTCAATTAAGTGGCGACGGAACGTCTCTCATAAAACGATGTTTACAAGTTGAGGCTTTTTTTTCCTCAAATATTTCAATATTTACCGTTGGCGATGTTTGCTTATCGAAAAAAAATGTTTACTTATAAGTTCAATGACGCTTGCGTATTAACTCAATTGTTGAAAGAACTTGAGATAATTATAAGCGATCAAAGGCAGGCGATTTCTGCACCAGAAGTACTCATTAAAAGTATCTGCATACCAAGTGTATTATATCACTTATTACATATATAATAGGCAAAGCAAATTCGATGTATATACCTTCACCGGATTTGAGTTAAGTTTTCTCCTGTAGAAACAGAATTCTTCTGGGGAGTTTTTTCTACACCATTGGTATCGGGTTTTTCAACAGGGACGCTACAAAAGTTGAGCGACAGGGACAGCCAACGACGCCATATTTCTTGCCGCTCTTTTGACATTTCTCTTCATTACGGTTTGCCATTTCATGATGGAAAGATATACGCTCCAACAATGAGTCGAAATTATTTAAATTTTCAATCGAAATTCGGAGTCAGTGGCCTCAACGATAAGAGCGCTACGTCCAATTTATGGTCGTCATAATCGAGCAGATCAACAATTGGCGTCTAGTGGACAAATTTGAATCCACAGGTACATTACAAAATGTTCCCGTGCCAGTGCTACAAAGAAGTGCCCGTAGTGTTGAGAATATTGCTGCCGCTGAGGCTTCAGTTGAAGAAAGCCCAAATGTGTCACACGTCGTTCTCAAGCGTTGGGCATCTCTGTGACGTCGTTTGGGCGAATTTGGCGAAAAGATCTTGGCCTACATCCTTGCAAGATTAAATTGACACAAGAACTGAAGCCGCTTGACCACCAGAAGCGTCTTATGTTCGTGAATTGGGCTGAGCAACAACTTGAAAATGATTCGTATTTTCATCGAAAAATCATCTTCAGCGATGAGGCTCATTTCTGGCTGAATGGCTTCGTCAATAAACAAAATATGCGGTATTGGTCAGGCAGCAATCCACACGTACTCCATGAGTCATCATTGCATCCCGAAAAAATGACGGTTTGGTGTGGTTTATGGGCCGGCGGCGTCATTGGGCCGTACTTCTTCCGTGATGATCAAGACCGGCACGTTACTGTGAATGGGTATCGCTACCGTTCAATGATAACCGAATATTTTTGGCCCCAATTGGATGATATGGACTTGGAGGACATGTGGTTTCAACAGGACGACCCACAAGGCACACAGCGAATGCCACAATCAATTTATTGGAAACCAAGTTTGGAGAACGTGTTATCTCACGAAATGGTCCAGTCGCTTGGCCGCCTCGGTCGTGCGATTTGACGCCGTTAGACTATTTCCTGTGGGGCTACGTCGAGTTGAGTCTATGGTCTATGCCAACAAGCCAGCGACGATTGATGAACTTCGTACGAATATCGAACGTGAAATTGCAGCAGTATCGGCCGATTTATGCTTGAAAACCGTAGAAAATTGGGTTCAGCGTCTGGACTTCTGCAAGCGTGCCCGTGGTGGCCCTGCAAAAGAAATCGAGTCCCATACATAATGGCATCGAACGTACTTTCACAGGAATAAAGAATTTCATTGATATCCAAAACAGTTTTTATTTTATTAAAAAAAATTTTTGTAGCGCTCTTATTGAATAACCCTTTATATATAACGGCGGATTACATTTGAAGTGCCGAAGTTGAATGTGAACCCCACCTAAAGTTTTTTTTGCAGTCCGTTTTATATTTCTTAATTTCAGACTTACTCAATTTTAACGATGGAAAGATACACAATCGAGCAATGCGTTAAAGTTATTCAGGCTTATTATGAAAATGCGCGTTCAAATCAAATGCATATCGTGCACTTCGTGATTTGTTCGGTCAATTTAATCGTCCAATTGTGCGTAAAACAGGACAAATCGTGCAAAATTTGAGCAAACCGAATCTATATGAGATGTGAAAACACCAGTGCATGCTGGTACAGCTCATACTATAGAAAATATTGCTGCTGTTCGCGATAGTGTGGCTGCAGAGCCGTCCACCTCAACTCTTCGTTGTGCCCAACAATTACACACCTCTCACGCTCGTCGTTGATGAAAATTATGCATAAAGACTTGCATTTACACGCTTACAAGGTGCAGTTGACTCAAGAACTAAAGCCTCTTGACCATTTCAATGGTCAGAATATTGGCAAGAAATGGCAACAGTTGGTGATCAATTTTTGAAGAAAATCATCTTCAGTGATGATGACATTTTGACCACAATAAGCAAAATTGCCGCATTTGGGCGAATGATAATCGAAGAGTGATTCTCGAAAAACGAATGCAACCACAAAGACTGACTTCTTGGTGCGCTTTAGGGGCTGGCGGCATCATCGGGCCGTATTTTTTCCAAAATGAGGTCGGTCAGGTAGTTACTGTGAACGGTGTTCGCTATCGTGAGATAACAACGAACTTTTTATGGCCCGAATCGGAAGATATGGACGTGGACGATATGTGGTTTCAACAGGACGGTGCAACTTGCCACACAGCTAACGAAACAATGGCTCTTTTGCGCTACAAATTCAATGGCCCTATTACCTCAGGTAGTGACGATGTCAATTGGCCGCCAAGAGCATGTGATTTGACATCGTTGGACTTCTTTCTTTGGGGTTATTTGAAAGAAAATGTGTACGTCGATAAGCCAGCAACAATTCAAGAGCTAAATGATGAGATAATTCGGCACATTAACGGCATAGAACCTCAATTATCTCCATAGGTTGTCTCCTTAGAAGTTCGAGTGGGGGCCTTACTATTTAATCGCCTTCTTAGCCCGACGAAACAGCGGTTGGCAGGAGTAATTTTTTGTTTAATTTCTGACGAGATGTTGTTGTCAGAGTTAATAGCGGAGCCGCAATAGACAAAGTCCCCTACTACCTCAAAGTCGTATCTGTCAATTATAACGTGCCGTCCAATTCGTCGATGGTTGTCCTTTCGTGTTGGTAGCATATACTTTGTCTTTCTCTAAATTACTTCTAAACCCATTTTTGCCGCTTCCTTCTCTATACTAGCAAACGTGGCTATGACATCACGTTGAGTCCTACCCAATGATGTTAACATCGTCGGCGTATGCTAGTAGTTGCACCGATTTTTGGAAAATTGTGCACCTGGTGCTGGCTTGGGAATTTCGCTCAATCCTCTCAAGAATCAAATTGAAGAAGTCACATGACAGCGCATCGCCTTGCCTAATTCCTTTGTTGGTATCGAATGTGTCAGTGAGGTCGTTTCCGAATCTGATGGAGCAGCGAAAATTCTCCATCGTCATCCTAGACAAACGGACGAGTTTGGGCGGTATACCAAAACTAGACATTGCTCTGTATAGTTTGTCTCTATAAATGCTGTCGTATGCGGCTTTGAAATCGATGAATGGGTAGTGGGTATCGGTTTCGTCTTCTTGGGATTTTTCCAGGGTCTGCCGAAGTGTGAAAATTTGATCGGTTGTGGACTTTCTCAGACTAAAATCACATTAATAAGGGCCGATCAGACTAATGGTAAACGGTTTCAGGCGTTCACATACATCGGAAGATAGGTTCTTGAAGGCGATGTTGAGGAGACTTATGCCTCTGTAGTTGGCACAGTTTAGAGGGTCTCCTTTTTTTTGTATATATATCACTCTGTTGAATATATAATCAGCAAAACTCCTTTTTGGTTCAGAGAAAAAGCTCTCTAAATTTCTAAATTTGTAAAAGTTGGTGTGACTATAATTTTATTGAGAAGCTGGCTGTCCCCGCGAACTTTGTTTTGTGATATAAATTATTTCTAGTAAATATTTTGATTACTAAATAAAAAATAAACATTATGAGCAGGCAATGCGAATCGTACAATACCCCATCCAATTACATCCCTAAAAATAACCTACCCAACAAGTGGGCGTGGCCTAAATCTTTACAGATATGGTACAAAGAAAATGTCACATATATTGCATCAGACAGTTTATCAAAATATTTTATGGTAGGGTAGGGTATACAAATTGTTTTTATAAAAAAAACGCTCTCAAATAGTGGTCGGTGGCTAAGCTGATATTGTAGAAGGAAGCCGGGCTTCGAATGATAAAAGGAAAAGTGTTTTTCTGCTTAATATTTAATAATAATTTATTTCAATACACTCTTGTTTCTAGAATTATATTATTTACAGAACGGTTTCTCGTTTAAAAATTCAATTACACTTTTTTGAAATCAATTTAAAACAACGATTTAATTCGCGCCCTAATATCACTTTCCAAAGTTCACTTAGGTAATTCACTCAGTCAACACTTTTCAAATCACGTTCAGGTCACAATTTAGACTAACTCGCTCTCTGTCGCTTAATCTCTATATTTAGCATTCCACATACAGATGGCATATTCTCGGAGATTCCAGCAGTTCTTATACTAGATGGTTCGAGAAGTGGTTTTGACAGATACCAATATCATTCATTCCGGTGGGTGCATCCAGTACCACAAATCGACACTAAATGGATCTGTTCGATTTTCACACATCAGGGTAGGTTCGTGCACTACAATCCGAACTTATCACAATATGTAGATGAAATGTTCCTAATAATATCAATATTTTTGGGTCGAATGTTTTTTTTCCCCTTGGGCTTGGCAAAAAAAAATTTGAAAGATGGTATTCACGAACTCTTTCCAAATTCTTGACCGTTTGGCCAAAAGTGGGTGGATGTTTACGCTTGTTCTAATGGGAGCAATAAAGAGTACTCGTACCTAAATTTAACATTGCAGCGCAAAATTTAAGGCCCAAAACTTTTTTTAGAAACACTTATATCAACATAGTTTTGGATGCAATAATAATTGCTGCAAAGTGGATAATGAGAAAAATTTTGTTTTGGAGTTGTAAGCCCAGTTAAGTCAGTTTTATGGAACAAATACGGAAAGATGTATGATTTTGATGATTTTGGACAGTTCAGATTAACAAAATGGCCCGTATTTCTCATTGTATGTAGTTTAAGTGTAAACATTTATTCTTAACGTTAACTTGAACAGTTCAGCTTTATAATAAGTGGTCGACCATCAAAATCGGCATAGGCATTAGCTGGGAATTCGATTCGCAAGTCACGCTAGACGTCCGAACCAACTTAAAAAACTCTAAAATTTAACCCGAAAAATATTTTTTTAGACACGCTTATATCAACATAGTTTTGGATGTAATATGAATTGGTGTAAAGTGGATATGGAGAAAAATTTTGTTTTGGAGTTGTAAGCCCAATTAAGTCAGTTTTATGGAACAAATACGGAAAGATGTATGATTTTGATGATTTTGGATAGTTCAGATTAACAAAATGGCCCGTATTTCTCATTGTATCTAGTTTAAGTGTAAAAAATTATTTTTTACGTTAACTAGAGCTGTTCAGCTTTATAGTAAGTGGTCGACCATCAAAATCGGCCTAGGCATTAGCTGGGAATTCGATTCGCAAGTCACGCTAGACGTCCGAACCAACTTAAAAAACTCTAAAATATAACCCGAAAACTATTTTTCTTAGAAACGCTTATATAAACAAAGTTTTGGATGCAATAATAATCGGTGCAAAGTGGATATATATGACGGACAAACATGGCTAAATCGTCTCGGCTTGCTATTCTTAGTCGATCCATATACTTTTAAGGTATATCTAGCGAAATTTGTTTCTATGTAATGTGATTGGGTATAAGAACGAATTTATTTTAAATGTGTTCAAATGTTTTGACGATCGATAAAACACATCGAATGTGATCGATACACAAAATGTTCGTTTATCGATCTCACATAAAACGATCGTTAGTATAAATCAAAATAAAAGTTTTGAATTTAAAACTAAAAGTGTGCTGTGGTTTTGTGTCGCAGTTCTGTTCTAAGAATTTTCTGAACCAGATTTTAGAAGTAGACGTACCGGTCCGGGTTTCGTTAAGTACGATGACAATGAACACAACTTATAAGCCGTTGAGGGTAGATTACAAGTGGATATTGAGCACATACGTGGAGGTTGGCCGAATTTGTCGTTGTGTCGTAGGAAAATTGTCTTCCCAAGACCAAGTATGATGACAGCCCATTCTGTGATGCAGATCAAACGGATATGTTTCGATGGGATATATGACAGATAGAGGAATTGTGCTTTATAGAGATTTCTCAATAAATGCACTTCATTAACGTAACGTGTAAAGTGAAAGAGTAATATAAGTAGAAAATAAATAAAAATATCAAAATATCAAAATCATAGAGCAATCCAAAGTATTATTGAATGTACTAGTCAGTCCGTCTTAAGCCAAAAAAAAAATAGCTGGATGCTAAAACATGCCACGTATTAATGTCCGCGTAAAAAACATAAAAAAAAAATTTAAATTTATGGCGCAACAGGCTCGTTAGTACCCAGGGCCTAGCTTTTTTCTCACAACCATTCATGTGTGCGTGTGTACTTCTTTGCACCATGACGGGACCTCCTGTTTTATGCCGAATCCGAACGGCTAAGTTGAGATAAGCTTTTCTTGACAATTGATACTACTCGAACGATTTGTCAGATCATCACGAGAGGAGGGCCAGTGAAAAATCATTTAGGTGTTGCTACGGCTGGGAATCGAACCCAGACCTTCTGCGCGGCAGTTCAACGCACTAACCATCGCGCCACTGAGCCCGTAGAAAATATATGGTGTGCCCAAATCTATGATGATAAGGGATATGGTTTGTCCTTGTCAATGTAACAGTTAATTAGAAGCACAAAATTTTCGCTTCGAAATATGCCATTCAAAATGTTGGCTTCGATAATGTTTTTATACAAGATGGGCCAAAAGAAGTCATCCGATGTTATTTGGCCTGCAGAATATCGGTTGTGGTTCGCCCTGTTTATACCTTTGCTTCGTCCTGTTGGAACCACATGTCCTCCAGTCCTATTTTGTCCAACTGCGACAGAAAAAACTCGGTACACATGGTCCTAAAGCGCGCATCATCCATTGTTGTCCTTTGACCAGCGGCGTTCTCAAAAAAATGGCCCGATGACTCCTCCAGCGTGAACAGCGCACCATGCAGTAATTTTGAGCATGTGTAATGGCTCCTCATGCATTACTCGTGAATTGGTAGAGTTCGAGGTGGAAATGGGCCTCATCGCTTATTATGAGTTTTGTTGAAAAATCGTCCACTTCGTCCTCGAGATTAGAATGGCTTGGGCGAAGTTTACACGCGTTTGGGGGTCGACAGGCAGCAGCTGATGCACGGATTGGACTATGTACTGGAACATGCGCAAGTCTTTGACCAAAATTTACCTTAGGGACGACCGGCTGATGGCTAATTTCGAGGCACGGCGTCTGGTCGATGTTTCCGACGACTGCTCCACATTCTTGGTGACAGCAGCGATATTCTCGGCATAACGGGCGCTCTGGGGCCAGCCACTCTTGGCAACGTCTCGTGTGGTCCAATATTCTTCAAGGTTGGTTGGCAAAAACGGCACAGTGTTTGCGCAGTCGGTGTCGGACGGCCGGGGAATCGGCGACGGAAGTCGCTCTGCGCCGACACTACCGACGAATTACTACGCAAAAAAATAGACACGATTATTCCGCGTTCTTGGGGAATGTATCACTCCATGGCTTGTTTACTTGTATTCTACATCTGTCTAGTACACATATGTCAAAGCAGATTTGACATTGGCGGCCATTTGCAAAAATAAGAGCATCTTAAAAAAAGGGTGATCTCTTTTGGCCCACCTGTACATTACCCCGTAGGAGTATATAAGTTTTGAAATTAAGTTTGTAACGTAGAGAAATAATTTCGCCAGATATAACTCAAAGTATGTGGATCGACTCAGAACCGCTAGCTGAGTCCATCTTGCCATGCCCGTCCGTCTGTGTTTCACCGAGTTTTGAGCCTTAAATTTTGAGCTAGAGTTTTCAAATTTGGTATATTAACTCTCTATTCGAAGAAGCAGAAGAAGTGTACACATTTTTAAAATCCATACGCCCCCTTTCTAGAAAAACGTAGTTTATGGACAAACCGTTAGAAATAAAAAAATATATTTGAACAACATAATAATAAAGACAATCTTTATTTCTATATTTCGTCCATACAAGTTTTTGGCCACCCCAACTTTTGGGGACGTTTTTAGTAAAAAAAACGTTTTTCGGTAAAATTTTAAAAATTTCCAAAAAAGTTTTGATGCAAAGTAATGATTTAACCCACGCCCACTTTATGGAGGCTTTTTCATGCAAAAACCATTTGTATACCCTACGACATACATGTGCATATGCAGTAGAAAACGTTGTTTTTTTGTCGAACCTTAAAAGATTTTGAACAATATGTTGTGACAATGTACAGTGTTTCAATAATTCTTTGCCATGAAGCCCACATTTAGGGGTATTTATTTAAGGGTAGGATGGGATAGGGTATTGAACGATCCGCACAGCAGACTGTAGCCTTGTCCTATGTTTAATTATTTTTTATTCGCCATCGTTCCATTTCATATAAATCCGTGGTGGGTTAAAATTCCGAAGTAAAATATCCGGAGATCCAACTTTCACATTTTGTAGAATGTGTGATGTTATGCCTGGAATATTAAAAACTCTGTTCGATAGTTTACAGCTTCATTGGCATAGCAAACTGAGTCGACCAATTTGTACGATACCTAGTTGTCTGAAATCGACTGCTGTATCTTGAAGTTCAAATCGGCAATGCCCACATTTTTTGCTGACGAGATGGCTCTTTCTGCCTTTCTGTGTTCCATACATCGTGTGATATGCGATCAATGAGAGCGTTTTGCTAATCAACAATTGTGTAGAAATCGGTGGGCAATTTTATGCAACTAATATTTGCATGGACAGCAACTTTCCATCCCCGATGATTTCTTACAAATGTTTCGAGAATGTTTCAGCGGATGGATGTTAAAGCCTTCTGACTGGCATCTTCATTTTAAGCTGAACCTGAGTTGTGGTGAGTGTGGTTCACACTCATAACTATTCTCTCATCGACATCGGTTAGTTTCAACTGTGGCTTTATTGCCACCTGATAATTTACGATTATAGAGTATTCTAATTTGTCATGCCCAGTTTATGTTGCCCTTCAGTTTCAACTTTGGCCTCAGAGACCAGTCAACAAGACATTTGGAGTTTTGCACGATAAAATAGTTACAACATGGCCCATTATAATGGTAAAACACGATATCGATCCTGCAGACATACTTCTCAAATCCCTTAAATTTGGTTCACGCAATTGGTGTAAGTGTATTGTGTGGCGAGGAAGTATATGTCTGGCCGTCCGCCTAATCAAATCGCTTCCCTGTTGATGTTTCGATTCAGGAATGAAATCATCGTCCGTTGGACATCTTGTTTGTTTGACGGCTCTTTTGGCGCCGCGATGCAAATGCTTGAATTAATATATATAAGCCCCATCGGAGCTTAATTTATGATTTTTTTCATAACCGATTCCACTCTCGCGACCCAGATCATAGACATAATAGGTGTCTCGTAGTTTGGATGCTCAACACCATTGACATTGGCAGCAATATGCATTGAATCAGAGGCTGAATAAATCCTTCCGTTTGGCTTCCGTTTTTAGGCTCATAATAACAGAGGAAAAAAAATAAAATACAATTTTTTGGCGCAACAGGCTCGTTAGTACCCAAGCTTTCTCACAACTATCATGTGTCACCTCCTGTTTTAAGCCGACTCTGAACGTCGAATTCGAGATAAGCTTTTCTTGACAATCGATACTACTCGGATGATTTGTCAGATCATCACGAGAGAAGGGCCAGTGAAAAATCATTTAGGTGTTAATACGGCTGAGAATCGAACCCAGACCTTCGATAATTAAAAAAAAGGAATTAGCCTTTTAGAGTCCCACCTACACGTGAATTTCGTCGCAGATTTCCTAGCCGTCCAACGCCTACTGGTGAAACACTACGACGTTTAGCCGCTCGCCTCGAAAAGACTGGCCCAACACGAGATGCTGCCAGGCGTGGCAGACCCCGGAGTTGCCGTTCTGCAGAGAATATTGCTGCTGCAGCCGAAGATGTCATGGAAGCGCCGTCGACATCGACCAGACGACGTGCCACGCAAATGGGTATCAGTCGACGGTCTTTACATCGAATTTTGGTACGAGATTTGAAGATGTTTTCGTACAAAGTCCAGACGGTGCATCAGCTGTTAGCTGCTGACCGCCAATCGCGTCTAACATACGCTCAAGCCATCCTCAATCACCACCAAGAGGAAGATGATTTTTCATCAAAAATAATCATGAGCCTGGGCCTCATCCCATTTCCATCTTAGCGGGTACGTAAATAAGTAAAATTTACGCTTCTGGGGTACTGAAAATCCGCGTGTAACCCACGAAGAGCCATTACACCCGCTCAAAGTCACTGTGTGGTGTGCTGTTTTCGCTGGAGGAGTCATCGGACCTTTTTTCTTCGAAGACGTCGCGGGCCAAACGGTTACTGTGAATGGTGAGCGCTACAGAGCAATGATCAACGAGTTCTTTTTGCCGCAACTTGATGAATTGGGATTGGAAAACATGTGGTTCCAACAGGACGGTGCAACGGCACACACTGCACGTGCCACAACCGATATGCTGAAGGATGCATTTCCCGGGCGCCTAATCTCCCGTTTTGGCGATTTGCACTGGCCAGCAAGAACGCCTGATTTGACCGCTTTGACTTCTTTTTGTGAGGCTTTTTGATGTCGCGGGTTTATGTCAACAAGTCTCAGACTCTTGCAGCTCTTAGAGACAATATCCGTCAAGAATGTGAGGACCTATCGCCGGAAGTTTTGGCCAAAGTGATGGAAAATGCCATAAAAAGAGCTCAAATGACAATCAACTGTGGTGGCGGCCATTTACATGACATCATGCTCTCGACTTGATGTAAAAAAAAACTAAAAGACCAAATAAAAATAATCCACAAGAAGAATCAAAGTTTTTCATTTTTTTTTTAAATTACAGCCAAAAAACATCGGAAGGTTATTTTTGCGCCACCTTGTACATTTTAGGGCGTTTATAATAATTTTGTTAAAATATTTAAAACCAAAACATAATGTTTCACTTTATTCCATTCGCACAGCATGTTGTAGCCTTCTCATGTCACTTATCCTTTCAGTTACCTTAAACTTTGTTCTAATTAGCTAAATCGATTACCGTAATTGTCATTCATTTGCATGTGTGCATAATGCATGCTGTCCCAGTACTACTTTCATGATTGAATTAATTTCCACAGCAATTATTACGTAATGGATCCATCTTGATGCAATTAGCTCATAAGACGCATCATTTGACTTTCGTTGTGCCAATTTATCGGTCGATAATTTCCCAATTTGTCATTGCACCATTTTCGTCTCTCATTTGCCAATGTCTTGGTGTAAGTAATTGTATCTCATGCAATTCCAATCCTCTTGAGATTTATAGATATTGGCTGGATAAACTTTGTCTAAACAACCAAACAAAAGGTTCAAATTCGAGGTTCGATGTTGGTAATTTGCAAAATGAATTTCCATCATTGTCATCACCATTTCCCTTAGGCTAAGTTCCCTCCATCGAGATACATTCAATGAAAGGAAAATCAATTGCAATCAGCTAAATGAAATTGAAAGATTGCTCTATTTGTCTGGGAATGTTTGCGCCTCATTTGTTGCGGTTGACAGAAGTCAAAGATGATGGAGAAGGGGTAGCCGTAAATGTTGTCCTTTTACCTTTGGGCCATTCTTTGTTCGAAGATTTTCTGCGTGGAAATTGATTTAAGTAGGACAACTTATCAAAGTCTCGAAAGGGATGAATGGCTATTTTTTCGTTTCCCAATATGTGATTTAAAATTTATTTTCATTTTATATGATCAATTTTAAATTGCCTTCTGAAGGCACACGCAATTGTGTTTAATTTTTTTTTTTTTTGTAAATTAAGTCTAGACTGGTGATGGATTTATCAATTTTCAATGAAGTTAAACTTTTTACTAAAAAGTTTTTATGAAAATATTAATCTTATATTCAGAAAATACTGTGTTATACATTTGCATATAGTTATCTATAAAATGCTTGCATAGAGGCGTTCAACAGCCGACCATTTCTTTGCTCGAAATATCAACAGAGAAGCGGTGTAATTAGACGGACGGCCAGACATATACATCCTCGCCACATTTCATGCACTAACTCAAAGGGTTATGAAAAATATGTCTTCAGGATTGACATCGTGTTTTTCGTCAATAATGGGGCATGTTGCTCTTAACAGCAACTTCTGTGTGGGATAGTGGAAAGCTCCAAATGTCATGTTGAGATCTCCGAAGCCGACATTGAAACTGAAGGGCTATATAGACTGGGCATAACCAATTATTATGTATAACCGTAGTATATTAAGTGGATACAACACAGAAGCTAACAGATGTAGATGAATGCAAAGTTATAAGTATGACTTGTTGCATTTGGACTCGGTCAAGTTAACACTTATAAGTAAAAAAGACCTCAATGAACTTGAAAGGTATTGGGATAGGCACAGGTTCAACTTGGTATGTTGCCCCACTTTGAAATGCAGGGAAGCAATGGATAAAAAAAAACTTAAAATTGAATGTGTAAAATGGCTAGCGTTAATGTACACTAATGGTTGAGCCCGAACACTCTTCGATTGATAGTCAGATGGTATTCGCAGTAGAGAAAAAGCTCATCTTAAGCGGCGGTCACAATTAGAACCCGACAACTACCTAACTGTAGTCTTTAACATCGAGCCAATGACCTTGTTTTTTGGACATAAATTAGAAATAGTTTGATACAGTTCCTGTCGAAATACGATACACGTATGAAAAAGTTAGACTGAGCTTTTAATCAGGACATTGTAAGTGTTTGAACTTATGGCTCTTGACTTGAATTTCGTTGCCAATTTTTCAGGATTTGATTTGTACGCATCCATCAGCCAGCGTTGTTATTCTTTAATATTTGATGGCTTGAATTATTGCCGGAAGGTATATGCAGTTTCTTGAAGCTATTATAAAGTTTTCAGTTAGTATTAAAAGCTTTTTCTTTTCCTGACTTCCCATCATAAAAATATTACCCCTACTCCACTGAGAGCAGCTCCTTTATGTTGTCCGACGACCAAGTATTTCATAATCTGCTTTTTATAGGGTCCGTTCTTCATCTCGTTTGAGCAGGATTGTGATTATCAGGTTCTTGTAAAGTATATCCTTTGAAGTTCTAGTGAGGGCTTATGTACTTGATTGTCTTCTTAGCCCGATGAGACAGTGGTTGCATGAGTGATTTTCGAATTATTTCAGATGTTATTCATTGTTAGAGTAATTGGCGGAGGTAGACATAGTCCGGTACTACCTCAAAGTTATGTCTGTCAATGGTGACGTTCTGTCCAATTCGTCAATATTGTGTGTCCAGCATTTACACGGTTTCACCCTCATTTACTGCTAAGCCAATTTTCGCCGCTTCCTTCTCTATACTAGCAAACGTGGCTATGACATCACGTTGAGTCCTACCCAATGATGTTAACATCGTCGGCGTATGCTAGTAGTTGCACCGATTTTTGGAAAATTGTGCATCTGGTTCTGGCTTGGGAATTTCGCTCAATCCTCTCAAGAATCAGATTGAAGAAGTCACATGACAGCGCATCGCCTTGCCTAAATAATTTTTATGGTATCGAATGTGTAGGTGAGGTCGTTTTTGACCCTGATGGAGCAGCGAGAAATCTCCATCGTTATCCTACATAAACGGATGAGTTTGTGCGGTATACCAAAACTAGATATGGCTCTGTATGAGTTTGGGCGGTACACCACAACTAGACATCTCTCGGTATAGTTCGTCTCTATAAATGCTGTCGTATGCGGCTTTTAAATCGATGAATAGGATCTGCCAAAGTGTGAAAATTTGGTCTGTCGTGGACTTTCCTGGCGTAAAACCACACTGATAAAGGCCGATCAGCTTTGACGTTCTACGATTTGGTAAAACTTGCGAACATCGTTCCTGGATTTGCACCTCTCTATATCCTCGATCACGCGCTTTTCTTGCTAATTTTTCTTTTTTTTGATAAGCCAGTGTTTTTTCCCTCTTCTCTGCCTATGGAGCTCAATGGCGTGATGGATATCCGCACTCTTACATTGGCTGCAACAAGATAGTGATCCGAATCGATGTCAACTCCTCGGACATCCAAAATACTACATTCGTGCCTCTATCGCAATGTGATCAGTTTGGTTGACCGTTTGTTGATGTGGAGACCGCCATGTCCCCTTATGGATATCGAGGTGGGGAAACCGTGTGCTGGCTATAGTGACATTTTGTTCCGTAGTCGGTGACCAGACGTATTGTCGTGTAGGATATGTTTTTCCAAAACTACTGCTAAGGATGTCTTCTCTTCCTACCTTTGCGTTACAATCACCCATCACGATTTTCACATCGTCTTCGGGAGTCGCTCTTAGGTTTTGTCAAGGAGCTCATAGAAGCAGTCCTTAGCTATATCATCTTTTTCCTCCGTTGGGGCGTGAGCGCATAAAAGGCTTATTTTGGCGAATTTGGCCTTGATACGGATCGTTACAATGCGTTCGCTAATGTCTTGAAAACATAAGAGTTCTTGCCTATGTCTGGCACTTATAACAAATCCACATCCGAATAGTCGCAGTTTCAGCTCACTTTAACACGGTCCGTAGTTTATATCGCAGCTTTTTATCCACTTTTTGCACGGCATATCACAACGTATTTCCTGGATGGCAGTAATGTCTGTTTTGTAGCAGTTTAGGGCTTCCGCTAGTTGTTCGCTTGCACCTCTCCTGTTTAATGTACTCACATTCAAGGTGCAGATACGAACGTCGTTGTCTTTTTTTCGTTAAGCAGGGTCGTCAGCGATAGAATCAGTCATTTCCGAGGCTATTGGTTGCTTCGTAACATACCCTTTTTTTCCATGGTTGGGTAGTTAACCCAAAGCACAACCCTCAACCTGTTGCCATCGAGAGTTTACTAAGAGGCATCAATCAGTTGTCCCCATATGTAGGGTGAAAGTCAGTAGGCATCAGCAAAATACAAATTATGACGTTTCATGTAATCGCATTGACACCCATTTGGCACTCCTTTCAAATTGGGCCAAGTTATTAAGAGGACAGCCTCGCTTCGCCATGAGACCACTTCAGACACAGATTAGCCTATTTATCCATTGCAGTGTAATCATTGTACACAAGTAACCAAATTCCTATTTAAATATGAAAGCCTTCTTAAAGCAAAAGTATCCTTTAAATTTTGACGACTCCAAGTACTACCCCTCCCCTTTGAACAATCAAATAACGACAAACAACTTAAAACTACTCTCCTCACATTACCGACGTCGTCCATTTTAAGTTTTCATTCACTTTGGGAACTTTTGGGTTGCATTTTATTTATCTGGCAAAGTTCAACAGATCTCCAGACAAATATCCGAGAGAAAAGTTTTCGCATATATTTGCAAGCTAACAACGATTATAATCGTATCCTGCTGTTGTTCGCATTTGTTTTCAACTTCTTCCAACAAAGGGATAGATATACTTAAGCGGTTGCTCTCCAACACTGGACCATCAGCATTTGTCCATATAAAGTTCAAAAAAGACTTGCACCAGCCTTAAGCATACATTTCAACTTCCTTCCAGGTAAGACAGAGTTAATGATTTTTTAATTGCACACATTTTTTCTAAGTCCTCCTCGAATGGAGACGCGGTAGTGTCACCAGTTTAATGGAATCCCTGCACATTAACAGTACCCACTCTGCAAGTGGTCTCAATTAGTCATAGCTTCTGTGGATTAATCAAAACTAAGAAAAAAAAATCATCCAACCTTCATAAATCAGTCGGAATGTCCGATTCCGAGCAATTAAATCATTCGATTGCTACTATAAATGTTGTCTGAGCTAAAAGCTGATTCCCGTCGAGGTTGCATTTGTCGAATGCCCTAATTAGTGGTCTTAGCCACCACCACCATCACGTTCGTGTGTGTCTTCCGTCGAATGAGTGTGTCAACTGTTTTACTGTTTACCAGCCCACTCGATTCGGAATGACGAGTGGCGGGTCGAATGCCGCCTTAAATGGAATTTTAAAACCCCGTCCTTACCATAATATTAAATTGTCTCGATGTAAGCTATAATAGTAATCACTATCTCCAGTTGTATCTAAGAACAAGATTTCGTTCTGTGAGTAAGAGGGGTGGGGGGTTGTAAATCTATTTACCCTCATTTCGACCATATTCGGATGGGGCTTGTTGGCCGGTAGAAAGGTACAGAGGACGATCCGCCCGTTCGATGCTGCTGGAGTGAATAAAAATTTATTAAGATTGTGCTTAATGGACATTAGGATATTATGCGTGTCTGGTTAGCCTGAGCTCTGAATATATGACACTCAATATGGTTGCATGGTATTCGAAATATTTTCAGAATCACGTATACGCATGTAAATGGCTTAACGACGACGGGTGGATTTTATTTACATAGTTTTCAAAGAACAATTTAAACTGGTCTTGGTCTTTGTGCCTCTTCTAAGGGAATAGGGCTTATTAATTCACCGGAGCATATCGCCGGTCATAACGTCGCAGACATTTAATGTCTACTAATGTAAGGGATTTGAGGTACTAATACTACTACTGGCTAGTATACATTGATTCTTGGAGCTTTGGGGTACGTGGTGTCTTTAACTTCCACAATATACGCATATGGTTAGTGATGGGATGGCCAAAAAATATTCAGACAGTGTCGAATTGTTGTATCTTACGGCAACTTACTTTTAATTTAACGTGCTCTTGACCCGTTGAGGGTCTCTGCTGAGACAAGGCTGCCTTCTGTCCCTTAAATATTAAGCAAGTTGCTGCAAGTTAGTCAGTCTAAGAGCTAGGTTCGGTCTCCCTTGTCTTCTCGAAGCTGAAGGCTGGGATTCTAAATCCATTTGGCTGAAACATTATTGTTTCATGAATCCGAACCAGTGTAGTCTACGTGTTTTTATCTTTTATAACGGGTGATCCAAGTAGAGATACTTTTTCAATTGCATTTTTTTGACAGATCACGTGTGAGTCGTGTCACGCTGTCATGTTATTTTTGTTTAGTATTGTTTGGCATTTCATAATGGAAAGACTTACGCGTGAACAACTTTTACAAATTGTTCAACTTTATTATGAAAATTCACGTTCTGTGAGGAATGTGTTTCGTGCACTTCGCTCAACTTATGGTCAACATAATCGGCCTACTGAGCGTACTATTCGCAACACCATCACCCATTTTGAGACCCAGCATTCATTATTGGATAATATTCGACCGAATAGACCACGTCACGCTATGAAGAAAATATATCGGCCGTAGCTGAGAGTGTACACGAAGACCGTAGAGAGTCGATTCGGCGCCGTTCGCAGCAACTCGGACTGACGTATGGAACGACTTGCCGCATTTTACGTCAAGATCTTAAATTGAAAGCGTACAAAATACAGCTTGTGTAACAACTGAAGCCGCTCGACCTTCCCAAGCGACATCGCTTCGCTCTATGGGCTCTTGAAAACTTCCAAGAAGATCCGACGTTTTCGAGGCAAATTTTGTTTAGCGATGAGGCCCATTTCTGGCTCAATGGGTATGTAAACAAACAAAATTGCCGCATTTGGGACGAAGAGCAACCTGAAGAGATTGAAGAACTGCCACTTCATCCAGAAAAAACAACGGTTTGGTGTGGTTTGTGGGCCGGTGGAATCATCGGTCCATATTTCTTTAAAAATTAAGCTGGTGCGAACGTAACCGTCAATGGCGACCGTAATCGTGCCATGATAACCGACTATTTGATGCCTGAAATTGAAGCTCGTGATCTCGGCGACATTTGGTTTCAGCAAGACGGCGCCACTTCACACACATCGCATCAATCAATGGACTTATTGAGAGAACATTTCGGTGAGCACATAATTTCACGTTTTGGGCCGGTCGATTGGCCACCAAGATCGTGTGATATCACACCGTTAGACTTTTTCCTGTGGGGATATGTAAAGTCAAAAGCTTATGCCGACAAACCCGCTTCGATTCAGGCCTTGGAGGAAAACATCACGCGTGTCATTCGCCAGTTACCAGTCGAAATGCTCGAACGAGTGATCGAAAATTGGACTCAACGGATGGACCATCTGCGACGTAGCAACGGCCAACATTTGATAGACATAATCTTCAAAAAATAAATGCCAAAGAATGTTCTTTCAAATGATAATAAACATTCTCCAGTAAATTTGAATTTTCTGTGTTTTTTTCCTTAATAAAGTAGGGAACCTCGAAATGGATCACCCTTTACTGCATCCACACCTTGGTACAGCTCATAACAGCTTTTGGAACAGACCAAAAATTCAAAGACGAATTTTCCTTTCGAAAGTGCGTAATATTTGCTCACTTTCCTGCTTATTGTACAGCGCCGTGAAGTAGGAATGTTAGGAATCGGGTCGGACATAACAAGAATGTGGACTTTAGGGTTAAAAGTTTTGATCCCATATGATTCGCTAAACCGACATAGCATCGGCTTCCTGGTATTCATCGTATCTGCATTAAGGAGTTTTTCGTGGGATTGATGTTGACCCCGAGGTAGATGAACTCTGTAACCAACTCAAAATTGTTGCTATCAAGTGACGTTTTGTCCAAGGTAGTGCATGGACTATCTGTTCCAGCACTAGACTAAATAATTCGCATGATTCTCCTTGTAGGATTCCGGTAAATGTTAGGGAATGTGCAAATGAACTATTTCCAAACTTAACATCCGGGTCCTGTAATGATGTTTACCCGAATCCCGCCATCGCTTTGTTAAGTTGTAGGCGATGATTGCTATCATAAGTCGATGAATGTGTCGTGAATGTGAAGTCGATGATGTGTTAGGGCTTGAAAATTATTGGTGTTTTCCAGGATTATACAGGATTTGAGAAAATTTGTTCCATGGCCGATCTGCTGGGCCGGAAACCACACTATTACGTACCGATACGTTATTTTCAAAAATGCCAAAGATGTTTACGTACTTTTTACGTACGTTGGATAGGATGTTGCTCGGGACGTTCATCAGAAATATGCCTTGGTAATTGGATTAACTGGATCGGCACTTTTTTGTATATGGGAAATATGGAGCTTATAGTCCAGTCATTGCGGATGCTCTCATCATTGGTGGTTTGGTGCACGCACTCTTCTATATCAGCTCCTGCGTATTTGATGGGTCTGCTGGTAATCCATCAGAACCGGCGTCCTTATTGCTCTTCAGTTTTCTGCTGGCTGCTCTACATTTTTCAATACTGAGAGGAATCGTTATCTCTACGTTTACTGGAGATTTGCTCAATTACTCTCTCAATATTATGCACATTACGCTGCTGCTGGAAATGCTGCCAGAATACATCTTCAATCGCAAGGTTGCCATTGTTATTTCGTACAGCCTACGAAAACGTGACGATAACTGCCGGTTGTTTGGCTCTCTTAAAGAATTGACGGATGTTCTTCTAGTCACGAGACTCTTTGACTTCCCTGAGCTGTTTCGGAAATTTTTTTTTTATAATTTTCACGCACTAAAAGGGCTATGAATATCCTTTAAATGTTTTACCTCAGTACGAGAGTTAGAGAAGGGGAAGAAATATAGTGGTGGGGAAGATCTGGGATGTAGTGGACACATACTTTGTCCGAAATAACTTCGGGGAGTCACTATACTCTTAGGAGTAACTACCAATCTTTTTTTTTATTTCATTGATTAAAAGCTTCATAGCGCAACCTTAAACTCAACAGTCGAACACATTACCACTGCACCGCGGGAAACGTGAAGCGATTGTTTTGCGTTGTAGCGGATTGACATGCGGCTCTTCTGTCATCTCTTTTTAGAACCTACAAATATCATCATACCACGGACATCTTTTCGGGGGTGGCTGGTTTCAGCTACTTCTTTGATCTTTATTGGAGCCTTCCACTTAGTTTTTACTCAGAGACTCCGGAAATCTCCGGCTCACTAAGGCGTCCAACGTGAAGTCTCTTTTTTGCACAATTCGCAGCATCTTCTCATTGGGCAGTCAGGCTCTGAATTTGGCGGCGACAAGAAAATGCTCAGAGTCGATGTTTACAAAAAAATACAAAAATTTGGCGCAACAGACAACCATTCATGTGGGCGTGTTTACTTATTGCACTATGGCGAGATCTCCTGTTTTATGCCGACTCGGAACGTCTTAGTTGAGATAAGCTGACATTGACATTGACATCACAGTACTTCGCACATGAATGCAACGAACTACAGGCACACAACAGCACTGGCGACTGAGGTCATCGGCAGAGACAGAGTAAGATATTAATACAACAGAGAGAGAGACAGATAGATACATAGAAGAAAAGCCATATAACATAACCAACGTAGCACAGAGGAGGTCATAACGACCTTCCGTGTATTAAGCTCCAAAGAATAACTGACAATGCTAACATACTTTTGACAGCAGGAATCGATCCGGGGGAAGCCGTCTTCGATGATGATTTCTATGTGATTGAAGATCCTCGGGAGAAAGTGGAGGCAGTGGGGGCTGTCTTTCAGGAAATGTATAAGGAGAATGATAGCATTCGCCCGAACCGCGTCATGGAAAACAATGCCCTGCTCCACCATTTCTATCTCCGAAATGACATAACACAATGGCGATCTGAGAACCGTGGTTTCACCCGGTTTGATGACGAAAACTTGGCAAACGCCATAGTCGCCGATCAAAGTGGGTCTAGTCCCCTGTTAATCTCGAAGGTGGAACTCCAGATTATCTTTGATTCCATAAAGAAAAAGAAGTCAGCGGGAGTCGATGGTATATCCAACATTGTACTGCGACACTAACCCCCTGAAGCTGTGAACGTTTACGCCACGCTGTTCAACAACGCGCTGAATAATGCATATTATCCAGTGCGTTGGAAGACGGCGGTGGTTCATCCACTCCCGAAAAAGGGAAAGGACAACTCCAATCCGGCGAATTTCCTGTCGAAATGTCTCCTTCCGAGTATCAGCAAGGTTTTCGAAAAGATTCTCAATCGAGCTCTGTTCAAGTGGTCTGAGGACAATAACATTATACCAGAGAACCAGTTTGGTTTCAAGGCAGGACATGACTGTATTCATGCTGCCTCCAAACTCGTCTCTGATATACAGTGGAACAAAGCCAAAAATCAGTGCACGGGTGAATGTCTGGTTGATTTAGAGAAGGCTTTTGACACCGTATGGTTAGAGGGCCTCTATCTAAAGCTGATCAGACTTGGCATAAGTAAACCACTGCTGTATATATGCTTCATGACATGCTGACTGGTATAACGTTTGTTGTCAAAAGTGGCAATGTAAATTCTACCACAGAATTTTGCATTAAGAATGGTCTGCAAAAGGGAGCGGTAAACTCGCCGATTCTCTTCAGCATTTACACCAGTGACATGATAGGTAGTCTTACTCAGGCAATTGCGTATGCAGACGATCTTATCGCGTACAGAACAGCCCCTACTGTCGAAGTCATTCGAACTCTTTTGCAGCGGGACTTCGACAAGATCCAGAGATGACTGGAAGTGGAAAATCAACTTTCAGAAATCAGAAACTATCCTCTTTAGGACAGCGTTGTCTAGGGCCTCTAGGGATACGAGAAAGAACTGGCGAAAGCTGGTGATCGTTGGACCAAACGGACAGCCACTGGCGAGTAAAAGTGTAGAAAAGTACTTCGGCATCTGGTTAGATCAGTATCTATATTTCGGAAGACATGTAGATGCTTAGCTTAGTTTAAGTCACTTAATTTAAGTCAAAAAACAGGAAATGTGGAAATTTGTGGGGATATTTTGGTGGGAAATTAGGAAACGTTCGGAGAACGCCATCTAACAATTCATATCAATACTATCGACATTATTTTTATAGATTCAAGTTAATTTCACCTGAACACATATCGTATAACACTTACCGACTTAAAGCCGGCTCCACACATCAAATCCGCATCCTATTATGTGCAGCCTTGAGTGGCAGCTGTATCCAAACCGCGCGAGGTTATATTCAAGTTTTTAAGTTAGCACCCAGTGTACAGCGTTTGTATATTACAGGTGCATATTCATCAGTTGTTGTCCGTGGACGATCCGGGTCTGCTTGGTACTTGAGGGGTTCCGTTATCCGAGGTTGTTATGTCTCTCATATTTGGACGGAGCAGCTCTGCCGTTGGCTTATCGGTTCATTCTCCACCATCTCTGTTCAACTTGTCCTTGAGATTCCTCTTGATGGAATGTTGTCCGAATATAACGAAACAACTGTCCACCCTAAATGGGACTATAGACGCTACCATTGACTCCATCTTGGGAGTGCTTTTGCTGTCGCCTGTAATGGTATATGTACATCAGTGTAAGTACACGTTTTCTCTCACATATGCTGCCGCTAAAACTTTGCACACGGATTGAAACCCTATCTACGGTCACAGAACTTGGCATTCAATGGTCGCCACGGGTAGGATTGGAGTGAAAACTCAAGGTCTCATATAATAACATTACGTACGATTTCACCATTTGTTGGCTTGACCTTTTCTTACAATAGTTTTGAAATCCCAGGTACAGACCTAAGCTACGTTGTATTTTTTTTGTTTTCAAAAAAAACGTCCTTTCAAAGACTAATTGATCCTTTTTAACAAAATTTTCATTCAAAAGGGTACTTGACTCTAAGCATATTCTCCAACTCTTAAATTGCCCCTAGGAAAACACCGGCTCTTTTTTTGTCACATCTGGTTGAATGCGATCTATATCCGGTGGATACGTAGGTGGGTATCTACCAGATAAATTGGAGTTTTGTACAGAACGGGATAACTTCAAATATATATTTCTTTTCTCATTCTAACAATGGTGTGCCTATACCTTGCAATTGGTAACCGATTGCTTTTCAAAAAAAAAATCGAATCATGAAAGTTAAAAAAATAATGAAATTGAAATTTTATTCATCACGTGTTGTCATCTCTTCTTATTTTTATTGTTTTGAAAAATGATCCCTTTTTGTGCCAATAAAAAAAAGTTATTATTATTTGAACCTACCTTCGACAAGACGTATAGGGATGGTTAATGATTAAGGACTTTTATTTATGAATTCTATTTTTGTACGCCGTTTGAGAAAGTGCTGAACATAACACCAGACGTTACGTTCATAAAATTAGATATTTATAGATACATCGAGGAGGTTTGGACGAAATATCAGATGACACTGTTTGCTCTGTAGGTGACAGGGGCTAAGGGTGGATTGTTCATAGTTGGAGTTTCTTATTTTCTCATCATACTTGACATAATTTTTCACAAGCTCTACCCTGATGATTTTGAAGGAAAGACATTACACAAATGTTCAATTCAAATTGAGTCATTTTATTGATTTTGACAGTCATAGCGAAAGCGAGTCGCACCAGGAACTGCAAACGTTTGAATTTGAATGGCAATCTGTCGGGATCATAAGGATATGCGGCAACTGAACGTTTTCCAGTCAAATTTGTTGCCTCGATAAAATTGTTCGTCATTTTCTCGAATGACAGTCTTGTTACGTTTAAAAGTCGTGGTGGATTTATGTTTCGAAGAAGAAATGATGGGTACGCCAATTTTCAATGTAAGAATTAAAGAATTCAGTTGGATAGTTGACAACTTCGTCTGGATTCACCACAGTATCAATGGCCTTATATGTTGTCGTTTCGCTTGGTATTCCATTCTGAATGGTGAAGTCAATGGTATTGACATCGATGTTTTTGGCTGCTAATATAGCACGCATACTGAGCCACTGATGATTTTTGTAGTTGTGTGCAATGTTTTGGAAAACTTTTTGCACAAAATCGTCTATGTTCTCTGTGATCTTACATTAAGTTTGCTGGCAAGATTAAACAATTTACATCCGCCCATTTCCAATATCTATTAAATGTTTTGCCAGACTTCCAGCAGATACGTCCCGTTGTAGTAGTACACTCATGTTGGTCTCTAAAGTCAATTTCCGTAAATGACGCCATAAAACTGATGATTTGAGACGTGCATATAGCTCATCAGCGAGTGTTGAACGTGGTAAAACCTGTGTAAAACCTGTGTAAAACCTGTGTAAACCCTATAAAACAGTGTTTGTCGAAAATCACCAGACAATAAAATTAGTGCGCCACCGAAGATCCGTGCGTTTCCTCTCAAATCAGTTTTACGATCAGGCGATTCTTTTTTTTAGACATTTGTAGACTCATTCCATATGTAAATTTAGCACGTTTGGAGTACTTTGCCCATTGCAGAGTGTTTCCTGATGTTGCATGTTAGTGCCTTAGTGTTTTGCAAATTCTACGGCAATTTCCATGCTGAAGGCACAATGAAATTACATACTAGATGTTCGTAAGACTGAAAGCTTATCGCTTAACTAAGCCCGTCATGTAAACATGGTGAACTCAGAAAAAATGAAATCTGGAATTTTAGAACTCTTAAGCGGAACGGTTTGGATTGCAACTAGCACTAATGGCAAATCAAAGTAACCATGCAGCAAGGGGGGTAGAAAAAGTTTTGAAAAATTAGAGGCATATCCCCATCAAGTCCAACTTTACAAAAAGAAAACCTTATACTTCAAGCGTCAAAGATGGAGGAAATAGTTGACATAACACTTCATAGCTGCACATGTTAATGCCAATGAAAAGGGTGCACTCGAAAAACCAGTGGAAGCCCAAAAAAAGAGAGCAAAAGCAGGATAAAATCCTCTGAAATTTAAAATTTTACTACGTTGCATTAATGTTCAGAAAGATGCCAAGTAACACACTGCAACAATACGCAATTGTGGGTGACTTCAGCTCCAAGGTAGGAAGACATTATCATATAAGTAATGGGTGGTCCAACGAGAGAAAAAAAAAAGTTATGACGCAACAGGCTCGTTGGTACTCAGGGCCAAGCTTTTTTCTCACAACCATTCATGTTTGCGTGTGTATTTCTTAGCACGATGGGGGGACCTCCTGTTTTATGCCGAATTCGAACGGCTAAGTTGAGATAAGCTTTTCATGACAATTTATACTACTCGGATGATTTGTCAGAACATCACGAGAGGAGGGCCAGTGAATAATCATTTAGGTGTTGCTACGGCTGGGAATCGAACCCAGACCTTCTCCGCGGCAGTTCAACGCACTAACCATCGCCCGACTGAGCCCGTCAACGATAATGCACGATGTTAACTGTGAGTCACATATTAATGACAAGGCTTTGTGCCCAACTTAATTGGACAATTCTTTGTTTCTGTGTTTGACAAATTCAACCATGGACAGGTATACAATTGAACAGCGCGTTAAGATTTTTGAAGCCTCTTACGAAAATGGGCGTTCAAATCAAAATGTATTTCACGTCAGTGGATTCGTTAACAAGCTGATTTGGCGCATTTGGGTAAATGAGAATACGCGAGTGATAGGTGTAAAGCCGCGATGCATACACAAAGATTGACTATTTGGTGCGGTTTATGGGATGGCTGCGTGATCAGGCAGTAATACTTCTAAAAGGAGGTTGGCCAATCAGTAACCGTGAATGGTGTTCGCTATCGCGAGATGAAAACGGACTTCATGTGACCAGAAATTGAGGATATGGACCTGGACGACAAGTGCTTTCCACAGGATGATGCCACTTGCCACACAACCAACGAAGTAATGGCTCTTTTGCGCGAGAAATTCAATGGCCTTGTTATCTCACTTCGTGGAGATGTTATATGAAGGCATTGAACCTCAATTATGTCTCAGATTCATTGAAGATATGGACCAACGGATAGAGGTGTACCATCGAAGCCGTGGCGATAATTTGGCCAATATGTTGTTTCCCTCCTTATGGTTAGAGATCCTTCTATCATAACAAAAAAATACTAAGATAATTCTCTGGAAACTTATTGTTTTATTTTTACAATTAAAATCATGCGTTTACTTTGGATATTTTTTAATTTTGTCGAAAAATACAACCTACACCAACTCATGTCTGGGCAGGGGCTAACTGAAGTTACTTAGGAACAAAATGCTACTATAGTACGACCAGAGATCCTCATATTAATAATGACACATGGCGGTCTTCGGAAAAACAGATTTCAGAACATCTTGAGCAGTTAACATCGACTCTGACCACTATCTTGTTGCAACCAAGGTAGAGATACTGAGGTCAAGACGAAAGCTGCAATTGAAATCTATTGGCAAACAAAGAAAGAAGAACAACGGCTTTTCAGAAAGAAACGATGAAAACACGAAAAGCGAGCGATCAAAGGTATAGAGAGTTGCCACTACCGGAAAGATGTGTAAATTGATAAAGCCAAGGATACAAGGTGCAAACAGAATCCTGCCGTGAAGAAAAATGAAAGATAGTAGTTGAGACATGCTGGAAATGTTGAAGAACCACTTCTGACAAATGTCAACAGGCGACGATGAGCAATCTTCCGCCAGAAGGCAAGAACGAACCATAGAATATTGGCGACGACAGAAAAGCTTTAACTTAAGCTCAACAAGACTACGAGAAATGACGTACTTCCTGCCCAGCTTTAAGAAGCCAATGAGTAACATTCACCAACTCATAAGCAAAATTTGGTTGGATGAATTGAAATCTGAAGAATGGAACTTCAGTATCGTTTGTCCGATCCAGAAAAAGGTCTCCTGTTAGTGGATCTGAACTGCTCCAACTAAAGAGGCATAGGTCTCCTCAAAAGCGCCTACAACATCCTATCTGCTCTAATATTTCATATAACAAATTACCTTTTACCATTGCTAGTGTGGTTTTATGCCAGGAAAGTCCACAACTGATCAAAGCTTCATACTTTGGCAGATCCTGAAACAAACCCAAGATGTCCAAGTCGATACCCACCACCTGTTCATCCTTTTCAAAGACGCATACGACAGCGCTTATAGAGACGAACTTTACAGAGCAATGTCCAGTTTTTGTATACCACTTAACCTCGTTCGTCTGTGCAGGATAACGATGGAAAATGCTCACTGCTTTATGAGTCCATGGAAATGACCTCACCGAAACGTTCAACACCAAAAAGCGGTTTAGGTAAGGCTGTGATGTGAATTCCTTAGTCTCATACTTGGTAGGATTTTGCAAACACCAAGGAACGATATTACATAAATCGGTGCAAATGATTTGGTTCAACGTGATGTTACAGCAAGTTTGGGGTATAGAAAAGGATGCCCAAAAATGGTTTAGCAGTAAATGAGGGTTAGACCAAGTATATGCTGTCAATACGGAACAGTTCAAGACATCGACAAATTGGACGGAACTTCACCATCTACTGCAACAACTCTCAGCTAACTCTCAGCTGCCTTACCTTGTTTTATCGCTATTTTAACAACCAATGTTCAAATGAAATAGGCAGCTGCATTCCTCCCGTTCAACAATTCAGCCGCAATACTCGCTACGCAATGAATGCAAATCAGTTTACCCTCAAGCCTATCTTCGGACGTACGCTGAAATATAGAGATTCATACATAAACCGAACAACACGAATGTGGAATGCTCTACCAAACTCTGTTTTTCCTTTCCATTATAACTTACAGACATTTAAAACCAATGTGCATCGGTATCTCCTTTCTTCTTATCCCTAATTTCCTTAACGCCCGCACTGTGCTAAAACATATAAAGGGTATTCATAACCCCTTGAGTGCGCGCAAATTATAAAAAAAAAAAAGTAACTTTGTCTACAATGGCGTCTCTTATAGCTTAGACAACAACATTTCGTCAGAAATAGAGCGAAGAACAACTCTTGCAGTCCGCTGTTTCATTGGGCTAAGAATGCCATTTATAACCAAGCCCTCGCTCGAACTACTTAGGAGATGCTATATAAGACACTAATCATCCCAGTCCTGGTGTACAGTGCCGAAGCTTGGATCACATCAAATCCTTGTCGTTTGAGCGACAATTTTAATGTGAAATATATGGTTGAAGAAACGGATCCAACCACAGGCACAGATCTGGTAAAAAAAAAGTTCGTATGGTACTTTATACCTCTAAGGTATGTAGATCAGATGGACCCAACTACTCCGTATATAGATCTAGTGGGTGGTTGACAAGCAACGTTCTAAATGTGCGAACCATGTTAGTTGAGGCCCAAATTGTTCTTTTTTTTCCTGCTGTTTCGTGTAGAATGTAGTTGCGCATTCTTTCAATAGGAATGCCATGTTTGTGTAGTTGATCACCAATATTTATGGGAGAAGGTCTGTCAGTGACGCAGAATAATTAGCTGAAAATAAAATATTTGGCACTAATAGCCTATACTAGCCACAAAGCTAGCTGTTTACTTCATTCGTATGTGCGAAGTTATTATTTTGCGGGACAAAGTAGAGGACTTTCTGTTCCCAATGGCAAATTTGAGAAACTGGATCTGCCCGTGTTACTCTTGGATGTTTGTCAGACTTTCGCAAGAGTTGGAGCATTGAAAAAATTTTAGCTGTTGTCAAATTCAGGACTTTAACCATATGCCCCGCACTTATATCCTAGGTCATTGCACCCAGCCGAAATGTGATCCTATTAGAGAGTAGAACCCCATTCAGGACGAAATATAAAAAAAGTTTTTCAACAAGAACAATATTTTAGGAAAGAGCCAATACCGATTATGTCCCCCGTGATGTGCCAAATTAAAATCAATACCCTTGTTCCGCTCAAGTATTCGTTGTATATACCTAGTCCTTTAATTAGGATAATTACACAGATGATGTAATAACTCAGCGAAATTACACGTTTATTCTGTTGTTGTTATTGATTAAGGCACCCCAGCCCAGCAGTGAACTTTTGGCTGTATTCCCACTATTAAGAGGAATTCCCTACCACACGCGCCTGAGCCAACAAAACTAAACAGACTTCACGTTCCCGTGTTATTGCGTGCGTTAACAAGATACTAAATACCCATGTAACGGGAATGTAACCCAAGCTCCGCTCTAGATGAACTCTCGACCCGCAAACAGCTGCAGAATCGTTAAAGGTATGCTTTCCTAAACTGAGTAGACATTTTAGGTTTAATGGTTGGCTGCCTTAATTTTTTCAATCCGCAGGTACACGTGCTGCTACCACCATTAACTCTCATGAGAAACTTATAATCCTTTGAAGGAGTATCATGTGTACGTGCCAAACTTGTATGCCCTAACCAAGGAAGTGGTTTTTCGTTGCCTAACTTTGAATTTATGACAACACCAGAAACCGCCTTGAATGGAACTACTTAACGTTTAAAATCCACCTTGTCATAAGTTTATAAACTCCTCTTGTAAGGACCAAACTGAAAGACATGACGTGCGGTTCCGGTAGACGGCGATATCATAGCGTTTGCTCCTGCCGTCCTTATTTCACTTGAACTTATGGTGTATTAACTACATTCTATGAGGGAAGCCCGTTACTTAGACCTGTACCCTGCAGCTTTCTAGGGAGCGAATGTTTATGAGTGGTAAGCAGATATATATGATGCGATGATGCGGTTGGTGCGTACAACATCCAACGATGCAGAGCAGAGTTGTGGCTCACTCCACCCAAGGCTATCGCAATCTAATCTGTTCACTTAATGACTGGGGATAAATTTGGCCACGAAATAGAAACTTCGACCGTTGCTATGCTCTTGGTGGGGATCCTTATCCACGTGAGTGGTCGGAGAATTTATTTCTTCGACGCTATTATGCTTTCGCAATGGAACTAGGCGGCACTCACAATAAAGGACATGGAAGCGGCAAAAACTCTTTTAATTTCGTCTGATGGGATATTTCTTATTTTGCGTTGTTTTTCCGATGACTTAGTTAGGTTTACGAGATGCTTAAACGATGAAAGCCCACCCATGTTGTGGTTAAACAGTCGGTGGGGGTAAATGAGGAGCAAGTTCAAGGACATTCATAGATTTACATGATTTCTTTGGGATTCCTTTTTTGAGAATTTTTTATGAGTGAGTGAAAAGCACACTTGTAGATTTATGAAGTCGAAGTTCTTTTGTTGCCGACTTCAAAGGAACTCTATTTTTAGCTAGGACTTTCTATTGTCAGGGGACACCGTCAGCTCCATAATTTTTATACGTGAAGTGAAAGATCGTTTTTTTATGAGGTCAAGCACTGTTTTGGGTCATTTCACATGAACAGCGATGATTTGTTTTATGAATTGTTTGTGTGAGCAATGTGCGACAGAAAGTCATTGTTTTCAGATTATTTTTTCTTTTTAGTTGTCTTTGACGGAGGGATCGTCTGGATGGGGAATTTCGTCTTCTTGTGAATATGCTGAGACTGTGGATTGGTGGTGGTTTATAAGTTTTTTTTGAGGCATGGAAAGATTTTCCATAGATTTTTTTTTTGTTGGGTATCATGACCTTGTTTTGGAATTCAAAGATAGTCAGTGGTGCGTGCAATTATTTCAGGTCACTATGGCGTATGCGTAACCCTTTTTTTTAAAGAACATTTTTTATGAAAATTAACTCGAAATTGGTTTTGAATGCTTTTGTTAAAAACTGGCTATAAAGTGAATCCGATTCGTTGGCCCTTAAAGGCTTATTATGTTGAAGCGATATCGTTATCGTACCATACAACTAATTTACATGTCGGGATTTCTTGATTGAAAGCTTGTAATAATACGATAAGTGACCTAATACTCCCATAATTTGTGTGATACAATTAACTGTGCTTCCGATTTATTTTGAAATTTACTTAGAATATGGAGAAAGTTAGCTTATCGGGCTATAAGTGGCTTTAGTGGCGAATTGTCGAGATCAGAGGAGATTCTACGAAGTTATCGCCGCCAATTTTGCCAGTACGCGTTAGTAAATGCAAGACGCAAAAGGAATTCGTTCCCTTTTGGGAGCAGACGATTATGTCCAAGGAGTTGAACATATAAAGCAGCCCAATGTCTATGCTGATTGATGATATAGCCTTTCGACGGATCATCTTTTAATTCCTCAAAAAAAAAAAAACATGCAAGAGGCTTAAACCCGATGTGCAAACTGTGCGAATCACTTAATACCTATCCCATCAGACCATTTAAAAGAATGTCCCCAAAAAGTGGGAGTGACAAAAACCTTTCGGGAATAACATATAGAGTATGACATTGTCATCCCATAACATATCAAAATCATTGTTTTAAGAGAGCGTGTAGTGACACTAAAGCACAGGTGACAGCGGGGAAGAACTTCCAAGAAGGAATCAATGGTGGCGTCTACAGTCCCATTTAGGTTGGACAAGAACAACAAAAATGAGCTGCTTCGACATATTCGGATAACAAGTCATCCAGGAATATCTAGAGTAAGGCAGGCCCCTTCAACGGAAATGGTAGCAGATGAACCGAAAGGCCAACGGAAGAGCAGATTAATCCCATAGTGAATACTGACAACCCCTTGTAATATATATGAGAGACAAAATCATCTAGGATAACGGAACCCCTCAAATATAAACTATACCTGGAACGTCCATGGATAACGACTTACGAGCATCTCTAACGTAAGGAGCTGAACACCGAATGCTACTCAAAAACTTGAATCTGACCTCGCACGGTACTGGGCAGAAATTAACTCGATCCAGGAAATATTTGGGGCAGGATCAGGAATACACAAACGGAAAATATGCGACGTTTATTACAACTGCCATACAAGGATACACAAAATATGATGCGGATTTGTTGTGGGGAGCCGACTTACAAGTAAAACACGAATTTCTTGCACAATGACGGTTCCTCCTGTTTTATGCCGGCTCAGAACGGCGAATTTAAGATAAGCTTTTCTCGACAATTGGTACTATTTGGATGATTTGTCAGATTATCAAGGGATGAGGGCCAGTGAAAAATCGTTTAGATGTTCCTACAGCACTAACCATCGCGCTAATGAGCCCGTCAGTCGACTTATGTTAAGAATAAGAGCACCACCGATAAGACTGAATACTCTAGGAAGGAGGAGTTTCACGAAATCCTGGACGGAGCATACTGAGCCTGTCCAAAATACGACGTGCAAATAATACTAAGGGACTTCAATGCGAAAATCTTCGGCTTGCTATTTGGAAAGTAGAGGCTGCACGAAATATCAAAATGTAATGGCTTCCGACTAACAAACTTCGCGGCGACTTAGAAGCAATCTAGCGATCTCTGTATGGTCAAACCGCCAGTCAAATCTACCATGTGCTGGATATGAGGCACGCATCCAACATTCTGGATGTACACACATTCAGAGGGGTAAACGTCAACTCTGACCATTTTCTCGTCGCAGCCAAATTCAGAGTAGAACGAGAAGAACCTTCGAATGGTGCAATTAAGGAGACTTCATGTTGGACGCCTTAGTTTGTCAGAAATTGCTAGAGTCTCCAAACAAAAACTGTATAAGAGAACCCCCGCTATGCCGTCATCCACTATTAATGTCAACACCCGAGGAAACAGTATCGCAACAACATGAGAGGATAGCCGAAACTACCATAGGCTTCCAGTCATCCCCTAAAAGATGTCCATAATATGATGATATTTGCAAGTAGCAAAAAGAGATGATAGAAGAGTCATATAACAAGGGGGTACAATGCAAAACACGTACCGCAAGACCAACGAATTTCAAGTTGAACTAAATCAACTCCACCTAGAGCTTTATAAAGCGTTGGCGGAATTCGGAATAACATCAAAATAGGTTCAGCAATTTTGCCTGACATTGGAGGACACGCGATGCAACGTTCCGTTTCTCATCTCATCTGAACTTCCAAACTTGTATCGGATTCCTACAAGCAGAAGTGCTATCATGCGATTTCTCCAATCTCGCTTGAACAGATAGTGCACCGGGCAAGAGATAATACGGGGAGCCACATCTTGAGCTAATCCGTTCGTATTCGTCGAGTTGGTAGTCTACATCGACATCGTTGGTCGCACCCACCGTGCCGTTGCAAAATCGTTCATAGTTTTGTCCTCGTTAACTACAAGACCAACGAGTTTCAAACAGAGCACTATTGACGCACAACCTTTGAAAAAATTTCACTGTTGCTAGCAACCATTTCGAGGTAGTTAAAGAGCTTATATACTTCGGAGTCATCATCAACTTCATGAATGACACCCTAGTCGAGATACGGTTAAGACTGTCTCTAGGAAACCGATACTATTTCGGTTTAGCGAAACAAATGGAATCGAAACTCTTAACTCGAAATTCATATGCTACCCTTATGCTACCAGTCCAAATTTACGGTGCCGTGTTCTGGACAACATTAGAAACTTTAGAGAAAAATTCTTTGTCGGTTACAAGAGCTGTTATGAACTGTTCCAAGATGTGGAGCTATTACAAGGGGTAAAAAATTGGTAGACTACATTGGCTTGACCACATGAAGCAAATGAACAATAATGCTACAGCCGAAACAATTTTCAGATTCCAGCCTTCAGGTTCGAGGCAACAAGGAAGACCAAACCTCCGGTTTAAGGATCAAGCGATCGCGGAGGCTAGATCGCTTGGTCTGCCCAGAATCGAAGGCAGCCTTATCTCAGGCAGTGACCCTCAATTGATTATTTGAAAAATAAAAGGTATTATTCCATTTGTGGCTCCTGACGTATTTATGGAACATAGAATGTTCTATCTTCCTAGTATACGAAGTATAGGGAAGTACTGTGATACGAGATACCTTCAGTCCAAAAAAGTTGTTTTGAACAAATAGGGAAGTAAGGAAGATGTCTTCTTCAAGTTGTTTAGTATTTTCTAGAGGTGGAAATTCTCACGTTTCACGGTGAAAGTTTTTCCTTATAGCAGTCGTCATTGCTAATATTGTTGAAAGTTTACTTTCCATCAAATACAATGCTGATATGTATTGATAAGCAATTTCATGCTTTCTGAACTAGATATTACCGTTCGTGTTGCCAAATATAAAATTTACCCTCAATACAGTGATAGAGACTGATAATTTTACCTTCACAATTGAAACAAGAAAAAGTTTATATCCAACCCAAAACTTGGAAAAGTAGAGAAACTTTTTATCGATTTCAAATCCACCTTTCTTGTCCAAGAAAAACTTTTGCAAAAACAAATGAGTAATGATATCTTAACAGCTATTATCATAATCCAACAGATAATGGAATAATTGCATAAGTATCGGCTTTTTCAACAGGGACGCTACAAAAGTTTAGCGACAGGGACAGCAAACGACGCCATATTTCTTGCCGCTCTTTTGACATTTCTCTTCAGTAAGGTTTGCCATTTCATGATGGAAAGATATAAGATCCAACAATGAGTCGAAATTATTAAAATTTACAACCGAAATTCGGAGTCAGTGGCCTCAACGTTAGGAGCGCTACGTCCAATTTATGGTCGTCATAATCGTCCTAGCAGATCAACAATTGAGCGTCTAGTGGAAAAATTTGAACCCACAGGCATAGTACAAAATGTTCCCGTGCCAGTGAGACAAAGAAGTGCTCGTAGTGTCGAGAATATTGCTGCCGCTGAGGCTTCAGTTGAAGAAAGACTAAATGTGTCTCTCACACGTCGTTCTCAAGCGTTGGGCATCTCTGTGACGTCGTTGTGGCGAATTTTGCGAAAAGATCTTGGCCTACATCCTTACAAGATTAAATTGGCGCAAGAACTGAAGCGGCTTGACCACCAGAAGCGTCTTATGTTCGTGAATTGGGCTGAGCAACGACTTGAAAAGGATTCGGATTTTCATCGAAAAATCATCTTCAGCGATGAGGCGCATTTCTGGCTGAATGGCTTCGTCAATAAACAAAATATGCGGTATTGGTCAGACAGCAATCCACACGTACTTCATGAGTCATCATTGCATCCCGAATAATTACGGTTTGATGTGGTTTATGGGCCAGCGGCGTCATTGGGCCGTACTTCTTCCGTGATAATCAAGACCGGCACGTTACTGTGAATGGGAATCACTACCGTTCAATGATAACCGAATATTTTTGGCCCCGATTGGATGATGGACTTGGAGGACATGTGGTTCCAACAGGACGACGTCAAAAGCCACACAGCGAATACCACAATCAATCTATTGGAAACCATGTTTGGAGAACGTGTTATCTCACGAAATGGTCCAGTCGCTTGACCGTCTCGATCGTGCGATTTGACGCCGTTGGACTATTTCCTGTGGGGCTACGTCAAATCTATGGTCTATGCCAACAAGCCGGTGACGATTGATGAACTTCGTACGAATATCGAACGTGAAATTGCAGCAGTATCGGCCGATTTATGTTTGAAAACCGTCGAAAATTGGGTTCAGCTTCTGGATTTCTGCAAGCGTGCCCGTGGTGGCCATGCAAAAGAAATCAAGTTCCATGCATAATGGCATCAAACGTAATTTCACAGGAATAAAGAATTTCATTGATATCCAAAACCGTTTTTGTGTTATTTAAAAAAAACTTTTGTAGCGCTCTTATTGAAAAACACTTTAGATCTTTTGCATATTTAAACTTGCTCAACTTTCCCAAAGCTTTCAATATGGTCGATCATTCAATTCCAGGTAAGTAAGTTATAAAGGTTCTTTAACTTTTCAACATCTGCAATAAATCTATGCTGCCATATAAGGCATCTCAGAAGAAAGATTCTATTTTGTGGACCGATTGAGAAAAGGGAAAACATTATTTGAAAAAAAAAAAAAAACGATTATTAAGTATGGAACTTTACAATTAGGGAAATTATTTCTTAAAAAAACTAAGAGAACAGTAAAATTGATGAAAATTTTCTTGCAAATGCGCCAGATAATTCGGTTTATTGCTATTAATTATAGCTTTGAGATACCCCTACAGGAAATTGTCCTTAGGGGAGTTAAAGTGGGACTGCGTGGAGGACAATTTATGTCCCCTTTCCTGGAGATCAATTTTCCAAGGAAAATTTCACGAACACGTGAACGTGTGTTGCAACGTCACACGTACGCCATGCTGTTTGGTTATAGCCTGGTATGTTTTTCAATTCAGATATCAATAAGTCGTTTTACATCTCCACGTAATGCTCTGAATGTAATCCTTTCATCTTCAAGATAGTAAGAGCCGACATCACAGACCATATAGTCATTTTAGGCGAATGAAGGGGTTTCTGATGGTTGCGTTTCAGATTTTTTGCAATCCAGTTGCAGTAGTTCACCTTATTCACGTGTCCATTGAGATGAAGTAGATTTATGCAAAAGTAAAATGCTGGCCTTGCAAAAAAAGCGCTCAATTTCTAGATTTGCTAAGTCAAGCCTCTGAATTGCATTCTGCGGCTTAAATGTATGAACCAATTAATTTGTTTAGGAGTGCAGCTATAGGTTTTTTTTTTGCAAAATATGATCTATTGGTGGTGTAAGCACGTCAAAAACAGACGGACTAACACTCTCCTAATTTTCTATCGTTCTTGATGATCTTGGTCGCCCGGTTTACTTTGCGTTCTACCGGACTCTTTAATTTTTTTTTGACAAATTTTACTAACATGATTGGTTGGAGTATCCTTGAAATGGCGAAAACCTAAAATATTGCGGAATTTTCTACTCGTTACCATCCGCCGAATCACTGTTTTTGTAGGACTCTTGCACACAAAACGAGAAACGGTCCATAGCAAATGAATTATCTAGAGCTAGGCTATTGACTGCATATTTTCTGTGACTCTCGGATTCACAATGTATATGCTAAACAAATACAGGGTGCGTCTTATGTTCCAGGCCGACGTTTTGTTCTTTTGCCTAACATACGTATTACACCGCGTCTCCACTCGCAATATTTGAAAGCTTACAATCTGCGACTTTTCGTGGAAAGAAATAATGATAGGTAGGGTGGACATTTCCATTGCTTACTAACTCAAACAATCTTAAAATTTCAAACAGAAACGACAGCCCATAGCATACTATTCATAGAAAGCAATGAACTGAGCAATACACAGAAAGACATTTTCATAGAAGACCATTTGAAGTCTGCGCAAGCAATTTCCATGCCACATTGCATTCTAAGAAATATTGCTCGTGGAGACCCCGGGTTAAAGGCAATTATTATGGAGGCGCGAATATGTGAGGTTGAGATTTTGACGAATTCCTAAGGTTTGCGTACCTACCTCGAGTCTAAAAAGTTTTTTTTTTTTTAAATGTAATAGTCTTATGTTTCCAATACATTAGCGAACGCCTACACGACAACATGTCTAGTAACGGACTTAGGCTAATTGACATTCGCATGACTGTCTTTTAACTCTAGGACGTTTGATGGACTTCCGCAAGAAGGAGGGGCAGTGGAATAAACTTAGGTATCGTCAATTTTGGAATTTGAAACAATATTCCAGCGCCAAGTAGTGCAACACACTTACCACTAAGCTACTGCATCCACAGGATTTTCGGACATTTCCTTAAGCTCGTAATATGTCTAACTGTTAGTTACGTTCTACCTATGGAAACATATTTTTATCGCCATAGGAACGAATATAAAATTAATACAAATGCCTATCGAATAAACCAATCAACAAAATATCCGCCATTTTTGATCAAAAGGAATCTCTAAATCAAACATGAAAGTAATTGAGTCTAATAATCAAGCACCACATGAATCACACCACATATCCATACCTCAACAAGATTATCACTGGGTTACCACTATACCTCGTTTGACTCAACCTCTACACGTAAGAAACCCAAAAGTCACGTTCGGGCATCACAATAAATCATTATTCCCCATGGGTAAATACGATCAAAGGGCGATTTCATTCATCATTCACATCAAAATAGTACAGCTCGAGACTATAAACTAAATGCCAAAATCCATCCCCCAACCCATGCCAAAAAAAAAAATACATCCATTCCCAAACACCAGTAGTACTCGCGCCGAATACCTTTGTTTACATTTTTCTCATCAATGAAAAGCTCCCTCGGATACTAATTTCGAAAAAGCTAAAATTCCACGGCGAATATACCACGCACGTGCTGCTGTCACTATAAAAACAAACCCCCCTTCCACTCCCGCTTCCGATGACATGTGCATTGGCGCCCAACATTGGCCCACATCCAATACGAAAGCTTTCCCCTATCCATCCATTGTTGCATTCATTCATACAGACTGGAAATGAAAACAGCTTTCCCAACAATCCGACGAGTTCTTAGTTGAAAAGAGGCCGACGCGTCGCACCACAGCATCGGTAGCAATATCCCATAGATACAAGATACAACAGCAGCTACACCGAGGGTGTCTTTCAAGTTTGCGCTGCTTTACCGTCTACACGCCGCCGATACTGTTTCGCATTCCGTATGCTCGTCGAGTGTGGTAGGTCAAACCAGTTAATGTACGTTAACCGACGGAATCGCATTCGTTTCGAGCGTTTAGTTGATGTTTGTTGCCGGTAAATATCGGACGAACGTGCAGGTGTATCTAGATTCGTGTGTGCGCTAGTTTGTATCTTAATTAGTTTTGTCGTATATTTGGAATTCGGTTTAGTAGTCAAATTCATGACCAACTAACCAGTGAGAAAAATTAAAAATCCCAAAACAAAAATTCTTTAAGAAAAAAGTATCAGTGCGTGTATGGGTAGTATTGAAACGCAATTATGCAAACATAATTTTGAATACAATCCCCGGGTGTCAACAACTTGATGGCGATTTAAGTTCAATACAAGTGCCATCCATTTCCCGTTGGATTATCCAAGTGCAAAAAAAAAAAAAATAATTCAAGTGATCTACGATCGGTGTCAGCGATCTTGTGGTATTGTTTAAATTAAATTACGCGTCGTTTTAAATAAATTGCAGCTTTCACATAGCAATACAAATCGTTATTTGTCTTTTGAAAAAAAAAAAAAATGTTTCAAAACGAAAATCCACCTAGAGTGGGTGTGTAGATACACCATACCGTTGGATGTAGTTGTTTTTTTTGTCTTATTTCAATGAAAATCATTTATCTCAGATAAAGTGTGCTGTGTAGCAAGTGCGGTGCATTTAGCGGTGAATGTGTGTGAAAAACCATAAACCTTATTTATTGTTGAAATATTTCCATGAACTGTGCAGATACAACAGTGCAGTGCATTAGAAAAAAAACGCAACTGCAATAGCAACAGTAGAAGCAGAAGCAGAACCAACGACATTATAAAGGATTTCAGCTACAGAGGATGTACGAGGAAGTAAGTCCAAATGGCTTTTTAAATTCTAATTTGTCCGCCCTGCTAATTTATATCATAGAAGGGGGGTGTGGATGGTACTCTAAATCTAAGACAGCAAGCTATTGTAATATACTCTTCTGCTCTGAGCAATGATTTTCTAATTAGTTAGAGTGCTCCAGTTGTTCTTTTTGTGATGAGAAAAATGATTGGTTGTTCCGTGGTGAAATGGATTTAAAATAATTATGGATAAGTTAATTATGGATCAGTTAGGTCATGTTCTCCATATTTTTTTCTCCTGTTGTGGTGTTTTTTTTTTTTTGTTATGGCGATGTGGGTTTTATTTTGACAGTAATTGATCAAAACGATTTATATCTTGAATGGAATTCTATACGCAAATTGAATAAACAAATGCATTTCTACTCACTTCAAGACCTATGACATTGGAATGTGTGTCGATTGTGACATGACGTTTGGTAGAATAAATATACAGACGTTGGAATAAACTAACACTCGATTTGCATGCTGTAGGCACAATTTTTATATTTTTAAAATTTGAGTGAAGGGTTAACAGTTAGTTTGGACAGTAAAACGAGTCAACATTATTTTTTAATGCAACAAACCATAAACGCCTGAGGTGGGCAGTTGTCCTTTCGGTAATTTTTCCGGAGTTCAATTTTTAATAACACACGCTACATAAACTATAAAAGCCCATAACTAAAAGGGCTTCACAAAGTTCGAAATTTGAAGTTGAGAGCGGCCATATTGTAGAAGCTATAATTTCAAAAATTGGTTCGCATCTATTCTGTCTGTTTTGCCAAATAAGAATGGACAGACATCACGTTCAACAACACGTGCAACCGATACATTTTTATCAGAATGGATGTTCTGTTCGACGTATCGCGCGCTTCGCCCATTTTACGGTCGCCTTTATGCTTCTATCGCTTTCCGTAAGAGTGTGCGGAGAATCCGAGGCAGTCAATTTCGTCTCGCTCGCAGGATCTCACGAGTTTTCTTTGTACACACGTACAACATTCAACAGCCCCATGAGCTGAAGCTAAACGACCATATACAAGGAGGGCCAAAAGAAGTCATCCGATGTTGTTTGGCCTTCAGAATTTCGGTTGCGGTTCGCGCAGTGTGTGCTGTTGCTCCGTCCTGTTGGAATCCCATGTCCTTCAGTCCTAATTCGTCCAATTGTGGCAAAAAAAAAACTCGGTTAACATGACCCTATAGCGTGCACCGTCAACTGTTGTCGTTTGACCAGCGCGCGGCGTTCTCGAAAACAAATGGCCCGCTGACACCTCCAGCGTGAACACCGCATCATTCATTAACTTTGAGCGAGTGTAATGGCTCCTCGTTCATTAGTCGTAGATTTTCGATGCCTCAGAAACGACAGTTTTGCACGTCCACGTACCCGCTTAGGTGGAAATGAGCCTCATCGCTCATTATGATTTTGGTCTCATCGCTTGTCCATGTCGACTATTCCGCGTTCTTGGGGAGTGTAAAGCTCCTTGGCTTGTTCACATGTATTCTACATCTGTCTAGTTCAGAAATGTCAAAACAGATTTGACATTGGCAGCCATTTGCAAAAATAAGACCATCTTCCAATAGGGTGATCTCTTTTAGCCCAACTTTTATGTATAAAGACGTGTGTTCGCCGAACGGAATCTGGAGCAGTTGCAGTGCCAGCTTCAAAGTACTTCATCGAAAAATTGTCTTCATCGATGAGGTTCATTTCTGGATGAATGGGTACGTCAACAAACGAAATTGTCGAATTTGTGACAAAACCAATCCATATGAGAGCCAAGAGAGTCCAACGCATCCCGAAAAAGTCAGTGTTTGGTGCGGATTTTTGGATGGTGGCATATCTCCAATTAGCCCGGTCCTTAGTTAACTGCCTCCAGTTGCGTACTTGCAGTTGGTTGAGGTCGGTTTCTACTTGTGCGTTCCACTTATGATGAATTCTTCCTCTACTGCGTCCGACGTCTAGCTGGGAATTGTAGACTCTGCGATCCGGAGTATTGGTATCCATTCGTTCTACATGTCCAGCCATCATAAACGTAAAATGAGGAGTTTTTTGACAAGTGTCTCCATAGCCCGTCAATGCAAACCGGACCTTAGATTTTTTAAGAATTTTCCTCTCAAAGCATGGACTATTTTTGATAAAAGCCGTGCTTCAGCGCTGTAGAACAGGACCGGGGTGATCAGGGTCTTATTTAGGATCTCCTTAGTAGTTGAAGTGAGAGCTTTACTTCTTAAATGCCTTCTTGGCCCGAAGAAACAGCGGTTGGAAAGAAAAGTTCTTCATTTGATTTCTGAAGAGATGTTGTTGACAGAGTTGAAAGCGGAGACGATTCCCGTACTACCTCGAAATTATATCTGTCAATGGTGACCTTCTGTCCGATTCCTCGATGTTGGGTGTCCTTTAGTGTTGACACAATATATTCGGTCTCAACTTCATTTACATTTGAACCAGTTTTTGCCGCTTCCTTCTTTATATCAGCAAACTTGGTTATGACATCACGTTGAGGCCGAACAGTGATGTCCATATCGTCGGCTTATGCTAGTTTTTATGGAAGATTGTGGCTCTGGTGTTAACTGGTGAGTTTTGTACAATCCTTCCAAGAATCAAAATCAATAAATTAGTCACATGACAGTGCGTCATCTTTTTTTAGCATCGAATGTGTCTTTGGAGTCAGCCTGCACAGACGGACTAGTTTGGGCGGTATACGAAAACTTAACATATCTCTGTATGGAAAATCTCTATAAATTTGTGAAATCGATTAATCGATTTGTACTTCTTCGGTTTTTACCAGGATATGCCAAAGTGTAAAGATTTGATCGGTTGTGAAATATCCTGGCCCAAAACCACACCGATCAGATAATTAGTAAACGATTTCAGGCGTTCACATATCACTTCCGATAGAATCTTATAGGCGATAATGAGGAGACTTATGGCTCTAAAGTTGACGCAGTTCAGAGGGTCTTCTTTTTTGTGGATCGTGCAAACGATGATGAGGTTACATTGAGGAAAACTTTCATCCGACTTTTTCTTATGAATTGGTTAATGTTTCTTACCAAACATCTCCGTCGGCTTTATATAGCACTTCGGGAAGGCCGTCATTTCCGGCAGTCTTGTTGGGCTTAAGTTTAGTTATTGCTAAACTCACATCACTTAGGTTGGGTGATTACGTTAGAAAAATACTGTAACATTGTTGTGTCATGTCCGATTGTAATGAAAGTTGGATTGCGAATCGGGACACTACCAACGAACAATGGCAAGCTAAAATAACGGTATAAACAACATTGTTTAAAAAAAACTACTATTAGGAAAATAGAAAGTTGACCTTTTTGATTTTAGATTGGTATATAATATAAGGGACTGGAAAATCTTGTGGCCTTTAAAAAGTCACAGGAACTCGAAATTTACATTGACATCACAGTAATTCGCACATGAATGCAACAAACTACAGACACATAGGGGTTCACAGTTTTATTTTATTTTGCAAAGCTGCTAATATTTACTACTGGCCAGTGTTTATACGACATGTTTTTAGAAAGCTGTCGCGACTACGACATTGATTGGACAAAATGGTTTGCTATTTGTAGCGATGTAACAAACCTCAAAACCTCGTTTGCCAGCTGACTTCCTGAGCTGGCAAACGAGGTTTTGAGAAATTTTGATCCAGAAATTGTCAACAATTTTTAAACTGAATTCCATTTCCAGCATGCCATCTGCAGCTAAGTCTTTAAGATTTTCCTTTATCTTAACCAATGGAAGATAGAGTCGAACTCGCGACTGACTTATTTACCGTGTTACAAAAGTGGACTGATTGATCGATAAGTTCTGGCATCCAAGGTGTTACCATCTGAATTAAATCATGTGGTCAAAGATGTGATCAGAGTTGTAATCTCCATTAAAGGCAAGGCCCAGCAAAGTCGGCTGTTTACGATAAAATTTGATGAAATGGCTTCACTCCATCAAAATCTCCTTCATCGCACAGAGGTCAGATGGCTGTCAAAAGTAAAGGTATTGGCACGAGTTCTGGAATTAAAATCTGAACTTTTGATGTTTTTACAAGATTCAAAATCTGGAAATTTTAGTCATTTTTCTGATTCTAATTTTAAAATTATCATTCCTCGATGATCTTTTTGATCACTTAAACATCTTGAATAAGAGCCTCCAAGGAAGAGAAGAAAGTATTATAACTGCCAAAGATAAAATCAGAGGATTCCTCGAAAATCTTCCTTGGTGATCAGAGTCTTAAAACAAAATGTTTAATTATTTTCCCTGCGTTTAAAAGATCCTCGAAAAGATCAGATGAATCGATATCGGTAACCTCTCATTTTCATCTCATGGTACAGAGTTTGCATAATTTAGAGAAGAAACTATTAAGTTACTTTCCAGAACTGGATTCGGAAATTGGAGGTGCACAGAGATGGATATTGAATCCTTTTTGAATAAGTCAGTCGCGAGTTCGACTTTGTCTTCCATTGGTAAAGATAAAGGAAAATCTTTTAGACTTAGCTGCAGATAGCATGCTGAAAATGGAATTCAGTTTAAAAATTGTTGACAATTTCTGGATCAAACGAAGAGACTACCTGTGCTGGCAAACGAGGTTTTGAGGTTGTTACTACCATTCGCCACGCCATACCTGCTTGAAGTCACATTCTCTTTAATGTTTGACATTAAACTCAGAAGAGAAACAGGCTAAATTTGGGAAATGATTAAATCCTTGAAATTTCAGATTAGTCCAATATTTCAACGTTTATTAAAAAACAAACAGGCACGTATGTCGCATTAAAAAATGTTGTGTTTTATTTTGTTGTTTCTTTTTGCACAGGACTTTTGTTTACTAACCTTATCGGTTTGCCACCTCCAGTTTGAAAGATACTGACATAAACTTACGTGGTACAAAGGAGGAGACAGATTTATATTGTCTCATGTTATCGCACAGGTGGCCTCAGATAAGCTAGCGATTTTTGTAGAAAAAAATGCTGCCGCTGCTGGGGCTTGTTTTTTGCTATATTTTTATTTGTTTTTAATGAATTAATATAATTTTGTTTATTTCACTTCAATGACTAAAACATAAAATTTTACAAAAAAAAAAACATGTCAGAAAATTCTTCATCACTGCCTGCAGAAAAGGCTTAAACATTGATCGAATCGATTGCTGAAAATCCTACAAAAGTGATGGTTTACTCTTTAAAATTGCAGGTGGCCATTGCTCAGAGGAATGCGTAGTTGACTGCTAAGCCAAGCGCTGCGGGTTCAAGCCCCAGCTTCGGCAGCATTTGTTTTCTACGAAAATTGCCAGCTTATCTGAGGCCACCTGTGCGATAATATGTCTCCTCCTCTGTGCCACGTAGGTTTATGTTATATGTCTTTCCTTCGATGTATCTATCCGTCTCTCTCTGTTGTATAAATGTCTTGATCTGTCCCAGCCGATGGCCTTAGTCGCCAGTGCTGTTATGTGTCTGTAGTTCGTTGCATTCATGTGCGAAGTACTGTGATGTCAATGTCAATGTCAAACTCTTTAAAATTCACTGTTTCCAATGACCTTACAGTCAGGTGCTATTATGTCTGAAAACGGAGTTTCTTTAAAAAATTCAAACCTGAAAATGTTGCTGCAACTTTTTTATAATAGTCCTAGTTATGTGTCAACCTTGTCCAATTCAAGAAATTCCTATTGAATATCATCTCTACCATCTCTGATTGTAATGCATTGCATTTGGATTTTTCATCACTGCCCACCGAAAAGGCTTTAAATTGATCGAATCAATCGCTTTAAATCTTTCAAATGTGATGGTTTTATATTGTTTCCATTAACATAACAATTATATCTGGATACCGCTTGATGGAGTTTCTTGGAAAAATACAATCCTGAAAAATTTGCTGAAATTCAGCTTAGGCTATGTGTGTACTTACTTTAATGAAGAAATTCCCATTGGACATAGTTTTAGAAAAAAAAATCCTTTAAACGTTTAAAGCGGTAGAAGTGAAATTGTATTCTGGGTAATTTTTATATTTCTTTCTGTTGACCAACTCCATAGTTGGTCAACATTTACAAATTTTTGAGAATACAATTTACTTCTAGAGATGCTTCCAACACGCGGTGTTCCCAAGTTGTACTCCATCTAAGTACTAACCGCGCATGATGCCCCTTAATTTCGGTAACAAAACGACAACTGATATTCTTTTTTCATTTCTTTTTCGTTACACTTTTTCGTTTCATTAAATCGAAGTCACGTCGGCCGTTCTAAAAGAAGTTCACTTCTCCAGATACCGTTTCCGAATATTTTCTTCGAATTATGGGCCAACAAAACAGCCTTATAAAACTCCATTTAACAGTGTGACTCGAGCAGAATTTATAGTTAACAGTTTATCGGCTTTATTGTGACCCTTCATCATGGTGCGGCGATACTCCTTTCGGATAAAAATGAAAAAATAGTAAATTCAATACTTATAAAAAAAAATTGGGTAATTTTTTTTTCTAACTCGTATCATCAGCGTATGACCGCAAAATAGTATGAGAATAATATCATCTACTCTCTTAGAAAATATCAAAACAGTGGTATATTTCGAGTGAATATTGCCAAAATGATCACTAAAAATCCATTTAAATACATAAGCCCAACAGTTTGGACTCCAAATTGAAAGCGCATAATAAGGTAAACAGGTGTATGGCAAACCTTAGACCTGTTTCATGACTGTTAAAATGGTTATTTATGTGAGTTGTAATTTTGAATACTATTGGTAAATAATAATAATAGTTTGAATAAATTATTTATAAACACGATACATTAGTATCTGCTGAATAAAGAATGTTGTTTTTATATTTCGAGATAAGACACAAAAAAAAAACACATACTTCAGTGATTTTGGGCAAAAAAGAGATTTAAAAACCAATAAGGTCGTTGACTGGGTTGTGAGAAATTATAACTCCTTTTTTTACATATACCCAACGCCGGTGTAGGCTTATAGTGTACTTTCTAAATTAATGATGACTTTTAGCAGACATTTGATTGCTTATATCTCCTATTAGATTTGAATTAATTTTTAAACAAATCTTTCGATTTATCTGTGATTTTTGTTTGTCAACAGTTTTTTTTTCGTTTAAAACTAGGTTAGCTTGTCCTGTTTGAGGTTTTGAGGAGCAGCTGAGTCGTCAAACGTGCAAAGGCCTACATGGGAAGCCACACACTTCAATTTTTCAAGTTGATGAAAAGATTAAAAATAATGCTTAGCATATCGTTATGATAAGAAAACCTCGTAAATCTAAAATTTGAAATTTTACGAAAGAACGAAAGTTTCATAGACAGCCCAGCTAAATTTAACACAAGTATTTAAATTTTTTAGCTCTCGAGCAGATCTGTTTAAGTTACACTATAATCGCTACTTAATAATTACAACATCAAGTTAGAAATGTTTTGTCAAAAAAAAGCGCCATCATTTCAACGAAAAAGCTAAATAATTCGTTAACTTAAACTCGGATCTGGGAAGATGGAATAACAATGAATAATTCAACATCATTTTTCAAAATAAAGCACTTATTCTATGAATAATGGTGTATCTTCAGTGATTATTAGACTTCGGTTTATCATAATGAGGTTTGGAATAGAATGTTGTTTACCTGATCACCGCGGCTCTGATTACAGGGCATGATGCGAAGGCTATTAAGCTCGACAACTTTTTGGAAAACATTCGGTTTGGTGACCTTTATTTTTTATTTAAAGTCCCAAGTTATTCTTGGATTATCGATGAAGGCCTCCCTTTAAAAATAGTGAGACACATAACGCGTGGTTTAATGTGTTGATGTTGAATAAAAGAGTGTAGAACTACATAGAGTACGCATCACAGCTAAACATTTTGTAGCCGTTACAGACGCGGGCGGGCATTGCGAAGTGGAAATTTCGTAGACCGTATGCGTCGGTAAGGCTGTTGTTTGATGCTGGAGTAGCAATGTAAACACTGGGATGTCAATATCAGTACCCCACATGGAAAATGTTTGTGGTATGAGATGCGCAATCTATCTAGTTCTATACTCTTTATGTTGAATGTGAACCACACCTAAACATCAAGCCTTTTTCTGCATTTCAGACTTATTCAATTTGAACCATGGAAAGATAAACAATCGAGCATCGCGTTAAAGTTATTCAGGCTTATTATGAAAATGGGCGTTTATATCAAAATGCATATCGTGCACTTTGTGATTTTTATGGTCAATTTATTCGTCCAAATGTGCCTACAATCAGAAAAAACGTGCAAAAATTTGAGCAAACCGGGTCTGTGGGAGATGTGAAAACACCAGTGCATGCCAGTACAGCTTGTATTGCAGAAAATATTGCTGCTGCTCGCGATAGTGTGGCTGCAGAGCCGTCCACCTGAACTCATCGTCATGCCCAACAATTGCACCTCTCACGCTTGTTGTTGATGAACATTATGCATAAAGACTTGCATTTACATGCTTACAAGGTGACTCAAGAACTAAAGCCTGTTGACCATTTCAAACGTCGTCAATCGTCGTCAACCGTCAAAATGGTGGCAAGAAATGGCAACAGTGGATGATCAATTTTCGAAGAAAATCATCTTTAGTGATGGAGGCACATTTCACCTCAGTGGATAATAATAAGCAGAATAAGCAGAATTGCTTCATTTGGGCGAATGATAATCCAAGAGTGATTGTCGAAAAACCAACGCACCCACAAAGAGTGACTGTTTGGTGCATTTTATGAGCTGGCGGCTTCATCGGTACGTATTTTTTCCAGAATGAGGCCGGTCAGGCAGTTACTGTGCATGGTGTTCGCTCTCATGAGATTATAACGAACTTTTTATGGCCACAATTGGAAGATATAGATGTGGAGGATATGTGGTTTCAACAAGACGGTGCCACTTGCCACATACCTAACGAAACAATGGCTCTTTTGCGCGAGTCGTGTTATCTCATGTGGTGGCGATGTCAATTGGCTGCCAAGATCATGTGATTTGACAAAGTTGGACTTCTTTCTTTTGGGGTTATTTAAAATAAAAGGTGTACATCGATAAGCCAGCAACAATTCAAGAGCTGAAGAATGAGAAAATTTGGCACATTAACGGCATAGAACCTCAATTATCCCTCAGCGTCATCGAAAATTTGGACCATCGGATGGAGCTCTGTCGCCGAAGTAGCGGCAGCCATTTGGCCGATATTTTCTTCCATACATAATTGAACCATACCAATATTCAAAATAAAAATAAATGAGAAAAATTTCTTGAAGAATTTGTGTATCATTCAAAATCAACATCGGCCCTTAAAATGTAACCACCCACGAATGTACAAGGTGGCGCAAAACTAACCTTCCGATGTTTTTTTTTTCAAATAAATAGTTACCAATATTCCGCGTTCTGGAGCAGTGTAGCGTAACATTGTTTATTAACGTGTATTTCGCATGTGTTTACTACACAAATGTTCAAACAAGAACTGACATTAGGGGCCATTCGCAAAATTTATAGCATTTTCTGATAGGAGGATTACTTTTGCGCCACCTTGTACATCGCATCGATAGTCAATTTATTTGAATTCCGTTCACAATGTTGGCCGCCAATAAGATGTTTGTGACTTAGTGCAGTTTGCAAAAACTCAATTAGATCTCGTGATGAAAAGTTCGATCAAAACCTATCGTATTTACGGTAACAGTCTTTTTGCAGTCTTAGAAATGAAATCCCACAAACCAGACAGTAAACATTTCTTTTCTTCTATCGTGAATCGAACTCGTGATTTTTATCAAAAACGACTCTCCTTGAAAAAAAAGACACAAACATAAACTTAATTATATAGTTGAAAACACAAAAAGACATTTTTATAATAAAAAAATATTTAAATGTATTGCGAATCTTAAAGGTCTTTTACTTATACAGGGTGGGCCAAAAGTAATTCTCCTACGTATATATGAAATAACTTTTGGATGAAAAGATGAAAACTAATGAAATAAATTAAAACAACATAAAATAATAAAATAAAAGTTTATGTCATTGCAAAATGTTTTACATTATGCATGGAAAATCATATTGGCTGAGAGGCCAACATTTGATTGCATGTATTTATGGGCTCTTTTGATGGCATTTTCCATGACTTTTTGAAGTGTTACCGGCGCGGGCAATTTGAGCGTATTTTGTGCAAATGTTGAGTTTTAGATCACGAGCAATATGAGCGGTAGCTCCGTCTTGATGAAACCAAATCTACTTAACAATGTTGTGTTTCAGATCACAAGCGATATGAGCGGGAAGCTCCGTCTTGCTAAAACCAAATCAGCTCAGCATGGTTGTCTGCTTGCACAAGTTAAAAAAGGAAGTCTTGAAGCATTGTTCTCAAGCGGCACCCATTGAAATATGACAAATAAAAAACGTTTATGGATATTTTTGGGATTTTATGTGCCCTGCAATTTTTCTTGTTCACAAAGTCTATCAGACGTAAGTGTGCCTAAACGGCCATTGAAATAATTGAATCTCTTGTTTCGGTGATCAAAATTTTTGATTTATGATTTCACACTGGACTTCTGTATGGGGTTATTTGAAGCCTAAGTTATATGCGAACAAGCCTATAATCACCCGTAGAAATGGTGGTTAATCATAATCCTAGCTAAAACCAAAGATTATAAAGTCATACAGATGACGCATTGGGAACCAAAAACAGAAACTTTTGCTCACCTGATTCTCGGTACGGGCGGGCGGTGTGCACACTTGAGAAACGAGATACAAATGGCGGACTGTGCCAGTACGAACCGCCATAGAACAATTTTTCTTGCATGCAGTGCGTCATCTGTATGATTTTATAATCTTTGCTGAAACATTAGGCCGGTAATGTTTTCGAAAAAAAAACGGCCAACACAAATTAATTTATTTTTCATGCAAAAACGATGAAACGTATTTGACAAAATTTCAAGATTTTTATATATATTTTCATTTAATAAAAAACAAAAAATTGCAGTAAGATTATACCGAATTTATTTCCAAGTTAGAAAAGGAAAAAAATAGAAAATATATTACGTTACTTAAAAAAAACTAATTGGGTCCTAAGTTGTTCAATCGAAACTGGCTACCGAAAAGAAATGCAAAATTCCTACCTACTAAAAGTGTCGAATCAAAAGATATTTTTTCTAAGTAATTTTTATTAGAGTTTTGAAAATTTAGTCAACAATTTCATTGAGCGTAATTTCCGATGCAGCGGTTCCCGTGCCGGCTAATATAAGCGAATATCATTCGCGCAAATTAGCAAAGTTCGCTAAAATTATTAAAAAGTACGCATTTTCTATGTTGTGGTTTGATTGCACACAATTTATTCGCGCGAACATAGCGAATCAAAGCGAGTCAAATGTTCGATGGATTCATTTCTATTTTACTCGCGTGTGAAAAGCAAATTCAACACATTTTTACAAATGGGATTTGTGCTGACTGCTTAGTTGTTAACTGATTTTTGAGCAAAATTGGATTCGGAAAAATTAATCTACGAAGTTAGAAATCGAGCACCGGTTTGGAACATGATCACATAATAATTTTGCAAAAATGCGAAACTGTTGGATGAAATAGCTGATTTAATGAAATTTCCAATTAAGAACTTTTAATAGTTTTTATTAGTTTTTTTTAAAAATTGTTTGATTATTTATTTAAGATGTGCAAAAATTAAGATTTATGTAAGTCACGTATTAACAGGAAGACCGATTATTAATTAGGTCTCTGCGCTTGCGCTTGTTCCGGTTACTAAATATGTAATATTAATGCAGGTTGTCCGCCGGGAAGCTATACTACTTTGTTTGTTTATAATTTTTGATTAAATGTAAGAGAATGGATCTTATGTTGATAAATGTTTTATTTAATGTCCCCACAAAAAGATGTCCGTAACTCCGGAGCAATCAAATCAGGAGACCGTGTAGGCCAATTAACATCACCATTTCTTGAAATAACTTGTTGTGGAAAGAGTCTCGCAGTAATTCCATTGTAATCCCCACTGTATGCGGTGTGGCACCGCCTTGTTGATATCACAGGTTAGTCAATCCCAAAGCATGCAGTTGTGGCGTTAAAAGTTTTCAATCATATCACGATACCGCTCCCCATTCACAGTTACCATTACGCCGTTTTCATTTTTAAAGAAGTAAGGTCCAATGATTCCCCCTGGCCGAATTGCACACAAGACTGTAACTTTTAATGGATGCAAAGGTGACTGATGAATAATTTGAGAGTTTTCCATTGCCCAGAACCTACTATTCTGAATTCACATATCCATTCTAATGAAAATGTGCCTTGGCACTCATCATGATTTTTGCATGAAAATCGGGGTTGTCATGGGCTAGCTGTAACATCCTATTGGCATAAGTACGGCGGCGTAAATGGTTTTGTGGAAGAAGCTCTTGTGCCAACTGAATCTTTAATGGAAACAAATGCAAGTCCTTGTGCAAAATTGTGGCCAAAGTTGTTCTTTGAAGACCAAGCTCCTGATTACGGTGTCGAATTGAGGTTGATGGATTGTTTTGAACACTTTCTTACTGCTGCAATGTTTTCAGCCGATCCTGCAGTTCGTTGTGATCCATGCTTGGGCCTATCACCTACGGACCCTCTTTCTTCGAAATCATTCACGACACGATAAATGTGCGTTTTGTTGGCACGTTGCTACTCCCAAAAATTTCACCTAAATCTGATAAAATGTTTTAACAATTAAAAACTAATTAACTCATGTAGAGAGTTCTTTTAATTTGGTCAGCCGGTGATTAGAATGTTTCAGTAAACAAATTTCGACGACCTCTTGGAAATCTTGAATTTCAGTAAAACAAAGGCTTTGGTAAAGACGACGCTGTGCAGGAAAAACGGTTTAAAATGATGCGTAGGTGAAAAATTGGGAACTTTTAAAATTTTCATCAAAAAATTTAATTTTTTGTATGCTTAAGCAGTTACTAATCATTTATTGCATATTTATATTTACAAGGACCCAGGTTGGCTTATCGAATATTTTCTCATAATAAATGTGCCACGTGTCTACTTCACGACTGCCAAATATGAACTGCCAAGACTAATGTTTACCAAAATGGCGGCGATACCATCGTTATCATCTTAAATATTATGAAGAAGACAGACACATTTATTTAGCAGTTTCTACATTTGTCTCAACTGCCTTGTCTCCCTTATTAATATTCGCCATTCGCTGGTTGCTATTGAAAGATTTTCGTTGGTTTTAATTTTGTCATTCGTTAAATCACTTTTTAAGAAATATAATCATTTAGGATACGGTTTATCATCAATCTAGGCAAAGAGCGCTTCCATTTCATATCCAGGCAACAAACGCGGGGCACTGGGTCGTTAAATTTACCACTCTCGATAAGATCATATAGTTTCGATTATTCGAAAATACCACCATTAAAAAAATGGCTATCTCTGATCGACGAATTGTGTAGTCTTTTCTTAAAAATAAGATTAAGTTCAGAACGCTTTTAAATGTTCCTGTACTTCAAGAAGCTCTTTTCTAATAAAAATTGACAACACAAAAGCGACAGTACCATGATAAAACTTGTCGATTTGGACTTCTTGGGTTTTTTCAAGGATCTGCCGAAGTGTGAAAATTTTGATCGGTTGTGGACTTTTCTGGCCTAAAACCACACTGATAAGGGCCGATCAGGTTGTAGGAAAGCGGTTTCAGAAGTTCACATATTACGGCAGATAGGATCTTGTAGGTGATATTGAGAAGACTTATGCCTCTGCAGTTGGTGCTGTTTAGAGGGTCTCTTTTTTGTGGATTGGGCAAACGATGCTGGTGTTCCATTCTTCAGACATACTTTCTTTCGACCAGATTTGGCTTATGCGTTGGTGGATGTTTCTTTCCGAGTCATCTCCGGCTTTATGAAGCTCGGCGGGAAGGTCATCATTTCACGCTGCCTTATTAAGCTTGAGTTTAGATATTGCTATCCTCACTTCACTCAGATCGGGTGGTTGGCAGTTCTCGCTGTCGTTTCCATTATTGAATGGTTCGTTCTGCCTGACAGCGGCATGTTGTTCGTCATCGCCATTAAACAGTCTGCAGAAGTGGTTCTTCCATATCCTCAGCATCGACTGTGTTGAATTTCAACATTCTAGTTTAATTTTCTTTTCATATTCTGTGCCATTTCCAAAATTTCCTAAAGAAAATATTTGACCCCCTTAACCGAAATATATGGTGATGAATTTATATAAAAATCTGTTTAAGTGTTCCACTCGAATGAGGTGGGACATAACACATAAACTTTTAATGAACTTCCCATGTAAAATGATGACCGCAACACTACCTCGATATGAGTGTACAAGGTCTAGACCAAATCAAACTGCAAAACATATGTATATACCTCTAAAAATTTCTCAAAATCAATAACACATCGATCCAAACAAAAATCCATTATTTATTTATTTTGTACTTTGATTGGGAACGTGTCCCTGAAATCCTAAAATAACTTTGCGATAACAAAAAAAAAAACAAACAAAAAAAAATCACCTCGTGTACTGCAAATTTGAAATATCAAATAGTCATTAAAATTAAAAACATTTTTAAATGTTTTTTCTCTTAAAAATAAAATTTATAGAAAAAAAAATAAAATGTTTTATATTCTATAAAAACGCGAAGCAACAAAGCTCTTTATTTGTATTGGCATGAGTAATACTATTCATTGCCCCTGCAGGGTTGGGCTAAGAATACCGCTGTAGCGCCCCAGGAAGACGCGATCTAAGAGCTGACTTTTGGTAGGGGGTAATTTTAACATTTTAACAAATATGTAAGCCTTTGACTCAAAATCAGGTGACGCGATGGGAAAGCGTGGGATGACACAATTAAACAGCACAGGTGTCATAAAGGTTGATAAAATAATACAAAAATGGGGCATTTGCGTGTCGAATGAAAATATATTTGCTTACCATTTTTTTTTAGTCATAATGGGGAGTGTTCATAATTATAACAATAAATTGTCTATTAAAAAATGTAATAGAATTACTTATTATAGCCATTTTATATTATAGCCAATAACGATTTTTTGGTCTTCTAAAAAGGATTGAATGAAAGATTATGCAAGTTGAAACAATTAACTTCAATTGAAATCAGTTATCAGTTTTTTTTTTTAAACAATGATGCAGGAACTTTGGTAAAAGTCCTTTTCATAGTTATGTGTGTGATGCGGACGAAATTTTCAAAATTTGTATTAAATTGTTATTGCACAGCAAAAATCCGAAAACGGCTGGTCGGATCTAAATATTAGAGATACCACGATTTACAAATAATTCTTTTTGATCTTCTAAATCTATATTTCATTATTTAAAAGTGATTATATAAACCGGACCTGATCTACTTTTAAGTTTCAGTTGATTTTAAAAGGATTGGTTTTGTTTATTAAAGTAAAAATTCTTTTGAAACGTTGTGAATTGGATATAAAAAAAAAATACAAATTACGGGCGCAACAGTCTCGTTAGTAAATACATACATACATACCCAGGACCTATATTACTCACAACCATTCATGGCTGCGTATGAACTTCTTGCACGATGGCGGGTCCTCCTGCCTTACACAGTTTCCGAATGGCTAAGTTGAGGAAAGCTTTTCTTGGCAACTGACACTACTCGGATTTTTTCAGGTCATCAGAATAGGAGGGCAAGTGGAAAATCATTTAGGTGTTGCTACGTTGGTTTTGGATTTTATGAAACGAAAAATTGTAACGAAAACGAGTTAACAAAACTTCGCAGGTGGTTCTGGATTGTAATGTTTGTATTGAAGGAATGTTCTCGTACTGCATCTGGGATCTATTATAGTTGATGGTTTTCTGTTGGCTTGTTGGTTGGAGAACCAGGAAGATGGTAAACGCAGTATTTGTTATTTACCTTTAAGGGCGTTGGTGCACTGGCACCCCTAGAACGTGTGGTGGCGTGAATTAGGTAAAATGTCTGTAAATAAATTAATTTGGGTGAGGAAGATCAAATTATGAAACTCATCGGAATATTCTGCGTTGTAAGTAATCAAACGAAAGTTGCTAGATACATTAATGTGACATTTGGTAACACGTTTTGTAAAACATAATACCTTGCTCTCAAGAACGCTTGAGGCTAGGTTGGTAAAATGGTTATTTTTCTCTGGATGTTGAATTGACAGTTGGATTTTTTTTTGTCTGTCATAAAAGTGTTTTGGCGTGAGGTGGTTTCTGAGAACTTTTGGAGTCTGAGAAGGTTTGGAGCTGGAAACCAACAGGTCGAATCGATTAAGTTTTCGATGTTTATGTAGTTAATTATAATAATTAATTCTGCAATTGGACTCCCGCGTCCAGGAATGACGGTGCGTGTATTTCAGGACATTTTTAAAACGATATGCTATCAGAAACTCCTGTGACGTTTGTGGTTGTAAATACAAATTCCGGTATATTAAAAGGGACAGATTGGACGAGACTTTAAGATGAAGATAGCAATTGGTATATGGTCCGATTGTTACTATTGGAACGGGGAAGTCAGATTTGACGACGTATATAGTTGTATAACAATACTTCGGGCTAAAATGCATTTGAGTGTTTGTGTTTCTCGAGGTTAGCTTTGACGGTTTTAACGAAATTTGAAAGTCTTTTCGAAAGGTGGAGCGTTGATTGGTTGGATTTTATGAGTTTTTTATAATTAAGAAAACATATCTAAGCACTGGATTTTTTTCTGAAGGTACTTATCGCACTTGTTGTGTGATTGTCTTTTTTTTAAATTTGTAATAAAAATGCCAGCAGTAGTCTTGTTGTCAGTGCATTGGACTACAAGACGTTGAACAAAATGTCATTTTTTGTGGAAAAAATGATAACTTCACAAACACAATTGAATGGAGAAGCTTAGGTTTGATGCCAAATACTTAATTTTAAGTAACAATGGCTCTTACAATTTGAACTCGAATGTCCCATTGATTTCATGAAAATATCTGGAAAAGAATTGTGTTGAAAGTTTTTGACTGTACGCTGGATGAAATAATCAATTTCATGGAGGTGAAACGATTCTTTCACCAAAATATGAAACGAATTCTTAGAATTGATATTCTTCAAGTGAAAAGATGTAACGCCCATTGTTTTGTTTGGTTAGTTTAAGGACAACGTAAACTCATAATAACCAAACTCATCATCCCCAAAAATGTTCAAATTACTTTTCCGTAGTGCAGTCTTGGAGCGAGGATTTTTAAGCTTTGAATTCCCAATCGTAGAGCGTTTCCGATGGTATTTCTGGATTCATTACTAAATAGTCCTAAGCTTTCGCAAATCGACATAGAAAAGTGCATTGACATTGCAACATGTACACATCGATATTTAGCGTACAGTTTTTTTTTAAGCAAGTTGATTGAGAAGCCCGAAAAATGGGTCTGGCAATTTTTTTTTTTTTTTTTTTTATAATTTACACGTACTCAAGGGGTTATGAATACCCTTTATATGTTACCATAGTACGAGCGTTAGAGAAGGGGAAGAAAGAGAGGATAGGAAAGATTTTGGATGTAGTGGAGACTTAAAACTCCATGGGTGGTGTCCGAACTAGCTTCGGGGAGTCACTTTTTCTTGTGTTCGTTAAATTTGAAGAAATTCAAGATGGTGTGCATACTTTTTAGGTATTACACCGACCTTTTATTTCTTTTAAATAAAAGTGAAATGGATTTTGGTTGGGATTGAACGCGCAACCTTCCACTCAACAGACGAACACATTACCACTACACCGCGGACACCCACATTCTGTTGGTGAGACGGTCTCTAATCGCAGCTGGAGACTAAAAAACACTTGATGGATTCAGTTTTAAATTTGCTATATAAGGTTCATGGGTTTGTACTCAGAGTGGATTTTGAGATTGAAATTATAAGGTTAAAACTAATGGTGCCTGCTATATAGCGGACTTGGTTAAAAAAAACATTTCTTAAAAACGGCTGTAACGATTTATTAGACTTTACACATTTAGCGGCATAAGTATTTAAAAAATACTTGTAGATCCCGGGTTTTCCCTTAAACTTAACATGTAGGTTTTTGAAGAAAGGCCATATTTTAAAAAAAACTTTAATTTCTCGGGAATCATAATAAATGTATGCTAAAAATTAATTTCTGATATCTTAATCAGCAATCGGCTTAGTTCGGTATTAACAATATTCGCTGATTAATGCGGATATTTAACCATAAAATATATAGGCGAAATTCTCAAAAGTTTTAAATATTAAAGCTAATAACTTAAAACGTAAATAGTTTTAGTTTTTCTTTTTTTGCTGTTATTTTTTAAAACATATCGACATTTTTTTTCTTATTCTTACGCAAATATGTGATTTCAATCACAACAATGAAGAGTCCCTCCTTCTGAACGTTGCTCAAACTACTATCAAAGCATTTGCAGTAACCTGCCTTACATTTCCCATACATCTATGTTAAATGAATCAATTATACATATACACATAAATTTGAATCCACAGGCACAAAATGTTCCCGTGCCAGTGAGACAAAGAAGTGCCCGTAGTGTCGAGAATATTGCTGCCGCTGAGGCTTCAGTTTAAGAAACCCCAAATGTGTCTCTCACACGTCGTTCTCAAGCGTTGGGCATCTCTGTGACGTCGTTGTGGCGAATTTTGCGAAAAGATCTTGGCCTACATCCTTACAAGACAAAGAAGTGCCCGTAGTGTCGAGAATATTGCTGCCGCTGAGGCTTCAGTTGAAGAAAGCCCAAATGTGTCTCTTACACGTCGTTCTCAAGCGTTGGGCATCTCTGTGACGTTTGATTCGTTTTGGCGAATTTTGCGAAAAGGTCTTGGGCCTACATCCTTACAAGATTAAATTGACGCAAGAACTGAAGCCGCTTGACCACCAGAAGCGTCGTATGTTCGTGAATTGGGCTGAGCAACATCTTGAAAATGATTCGGATTTTCATCGAAAAATCATCTTCAGCGATGAGGCTCATTTCTGGCTGAATGGCTTCGTCTATAAACAAAATATGCGTTATAGGTCAGACAGCAATCCACACGTACTCCATGAGTCATCATTGCATCACGAAAAAATGACGGTTTGGTGTGGTTTATGGGCCGGCGGCGTCATTGGGCCGTTCTTCTTCCGTGATGATCGAGACCGGCACGTTACTGTGAATGGGAATCGCTACCGTTCAATGATAACCGAATATTTTTGGCCCCAATTGGATGATATGGACTTGGAGGACATGTGGTTTCAACAGGACGACGCCACAATCAATTTATTGGAAACCAAGTTTGGAGAACGTGTTATCTCATGAAATGGTCCAGTCGCTTGACCGCCTCGATCGTGCGATTTGACGCCGTTAGACTATTTCCTGTGGGGCTACGTCAAATCTATGGTCTATGCCAACAATCCAGCGACGATTGATGAACTTCGTACGAATATCGAACGTGAAATTGCAGCAGTATCGGCCGATGTATGCTTGAAAACCGTCGGAAATTGGGTTCAGCGTCTGGACTTATGCAAGCGTGCCCGTGGTGCCCATGCAAAAGAAATCGAGTTCCATACATAATGGCATCGAACGTACTATCACAGGAATAAAGAATTTCATTGATATCCAAAACCGTTTTTGTTTTATTAAAAAAAAACTTCTGTAGCGCTCTTATTGAGAAACCCTTTATAACCACTACCCGATTTGACCTCCCTATACCGTACACCCTGTACATTCGTCAATAAATCGTTACTTTGCCCTCGTATTGGCAGGTAAAGTATATTTCGACGTGCATACATACTCCAAAAATAGCAAATGTCAGTTGCCACCATTTGTAAAAGGTCAACCATCTCCCTATAGGGAAATATATGTATTACATTTATTTTTATTTATTAAATATGTACATATAAATGTAAATTATAATTAAAGAAAAGTAAAGTGATAAAATATTTGTAGAATAATAATAGTATAAAATTCCATTCTTATCCACTTTTACCACCATTCTTCGCAAGAGATTAAATAGCTTTTACAAATATTTATTCAAATTTCAAGACTCAATTAATTTAAATTTTAGGTTACAAAACGAGCAACAAACAGGCTCGTTAGTACCCAGGGCCGAGCTTTCTCACAACCATTCATGTGTGCATGTTGTACTTCTTCCCTGATGGTGGGACCTTCTGTTTTATGCCGACTCCGAACGGCGAATTTGAGATAAGCTTTTCTTGACAATTGATACTACTCGGATGATTTGTCAGATCATCACGAGATTTTAGGTTAAGCTCTTTAAAAGAATCAAAGTTAACATTTAGAAAATTTTAATTCGTTTAAAAACTGGGTAAACCTACCCATTTAAGTTATTAAGGCACTATATATTAGTAAGGTTATTAGGTTTATAAAATACCTGGTACTATTAAAAAAATGTAAAAGCACCAATCAGCATTTTTTGTTTTGAATTAATCGGATAATTATAAATAATTATCATGTGATGAAAATTTGAGATTTTTTTTTAATTTGTTAGTAAATAAGCTTTATAAATCGTTCAGTTATCTAGAACAAAAAATGAAAAACAAAATCGGAACTACTTATCCATGAGATACTTGAAAATTAAAAAAAAAATAAACACAGTAACGGTTCAGTTGAATTCGCTAATTGATATGAAGTGCTTTAACTAATGCGTTTGCATTAAGCTTCCATTACGTTAGAAAAAAAAATGCTTTAGCAAACTATAGTCTTAAAGTAAACCTCTATATACTTGAACTCGATAAGGGTTTTACTCAACTGCGGAGATACTTTGGGTTAAATTCGAATTCTATGTAAGCCACTGCTTTTACTGACTGATATAGGTCAGCTGGGGACCATTTGTTTGAGCTGGTAGTGTTACAATGTAGGTCAGCCTATATTTACCGGTGAGGTTCGCCTAGCTACAATTAATTTTTAGGAGAAGTGTTACCCGGTAGGAATTATTTTTGGATACATATGTTTACTGTCGTTTTTTGCTGTGCCAGATTTTTGCAATATAACTTTCAATTTTCTATTTTAACTATTTGAAAACCAAGAATAGAAAAAATGATCCAATTGCATCGTGAATTTGGATTTTTGTTTAAATCAAGGTTGATCTCCCTCGCATAGAGATATGTTAAGTACCGACATTCAATGGAATAAGTCCAAAAAGCAGTGCACAGGGGCCTGTCTGGTTGACTTTGAGAAGGCCTTCGACACCGTATGGTTAGAGGGGCTTTTCTACAATCTGACCAGACTGGGCATGCGTAAACCCATGCTATATATGATTTATGAAATGCTTATGGGAAAGAAGTTCGTTGCCAAATGTGGCAACGTAACTTCGAGTAAAGTCTTTGAAATTAAAAACGGTTTACAACAGCGGGCGGTGAACTCCCCGATATTGTTTAACATTTATACAAGTGATCTTGTAGGTTCTCTCAGACACGCTATAGCGTGCGCAGATGATCTAGTGGCGTACAGATCAGGTCCGAAAATCGAGGTCATCAACACACTTTTGCAACGTGACTTCGATCACACAATTCTGTTCAGGACCCCAGTGCAGAGGACTTCTTACGATACCACAAAAAAACTGGAAAAAAATGTGTATCATGGGACAGCATGGACGGCCGTTGGCGGTGAGAAGTGAAGTCAAATACCTTGGCATCTGGCTTGACAAGTTTCTGTATCTTAATAAAAATGTGGATGCTTGTCTGGCCAGGGCTAGGGGGGCTTATGCTCTGACAAGAAGATTGTTTCATAGCAGTCAACTTGACTCAAGGGTGAAAGTCATTTGCTACATGGCCCTCATAAGGCCGATCATCGCTTACGGTTGTCCCGTGTGGTTCAATGTGGCACCAGCCTACATGGAAATGATAAGGCTGTTTGAGAGGAGGTGTCTCCGATCCTGCTTAGGATTGTATCGAACCCCGGACTCCGAGCACATAAAATATTATCGCAACGAGGTTCTATACAATGGGGCTCAGTTGATTAGAATTGACAATTTCCTGATTAAGGTGACGCGAAGGAACGCTGCAAGGGCGATGGCTAGCGACAACAGCCTGATCTTTGGGGCTTATTATGCCAATGATATATACATGGTGAGCACGCTCATATCGGGCTTTATTCCACCAGAGGCATTCATTTACATCGATTCGTTAGGGTTAGTACAAGACAGGAACGGTATCCCGGTTTTATACCACCGCTATCGTGACGCGCGGGACAAACGGCTAATCCGCGACGGGTACGTCGACAATGCTTCGGAGCTCCTCCGCTTTAGCACGGCGGCATCGGATCGCGATAGGATCGATGCTGCAAAACAGCGCACTGAATTCTGGTGGCTATATGAGGAAGGAGATTCTGCACTTCCTCAGGACTTTGCGGACTTTTAGTCCAACTCCATAGGTAAGATTTTAAAATTAGGAACAAGGTCTGGGGCGGGGCTTGTGCACCACATTGGCGTACAATATGGTTGAACGCAGGCTGCCGTGGGACCGAAAGACGCAATCAGGATGTCGACACCTCGGGGCATGCGCAACGAGGGCTCGCCACCCCGATTATAATTAAGTTAGGTTTAAGTAGTTAAGTAGTCTTAACTTAGGTTTAAGTAGTTAAGTAGTCTTAACTTAGGTTTAAGTAGTTTAAGTAGTCTTAAGTTAGGCTTATGTAGTTTAAGTAGTCTTAAGTTATATATAATCTAGAATAAGCTTTTTTATAAAACAAAAAAAGTCACTAAACAAAGTTTTCAATTTTTTCTTTGTAAATTAAAATTAAACATAAAACCAAAAACCGACAAATTTAAGCCTAAAGGCAAAATAAAACAGCTAAATATAAGCTTACAGCGCCCACTAAGGGCCGATAAGTTAGATTAAGTAAACCAGTTATTGATAAGTTAGCTTTAAGCATTTTTGTCTAGTAGTAAGTTAATATTTTAATAAATAAAAAATGAGTTTGAAAAAAAAAAGATATGATAAGTAAATAACGAAACAGGTAAAAGTATTATTAGTATCAATTAAATACTTGCTTTGTATTTTTGTTAATATATTTGTTATCAATAAATCGGTATTAATTGAAAAAAGATACATTTTGATGGTGGGTCAAGGTAATTTTATTTTCCAAAAGAAAACCCTCAGAGAAACGTAAATTGTTTAATGTTTTTTTTTCATTTAAATTGTTTCATCATTAAGTCTTTATGTAGTTAATAGAAAACATATCTCGGCTGCTGCACTAAATTAAGCATATGGTATGTTGATAAGTTCGTAAACATATACTCCCCTGTTCTTTTGAGACTATAAATCCTACCAGAATTCAACAATGCAGCCCTCAAATTCTGCATGTATCGGGTGTATTTTTAAGAGCTTTATAACTTCTAATTAAAATAAAACACAAGAAAATCGTATTGATGTCCAACAATTTGGCTTTTTTCAAAGGATAATTTTATGCCATTAATGCGAAAATATGTCTTGAAGACTTTGTTGCCGCGGCTGGTTCGAATAAATCCAATTCTAGAGGTCCAATTTTCAACCACTTTATTGAGCATTTGGGGCCGTACGTCTTCAATAACCGCCACCAATGTTGGCTTCCTAGACCCCTAACGTTTCTAATTTGCTGGCGTAGACGAGCGACTTCACATATCTCCAAAGAATATAATCCAATGGTGTCAAATCACAAGATCTTGGTGGCCAATTGACAGGTCCATTACGCGAAAATATGCACTCATCGAAAGTTTTCTTCAATAAATTGATTGTGACGTGCGCTGTGTGGCATGCCATCCAATTCGGGAACAAAATATTCGGTTACCATGGCTCTATACCGGTCTCCATTAACGGTAACTGACTCTCCAGCATCATTTCCGAAGAAGTATGGCCCAATGACTCCGCTAGCCCATAGAGCACACCAAACAGTCTGTTTTTGTGGATGTAATGGAGTCTCTAGGGTCTCATGTGGATTCTTTTCACTCCAAATGCGGCTTGTTGAAGTAGCCATTCAACCAAGAATTAGCTTCATCACTGAAAAAAATTTTGCGATGAAGATCAGCATCGAGATCAATTTCATTTTCGGTCCATATACCAAAATCACGACGAATTGCATGGTCTCGCGGCTTTAATTCTTGCACAAGCTGGATCTTGGTAAGCCGTAATACAAGATCTTTGCACAAAGTCTTCCATAAAGTTGATGGACAAAGCTCCAATTGCTGCGCACAGTGGCGAATCGGTTCATTTGGGTACTCTTCAACACTTTGCTCTACAGCGGCAATTGTTTCTTCGCTGCGCACTGTTCGAAGTCTCTGCGGATGTTATTACATAGAATTAACGTTGTGCGTAAACTATCCATGGTTAACCGAATTAATTGCTCTGATGGACGATTATGTCGACCATAAAATGAAAGGAGATTGCGGTAAACTCCAGGAACTGAACCAATATTTTCGAAATAAATTTAAACGATTTGCAAACGTTGTTCATTTGTCAACCTGTTCATGATGAAATGGCAAACCAAACTGAACATAAATGACATGATAGTTGCCCGATTTGACCACAAAATGTCAGTTTTTCGAAAAAAACAACCTCTAAAAAAACACCCGTTACATCTATATCATATATAAAGAGCATCTTAATTCTTATTTTCCGAATGCATCCACTATAATTATGGAAATGCTTCAACAATGCATAGATTCAGTCCAAAATATTGAATAACATTGCTCTACAATTATTGTTTTTTTTTTGTGATATCATTTTTTTTTTTGTAAAATCTTAGTGTAGTAGTGTTTTGGAATTATTCGTTGTGCCGTAGTTAAAATTAAAAAGTGAAGTGAAACACTTCAATTGTAGTATACGTGGATACACTGCGAAGTGGATGCAGATTTTTCGAACAAAATCATCTTCAGTGAGCTCATTTTCATCATGATGGCTTTGTTTATCGTCAAAATTGCCGCGCTTGGGGTAGAAAATCCAGGAGTTATTGTTCAGAGACAAATGAATATTGAATTTGAATCGGACCGTTTTTCTTCAAAAAATGCGGCTGGTCAGGGAATATCAATTAGTGGTGTTTGTTACCATGACATGATAACTTCGTTTTTTTTGCCTGAATTAAGATATGGATGTGACCGATCTGTATGCTATAACACAAGACACCAAACCTTTATCCGTATAGAGCAATGGAATTTTAAAAGGTTGAAAAAAGTGTAAAAACCCTTTACTTAAAAATCATATGAATTTGGTGATCCAATTTATGAGAATCACGAAGAGCTCATTTAGTTTTAAACAAAGCGATGGCAACACGAATGATTTACTTATCATATAGAATTCGGTGCCAATTGATGAAAATCACGGAGGACGAAGTTTGGAATTATTTTGCGTATTGTTATGGTACACAAGAGGTTTTTTTTTATTAATAATATTAATATGAACATTATATTTAGTTCTTTTAAGAAATCAAATTTTACTTGAAGAGATTAGTTTTATCTTCAATTACAGTAAAGTCGTCAGGCAGGCGTCTTAGTCAAGAGTTTTTTTGTTGACAATACTCTGGGAAGCCCGATTCGCGGGATAAAAGTGGCCGCCGCGGCTAGTTCGAACAAAGCCAAGTCTAGAGGTCCAGTTTTCAACCACTTTTTCGAGCATTTCGGGCCGTATGTCGGCAATGACGCCACGACTTCCAAGTCCCCTTACGTTTTTCGTTTGTTGGCGTAGACGAGCGACTTCACATATTTCCAAAGAAAATAATCCAATGGTGTCAAATCACACGATCTTGGTGGCCAATTGACAGGTCCATTCCGCGAAATTATGCGCTCATCGAATTTTTTCTTTAATAGATCGATTGTGACGTGCGATGTGTGGCATGTAGCGCCGTCTTGTTGGAACCACATCTCATCCAAATTCAAGCCATCCAATTCGCGAACAAAATAATCGGTTATCTCATTAACGGTAACTGACTCTCCAGCATCATTTCGGAAGAAGTATGGCCCAATGACTCCACCAGCTAATAGAGTAAACCAAACCGTCAGTTTTTGTGGGTATAACGGTGTGTCAAGAGTCTCATGTGGAGTCTCTTCACTACAAATGCGGCAATTTTGCTTGTTGACGTAGCCATTCAACCAAAAATGAGCCTCACCACTAAACAAAATTTTGCGATGAAAATCAACACCAAAATCCCGACGCATAGCATGGTCTCGCGGCTTTAATTCTTGTACAAGCTGGATCTTGTAAGGTCGTAAGCCAAGATCTTTGCGCAAAATCTTCCAAAAAGTTGATGGACAAAGCTCCAATTGTTGTGCACGGTGGCGAATCGATTCATTCGGGTCCCCTTCAACAATTTGTCTCACAGCGTCAATTGTTTCTTCGGTGCGCAAATAGAGTAAACGTAGGGCGAAAACGATCCATGGTTAACCGAATTAATTGCTCTGATGGACGATTATGTCGACCATGCTTATGGTAAACTTTGCGAACTGAACCATTATTTTTGAAATAAATTTGACGGATTTGCCAGCGTTGTTCATTTATCAACCTGTTCATGATAAAATGGCGAACCAAACTGAACATAAATGACATTAGAGTTGCCCGATCTGATCACAAAATTTAAGTTTTATCTCCATTCGAAAAACCAAAAAAAAAACACCCGTTAGAACTAAAAATTTTTAATTAAAGAGATAAATTAAAATTTCGAGGAAATATTCAAACAAAAATATTATTAAAATCCATCTCACAAAAATTTCTTATTTTAGAAAATATTATTTCATATTTTATAAAATTTGTTTTATTATTTGGTTATAATTTGTTTAGTAAAAATGTAAAAAAAAATAGTGAAAATCGGCCTCTCAAAATTCAAGTTTCATACTTTTCAAATTTGTTATTACCAAACACTCTTTTTTGGGAGAGTTGTCAATTAAAAAAAAAATAGGAGAAGATTGTCAATTCAGCCAAAGGTGTGTCCCGATATTTTTTCGGTCACAAAGTCTTTGAAAATTCGGAAAAAGACTTTGAGGAAACATTTTTTATTAAAACGATTCACTGCCAAATTATGCTTTTCTTAACATGACGCGGTACTTTTTCATTTATTTTGAGTTTTCGCCAAAACAGCAAAAGTACGTTGATGACCCAATTACTAACTAAAAATCCGACGGAAGTCGAAGAATGCTATGATCTGTGCTCAGTCAGCAGTCGCTCTGAAAATGGATGGAATCTCTAGAAAAAAAGAAGGACCGTCTAGGTTTTTCGCTGTGACTACAAAATGTACTCAATATTTTTCAGAATATGAATGTGAACCTTAATAAAGAAAAATGCGCCACGACTGGCTTTTCGGCCGATCCGGATAAAGTTAAAACATTAATTGATTTTCGTTCACCCAACACAAAAGAGGAAACAAGTAGTTTTCTGGGGCTAGTGACTTAATCTAGGAAAGTTTATACCGCGCATGGCAGATGTCACATTTCAGAAGTTAAAGGACGCACTCGTTAAAATACCAACTCTGTCATACTTCAAATTAAAAAAATCGTACTCGTTTGATAGCCTCTGCAAGCCCAGTTGCTTTAGGAGCAGTGGTGCTACAATTTCAAGATGGAATTATGATTGTCATTTCGTTTGCTAACAAGAGTCTGTCTGCGGTTGAAAGGCGATACTCTCAAACGGAGAAGGAGAGTTTAGATCTAGTTTGGGCTACTGAGCGTTTTTATTATTATCTCGCAAGCATCGAATTTGAGTTGGTAACGGACCACAAACCACTGGAAGCAATCTTTAAACCAACCTCCAAACCTCCAGCCAGGACTGAGCGATGGGTTCTAAGGTTACAGTCGTTCAAATTTAAGATTGTTTACCAACCTTGAAAAGTGGAACATTGCAGATTCACTCCCTCGGCTCTAGTCAGATTAACTTGTCTAGTTTCGTTGACAACCTCTGTGAGTACAATGTATGTACAATAATAGAGAAAAGAGTTCCACAAGCACTTAATATAACAGAGATAGTAAACAAATTACTTCGCCTTCCGACTAGAACCCTGGAAAAATATACGTGAGATACGTTGAGCAAAGAGACATTACTTCGCCTTCCGACTAGAACTTTCTCAAGCTAAACAGGAACTCTAGAAAAATATACGTGATATTGGTATTGGCAAACAAAAAAAAAATATTTTCGATAGTCCACTCCGAAAGGATTTTACCACTCGCGGTAAGTGCGAAGGGGAAACTTCGCGTCGGCCTTGCTGTTGTTTGAAGCTGAGTTAGCAATGTGAACACTGGGGTTTGGGGTATTATCAGTACGCCACCCAAAAAATGTTCGTTGTATGAGATTAGCACTCTATGTTGTTCTATAGTCTCTGCTGATACGTATCTGAACTTTTTAGGTTAAAAAGAAGGGTACCACAGGGATCCATACTTTTATTCTCAAGGGACACAAATGATTTACCCAAGTGGTTAAAAAAAAACTCAAGTAGTTATATATTCTGATGATTTCCAGATGCGGATAAGTTTCCATGTAGGTCTGTCAATATTCGTGATTGGTCGCGGAAAAATGGTCTATCCGTTCACCCACTTCAGTCCAAATGCTTGGTTGTTTCAAGAAAGACCGTTGATACGTCAGATTTTCACAAAAATATTCTATCACAGAGAGATCTCTGAATCTTGTGCCAATGCGACTTTAATATCCGAGAATGTATTGCATCTCTTTGTATAAGTCTATACGAATGATTAAAATAAAATCTTCGGTCCCATTTGGGTTAAATAGCTATGTAGACATAGTTCAAACCAATTAATTTGTGAAGTGTGTAGCGATACACACCTGGTCAAATAAATTCTGCAGTAGACATTTTAGATGGATTGGAAATGTAAAGCGAAGGAACACCAATACTCCATCTTGTAGATTCATTGATTCACAGCCTTGGACGCAATAGAATACTACCCCACCTTAATTAGAAGCATGGTGGTTGAGTCCTATGTTATTTCCGGACTGTAGCGCCACTTTAGTATGTTAATCGGAAATGGTTAACATTTGATCAGAATATATTGGTTAGTCATTCAATGTGAACCATGCTCTTTTGAAGCATGCATGACAACCATTAAAATATTCGCCTTGCATTTAAATTATGATTATGAATTTTTATTTGATTCTCCGGCATGCTAATAAAAGGATTAACTTAACGATCAGCTGCAATTTAATTTGTTTTAATGTTTTCACATCCATATTAGATGTCATCAACGAATAATCATTTCACTTTGATGTTTTCTTCATCTGGAAAATCCAGATATTCACTAGCCTTCAGTTTGAGTTTTATGGTCTATTTAAAATGTTTAATTGGTTTGTTTTTCGGTATTTTGAATTTTTAATTAAAAACTTTAAATTTTTTGAATTTATGCAACGTTTTGTTAAATATCCGTGTTCCTAGGTGATCGGCTTTTTCTACATGTAGGAATAAATAGGACAATATAATCAGATGATTAAGTCCAAGATTGATGCAATTTTTTTGGTCATTATGAGCAGATCGCTACTTTAAGTTAAACTTAGTAATAAATTTAAATATTTATGTAGGTACAATTTATTTTAATAAAATTGAAAAGATATTTCGGTAGATCTTCCGCCAAAATAATAAAGAAGCACAATATGTATAGAGCTTGTGACTTAAGGCTTATATCAGCTGTGACTACTTATTTTTTTTTACAAGGAAGTACCAGGCAAAAGGTTCGGTTTCGATTCGATTTCCAGTTAAGGCAACACCAACATATTTTTATATCCTATCCCATAAGGATATATTAGTTTAGACATTAACTTCGTAACATAGAGAAATAACTTCGCAGTATATTGATAGACTCAGAATCGCCAGCTGAGTCGATCTAGCTGGCTTTGCTTGTCGTTTATTTGTATGGCCACCGATTATTAATATTAAGGATGAGATGGGAAAGGGTATTCATAGATTCTCACAGCTGATTGTAACCCTTGCATATGTTTTGTTTACAGGCCTATGATTTGTTACTTTGTTACCTTTTACCATACGGTGTCGAAAGCTCTCTCTAAATCAACCAGACTTGCACCCATGCACTGTTTTTTGGCTTTCTTCCATTATATATCAGAGACGAGTTTGGAGGCAGCTTGAATGCAGTCGTCTAATGCCTTGAAGTCAAACTGGTTCTCAGGTATAATATTATTGTCCTCAGACCACTTGAACATGGCCCGATTGAGAATCTTTTCAAATATCTTGCTGATACTCGGAAGGAGACTTATCGACCGGAAATTCGCTGGATTGGAGTTGTCAGATGAAGCACTGCCATCTTCCAACGCACTGGATTATATGCATTATTTAGCGCGTGGCGCATAGCGTAAATGTCCACAGTTTCAGGGGGTCGGCGACTATGGCGTTTGCCAAGTTTTCGTCATCAAACCTGGTGAAACCACGGTTTTCAGATCGCCATTGCGTTACATCGTTTCGGAGATAGAAATGATGGAGCAGGGCATTGTTTTCCAAGACGCGGTTCAGGCAAATGCTTTCTTCACATTAAACACTTCTTGAAAACCAGCCCCCACTACCTCAACTTTCTCCTGAGGATCTTCAATCACATAGAAATCTGCACCGAAGACGGTTTCCCCTGGATTAATTCCTGCTGTCAAAAGTATGTTTGCATTGTCAGTTGTTCGTTGGCGTTTAATACACGGAAGGTCGTTATGAGATCTTATCTTTGAAAATTATTAATTTGTGAAAACATACTCGGGTCGCTGGAATTACCGCCCCGAATTCTGTTATTCCAAAAAATGAATGGACAGCCGATAGTTCTCCTTGATCAAGGATCAAGTACGCCTTTAGGGTACTGATCTCCGGGTCGCGTGGGATAAAAAACCTTATAGAGTGCGGTAGAGTGCTCCAAACGTGTTTCCATAAGACTTTGTACAACAAATATTGGTGGAGGGGAAATTGTTAGTTGGGATACAGACTTTCTGTCAAGATTTCGAGCGGAAAACAGTTTACCAGTGTCAAAATAACCTACGATTTTACATGAAGCCTCTAGATGGCCCACCAGTTACACTATATTTACAAGAAAGAACAAATCCATAACCCCGCAAATCAAATTGGAGAATACAGTTTTTAAATCTGAAGAATGCAAGGATCTGGTAGGCGGGTCATGCGTATCATGGCAACAACATGTTATCTCTATTGCCAAATCAGCATCGCCTTAGCTAGAGCTTCAAGAGCTCATAACTAGAGCTTCAAGAGCCCAGAACTAGAGCTTCAAGTTCTCTACAAAACACACGTATGAAGGTCTAGAATACTGTTCTCGTGTTTGGATCCCAGCCCCGAAACATACATGATCCGTATAATAGACAAAGATTTCCTTACTTCAAATCTAAAACTGGTGTCACAGCAAAGACTTGTAGGAGATCTCTGTCTTATTAGCAGGTGGCCATGGCTCAGAGGAATGCGTAGTTGACTGCTAAGCAAAACGCTGCGGGTTCAAGCCCCAGCTACGGCAGCGTTTGTTTTCTATGAAAATTGCCAGCTTACCTGAGGCCACCTGTGCGATAATATGAGACGATATAAATCTATGTCTCCTTCTCTGTGCCACGTAGGTTTATGTTACATGTCTTTCCTTCTTTGTATCTATCTGTCTCTCTCGGTTCTATTAATGTCTTGATCTGTCGCAGCCGATGGCCTTAGTCGCCAGTGCTGTTACGTGTCTGTAGTTCGTTGCATTCATGTGCGAAGTACTGTGATGTCAATGTCAATGTCTGTCTTATTACAGATTATATAAAACGGATGATTTTTTAAGAGTAAAGTTTTTCAGGTTGGCAGCAATGTTTAGTAATGACGTCCAAATGTCATCTGTCAAAGTGAAAGGTTTTCAGTATAATCTGCCATTTAATCAGGGAAAGACTTACAAACCAGCAACAATTGCAAATTATTGAAATTTTTTATCAAATTTCATGCTCTGTGAAAAATTTGCACCGTTTGTTACGACCATAATGGGTGATTTATTAAGCGTAGTTTTTTTTTTCAAAATCGAATAAAACACTCAGATTTGCATCAAATATTCAAAAATGTTATTGTAATCGATAGAAAGGACTTCGGCATTTATGTTTTAAAGACAACTTCATGTAAATGTTGTCCGCGGCTCCGTTTCAAATGGTGCATTCGGAAGGTCAAATATTGCGTCACTTTTTCGAGCATTTCGGCCGTATTAAGAATTACGCGAGTTACGTTATCCTGTAAGACCTCAATAAAAATAAGACGTTGTGGTAGGTCATCCGGCTTCAATTCTTGAACAACCTGAATTTTATAGGCTTTCATACCCAAATGGACACGTAAAATTTTCTATGTGGGTCACATTCCCAATTTCTGAGAACGGCAACGAATGGACATTTCACGATCTTCATTAACATTGGACTCTAGAACTGCAATATTCTCTTCGCTACGCATGCGAGCGAAATTTGGTGATAACAGCACAAACTGTTGATTCACCAGGTCAATTATGACGATCATAATAAATCAATCTACAACAATTCATGACCAGAGTCAACAAACTTCTTCCAGCATCATCTCAGGCATTCATGGAACCTTGTAGCTTCGCCTCACTTGAAAAAAGTTCATACAAAATGCAAAGTAAATGTTCTGTCTTTTTTTGTTTTATAAAAATGTGTTGATTGCTAAATAATCTGAAGTCTACCTATATAATACTAATTGGTTGCGAAATCGGTAGAGCACGGGTATAGATAAATAAGCAAATTATCGCGACCATTTTATTTTATCAAATTCATTTAATTGGTATCAATTTTATGGCCGCTCAAAGCAGTCTATAAAAGTGTATCTTCTTACCAGAAAAACTGGTATCTTTAATAAATAAAAATATTTTATATCCGACACACAATAACACTTGAAATTAAGTTTCAATAGATGAAAGTCAGATTTACATTTATGCAATAAAAACTTCACACGTTTGCGGCATTAATTTTTTTTTTAAACATAACAAAATAAAATACCCAATACCATAAAAGCCAGCTACCGAAAACCTTTCAAGTTAACCCACCGCAAAATATTTTGCACTTCAAATCCATAGATTTGTTGAAAAATCCATGAAGTTAAAATTGCATGTTTTTCGGAGCGGAAGTAAACTCAAGCGAATATAAACTTTTGATTCGGAAATTCAATGTAAAAATCGCAAAAACTTGACAAAACTGTACAAGAGTATCGATGCGCACCAAATGGTCCATTGAAAGTTTGAATCCGCTAGTACCAATCGCGCATTGCACACTTTGACTACTTGTGCAGCAGAATTGTGTAATCAATAAAATAGAGCACAACGTTTAGAATTTTCTGACATTGTGTAATGTATCCACGCGAAGTTCTTAAATATTGATTTAAACTTTAGCAGTAGATGAATAGTTCAGAGATGTTTGTTATCGTGGAGGCGATATTAAAAAGGTCCTGTGCCACTCCTATAGTATTATTCCAAAAATCTTCAACTCCAATGTACTCAATTTTGCACCCGTACATGGTTCGAATGTTTCCAGTCAGAATTGCATTTTTTTTTGTTTATGATTTGTTTTAAATATTTTAGTTTGGGGCGTGTTTTGTTGCGTGTGGTAAGAATTTTTTCAAGAAGATTTAATTAATAAATTAAATAATTTCAAAGCCCTTTAAAAAAATGAAGAAACTATCGCGAGATATTGAAGATCGCATTGTAGCCTTATCAATGAGTAGCTTCTCGACGCGACAGATAGCTAAGCAGCTTAAAATAAGCCAATCAGTGGTCATAAAAGTCCAGAAAAGGCGAGGAACTCTACCTAAACCACAAGTCAGAGGCCGTAAAAAATTGTTGACGAAAGCGGACACACATCTTATGATAAAGGAGATGAAAAGGGAGAAGTTTTTAACACCAAAAAATGCTTCTATAGCAATAAACAAACCCGTTAGTCGATGGACTGCAAGCAGAGCTCTAACCGACATTGGCTACATATCAGCGGTAAAAAAGAAAAAGCCTGCATTATCGGCAAAAAATGTTAAGCTACGGTTGAATTTCGCCAGAGAACACAGAAATTGGACAGCAGATGACTGCAAACGTGTAGTGTGGACAGACGAATCAAAATTTAATCGGTTTCAGTCTGATGGAAAACAATTCTGCTGGCGCCGCCCTGGGGAGACCATTCAAAGGCACCATGTCAAGGAAACGGTGAGGCATGGTGGAGGGAGTGTCATGGTCTGGGGTTGCTTCATATGGTGACACGTTGGACCACTGCACAAAATCGATGGGATAATGAAAAAAGAAGATTATTTGAACATTTTGGAGACTCATCTTCCCGATTTTTTCGACAGAAGCGCCTATCCTGAGGAGGAAGTCATATTTCAACACGATGGCGATCCAAAGCACACGTCCAAGATCGTGAAGGAATGGCTCACCGAACAAAATTTTCAATTGATGCAGTGGCCAGCACAAAGTCCCGACCTCAATCCAATTGAGAATTTGTGGTCAATCGTGGAAAGACGGTTGGGACAATACAAATCAGCCCCAACGAACATGAGCGAGGTTTGGCAGCGAGTACAGCGGGAATGGCAAAATATTCCAAATGAAATCATAGAGCATTTGGTGGAAAGCATGCCTTAACGTGTAGAAAATGTCTTACGTAATAAAGGGCCATGGACAAATACTAAAAAAAGCTCTATCCTTAAAGTATTTGAAAGGTGCAAAATTGAGTACATTGGAGTTGCTTTTGTTTTATTTGTTTTTTTTTTCTTTGAATTTTTTATTTTCCGCTTTGTGTTATATACCGTTTTGTTAAGAAATAAACTTGAAATAAAGGTCAAAAATTTTTTTAAAATTTGCTTTGTTATTTCTATTCTTATGCAGTAGTAAGTGCACGAAGTACAAACATGTACTCATTTTTGCTCCCCACTGTAAATCCTTGACATCGTCGCAAATGGCAGATTTAAGTGGCATTTAAATGGTGTAGTGGTGTAGTCGTGAAAAATCGTGATGACATATCATGATTTTTCTGGATATCACCATTCCTCACGAGAAATCGTATTTTCGGTGAAGATCCTCTTGAGGATCATCAATCGTGGTAATCACCCGGTGAGAAACAACGCCAAGGACCCTTAACATCATAGCAGGGGATATCTTGGCCTTACATTTTTTTACGATCTTTGGTTTATATTACAAACGCGTGATCCGACATCTACTACGATCCGTATAATAGTGAGCAGATACAGCCACTACTCCAATTCGGACTCGGAAGCGACAGACTTATGCAAGAAATCTGATACTTCGAAGACATCAGCGTACGGTGACAATACGTATCAAGAAGTCCAAAACGACCATCCATTGATTTAAAACCCTCACAACACATCATTTACAGAGACTTACTATGTCAAGTTTTTCTATACCTCCAAAACTTGTATGTCTGACAAGGATAGATGGAGAAGTCCCGACCCAAGCATATAGCAAAAATGGATTCAAACAAGTTGACGCATTTTTGTGTTATCTAAACTCATTCTTGAGAGGATTGTCAATAAAAATCCCGAGCCAACATCCAGACGGGCTCGGTAGCGCGATGCTTAGTGCCATGAACTGAAATGAATTTTTACTGGCCCTCCTCTAGTGATGATCTGACAAATCATCCGAGTAGTATCAACTGTTAAGAATAGCTTATCTCAACTTTTCCGTTCGGAGTCGGCTTAAAATAGGAGGTCCCGCTATCGTGCAAACGCACAATTTAATGGTTGTGAGAATGATAGGCCCTGGCTACTAACGAGCCTGTTGCGTAACAAAATTTGTATTTGTTTGTAACACCCAGATGCACATTCTTCCATAAACCTGTGCAACTACTAGTGTACACCGATAATACTTAAGGAAAGGACATCGACGAATTAGAAAGTAACCATAGGCAGATATCATTTTTTGGTAGTAAGGGACGTTGTAATCCGACAACAATATCTCGTCAGGAATAAGGAAGGGCTAAGAGGGAGATTTAATACCAAACTCCTCATTCGAAATATTAGGGGGATCCTATAAAAGATCCTTATGAACGTAAGTGGTATACGAAACAGGGCTGATAACCAAGTCACTAATGTAAAGGGATATAGAGAGATTTTCAAGAAGCTTTTCCAGCTGATCCTTATTGAGAATATTGTCGAAATGGCCAGATAATCTGGCTAAACAAGAATAGATAACCCTATCTCTTAATATAGATAAAGTCATAACGTCTATCAAAACCTGCAAAATAATATCACGCCAATTCTTATGGACTACTAACTGAAACCTATATGAAGGTGATAACTTGCTTCATACCATCTCTATGGTATGAAGTATGAAGGATAGCTACCCGATGACTTGAAAATCAGCTCCATTTGTCCCATCCAATGGCAATCCTATGCCATGCTACAACAAACGAGTCATATGCTTGATAAATAACGTACGCCATGCTCATTGTGGCAACAAAAAAAAACAAACATGATGACATCATGAGACTTGCAGCTGTAAAACAATCGACATATGAAAAGACAAATTAAAACAATCCCACGGAACTTGTCGATTAGGTTATTGCAATAAACGTCTAAATACAGCTCCCAACAACAACTATCAGCTGTTCCAAAATGCACAGCCAGCCAAATGGCCTTAAGCTTTCATTAGCTTAAAAAGGTACTCCGAGAAAAAATGATGAAGCGGTACCACAAAAACCCGATCTTATTTGGATCGGGTACAACTAAAGCAGAAGAAGCCGAAGTATGATAATACACTGAAGCAAGTCCAAAGAGTATAGGAGGGCATAGGTACATGGAAGCTTCATTAACCACGATTTGATCTCGTGATCATAAAAGCTGCCGATGATCACTTCTATTCAGATATGCTAAGTAGAATGAAACGCGATTAAGAACTAAATGAGCTGGGAAATAACGTGGATCAGGCCTAAGTCGATGACGGAAAAAGAAGACCTGCTTCTCAAGTAAAAAAAAACAAAACGCTGGCCCCACCAAGATTCAAGTACAACACTTCCTAGGAAAAGGTACTAGGAACATAGGCAGAGATAAAAGAAACCCAGCAATCAAATGCAAAGACAGGTTCTGTTGGGTTAGGTAAGGCAACGATTGGTTTGGTGTAGTCCCAATTGTTTCAATGAACATCGGTTTTTAAGTTATGCCACTGAGGTTTATCTTCATAAGGGACTTTAAAGGAGCACGCGCATAAGATGGTGATTTATTGTACTGGATTTCAGCCATAAGAATCATGTTACCGTGTGTCCTACAAGATAAAATCCTCATGTGTATCGAATTTGTCATTGCATCAAACAGTGTTGGGATTCGATTTGACATCAAATAGGATTTCTCAAGAATTTTAGAATCTAAGCATCATACTTCGCCCATTTTAATGCGTCCAACGAAAGATCATAAAGCTATACAGATGACGCACTGCATGCAAGAAAAATGGTTCTGTGGCGGGTCGTACTGGCACAGCCCGCCATATATTTTTCTCTCGATTCTCATGACTGCACGTGCACACCACCCGCCCGTACCATGAAGTTTTTTTTAGCAAAACTTTCTGTTTTTTTCTCTCAATACTTCATCCTTGTGGCTTTATAATCTTTGGTGAGTTTGGGAAGCTTCGCTACATGCACCCAGGAAGGCCCTTATTCTTACTAGTGTACACCAAACATATTGTTTTCGTTGATTAATCCTTATTGGAGACTGCTAAAGTTATGTAAATTGGTTTTCGTGGCCTGCTTACTGACTTAAGTGTATGAGATCAATCTGGGCCTCAACCAAAATGCCACTCCAATTAGCTCACTGCCTCCAGTTGTGGAAATCAGTTGAAGTCGGTTTGTACTTGTGCGCGCCACCTAAGGCGAGGTCTTCTTCTACTGCGTCCGACATCTGGCAGAGTCTGCGAAGACCATTCGTTCTACATGTCCTAGCCATCTTAAACGTCCAATGCGGAGTTTTTTGACCAGGGGCATGTCGCTGTACAGCTCGTATAGTTCTTGGTTAAATCTTCGTCTCCATAGCCCGTCAACGCAAACGGGAACGAAGATTTTTCGAAGAATTTTCCTCTCAAATCGACCAAAAATTTTCATCCGCTTTTGAGACGGTCCATTCTTCAGCGCCGTAGAGCAGGACTGGGATAATCAGGGTCCTATATAGGATCTCCTTAGTCGTTCAAGTGAGGACTTTACTAGTGAATTGACTTCTTAGCCCAAAGAAACCGCAGTTGGCAAGACTAATTCTTCGTTTAATTTCTGACGAGATGTTGTTGTCAGAGTTAATAGCGGAGCCGAGATAGATAAAGTCCCGTACTACCTCAAAGATATATCTGTCAATCGTGACGTTCTGTCCAATTTGTCGATGTTGTGCGTCCTTTCGTGTTGACAGCATACTGCCCTCATTTACTGCTAATCCCATTTTTTCCGCTTCTTTCACGATACAAGCAAACGTGGCTATGACATCACGTTGGGTCCTACCAATGATGTCAATGTTGTCGGCGTATGGTAGTAGTTGTACAGACTTTGGGAAATTGTGCCTCTGGTGTTGGCTCGTGAGTTTTGCGCTCAAGAATCAGATTGAAGAAGTTACATGCAGCGCATCGCCTTGACTAAATCCTTTTTTGGTATCGAATGTGTCGGTGAGGGCGTTTCGGACGCTGATGGAGCAGCGAGAATTCTCCATCTTCATCCTACACAAACGGACGAGTTTGGTCGGTATACCAAACCTAGACATGGCTATGTATAGTTCGTCTCTATAAATGCTGTCGTATGCGGCTTTGAAAGCGATGAATAGGAGGTGGGTATCGATTTGGACTTCTTGGGATTTTTCCAGGATCTGCCGAAGTGTGAAAATTTGATCGGTTGTTGACTTTCCTGGCCTAAATCCACATTGATAAAGGCCGATCAGGTTGTTGGTAAACGGCTTCAGGCGTTCACATATTACGGCAGATAGGATCTTGTAGCCGATGCTGAGGAGACTTACGCCTCTGTAATTGGCGCAGTTTATAGAGTCTCCACTTTTGTGGATCGGACAAGCGATGCTGAGGTTCCATTCTTCAGGCATAGTTTCTTCCGACTAGATTTGGCTTATGAGTTGGTGGGTGTTGCTTACCAAGTCATCTCCGCCGGCTTTATAAAGCTCGGAACATTTTTCCTGGAGTGGCACCTCTCTATATAACCTCAATCGCGCGCTTTTCTTGCTCTTTTTACTTCTTTCTTAAAAGCCGCTGTTCTCCACTTCTTCTCTGCCTAAGAGCTCAAAGGCAGCTCTCGTCTTCACCTGCAGCTTCGCCTTTTAGGCCTCGTTCTTGGCTGCGAGCATCTGTCTGCATTGCTCTTCAAACCAGGGGTTTCTTGCTGATAGGCGCGAGAAACCTAGCACATCAGCTGCGGCTGATCTAATGGCTTGTTGGCAACGTTGCCAATGTTCTTCGACATTCGATGCTAGTGGTATGTTAATCGAGAGGTTGTGGGATACGAGTTGCGCGAAGGTTTTGGCGGTATCTTGCGATTGCAGTCTTTCGACATTTAATTTTTTCACAATATTTCTGGATTGTTGTGGCGTGGTGGATATCCGCATTCTTACCTTGGCTGCAACAAGGTCGATGTTAGCTCCTCGGAATGTTCGGAAATCCAAATTACTGGATGCGTGCCTCTTGTCTATCGCTATGTGATCAATTTGACTCCGTTCGGTGATCTGGAGACCGCCATGTCCCCTTATGGATATCGAGGTGAGGAAACCGTGGGCTGGCTATAGTGGCATTTCGTTCCGTAGCGAAGTCAATTAGACTAAGTCCGTAACCAGACGTGTTGTCGGGTAGGCTATGTTTTCCGACAATACTGCTAAAGATGTCTTCTCTTCTTACCTTTGCGTTAAAATCACTCAGCTCGATTTTAGCATCGTACTTCGGTAGTCGCTCAAAGGTTTGGTCAAGGAGCTCATAGAAGCAGTCCTTTCCTCCGTTAGGGCGTGAGCGCATATAAGGATTATGTTGGCGAATTTGGCCTTGATGCAGATTGTTACAATGCGTTTGCTAATGTCATGGAAACATAATACTTCTTGCCTAAGTCTGGCACTTATAACAAATCCGCATCTGCACTTCTCCTGTTTAATGTTCTCACATTTCAGGTGCAGATTCGAACGTTGTTGTCCTTTTTTTTTCGTTTAGCCGGGTCGTCAACAATAAAATCAGTCCTTTCCGAGGTTATTGGTTGCTTCGTAACAATTCATTTTTTCCATGATTGGGGAGTTTACCCAAAGCACAACCCAAAACCTGGAGTGCCAATTTATTAGATACCCCTAAGACACAGGGCCATCAGTATCCACTACAGGATTGAGCGCTGCCGTTGGCCTTTCGGTTCATCTGCCACCATCTCTGTTCAAGGGGCCTGACTAACCTTTGAAATTCCTAGACAACCTGTTGTCCGAATATATCAAAGGAGCTTGTCGAGGTTCGCCTGGCGCAGCAGGTCGGGTATTTATTCCGTGCCATTGTGATCTGGCTGTTTATAGTGTTTTTCGTCGTTTTATCAACACTCGGGCTTATCGTTTAGCCAGTCAAATCCGGTTGGATGAGACCAGTACCCGGTGGACACCACTTGGAGGTTAAAAATAAGCATTTGCTGTGTAGTCAGAGTTACAACCACTGAGGATTAGAACGTTAAAGCCAATCAGAGTCTACCCTCGTTCTACAACACCCAACCATCATTGCTGTACGGTCGAACTTTCAATTTTTGTTGAATGCTGGTCCTAGTTACCACAACGAAGTGAGAAAGCAAACGCATCATAATGAACCTCATTTTTGCTGAAATCTAGTCTTGGGCAATGAATAGTCACCCACTCAGAATGCTGATTTCCCTATAAACGAGATTGTATCTCGAATAGGGAGTGATAAGAGTGATAAGAGGGAAGAATTAAAAAAATCATGCATGGTAATTTAAATGGTTTCGTTTCCATCTTCTTATACCAGATATTCATTAAATTCAAGACTCCGTAAAAATTCCTAAAAGACCTCTTTAAAAAAAACTCGGGAAGTATGTCATCTCAATATCGGTCCATTCATCTTTTAATTATTCGCACCAAATAGAATTCTAGTTTAATTGGTCTCAACTTGCTTCCCAATTTGATTAATTAAATTCCAGAATCCTTTCATTTCGCTGACTGATAATAAAAATAAAAACACGCTAACTAATTCAGATTTGATGGTACTAAAAATGTCACCTACCAGGATTTGAAATAAATGTTTACCCAAACTAAGAATGCTGGCAGTCCTAATTATATTACCTATCCGTTGGATATTCAAAAAACGTGCATACCATTTGCAAATGATGAAATGACAAACACAAGCCACATTAGCACGCATATCATGATAATGATATGCATATGGAATATATCTGCGGGTTATGAAGAATATTTTCTGGTAAATTCAGTTTTTTTCTTGCGAATTACTCTTTCCATTAATTATAAGAAATTAAGATGCTAATCGACAGAGATATGGAAACAAGTTTGAAACATACCAATGATACAAAAATGTCGGCCGATATTGACAAAATGCTTAAATGAGTTTCAGGTTTCTGGTCTCAATGACAATTGGGGTAACAATCACCAATTAGTATATTTTTTTAGCTTTAAATAATTCCATTGATTCATGTATAGTAAATTTAATTTACGTAAATGGATGAGTATCGTTTTTTAAAAGTCACAATTTGATACTTTGTGTGTATTTAGCACTTTTAAAATTAGGATTTATGATATTTTTCATATTTTTTAAACAGAATTAAGTTTTATATTAAACGCAAAAGGCTTCAATAATATGGATACAAGTTTTTATTCATAACGGGTGGTTAAATTTTTAGGACGGACGTTGAATGTGAACCACACTTAAATGTCAAGTTTTTTTCTGCATTTTTTCGGTCAATTTAATCGCTCAAATGTGGGTACAATCGGAAAAATCGTGCAAAAATTTGAGCAAACCGGGTCTGTAGGAGATGTGAAAACACCAGCACATGCTCATACAGCTCGTACTGCAGAAAATATTGCTGCTGTTAGCGATAGTGTGGCTGAAGAGCCGTCCACCTCAATCCGTCGTCGTGCTCCACAATTGCACCTCTAACGGTCGTCGTTGATGAACGTTATGTATAAAGACTCTCATTTATAGGTACCCTTACAAGGTGCAATTGAATCAAGAATTAAGACCACTTGACCATTTGAAGCGTCAGAATGGTGGCAAGAAATGGCAACAGTGGATGATCAATTTTCGAAGAAAATCATCTTCAGTGATGAGGCACATTTCCACCTCAGTGGATTCGTCAATAAGCAGAATTGCCGCATTTTGGGTGAATGACAATCCAGGAGAGTTTGTCGAAAAACCGATACACCCACAATGAGTGACTGTTTGGTGCGGCTTATGGGCTGGCGGCATCATCGGGCCATAATTTTTCAGGCAGTAACTGTAAACGGTGTTCGCTATCGTAAGATGATAACGAACTTTTTATGGCCTGAATTGAAAGATATGGATGTGGACGATATGTGGTTTCAACAGGACGGTGCCACTTGCCACACAGCAAACGAAACAGTGGCTCTTTTGCGCGACAAATTCAATGGCCATGTTATCTCACGTGGTGGCGATGTCAATTGGCCGCGTAGATCATGTGATTTGACACCGTTGGACCTCTTTATTTGGGGTTATTTGAAAGAAAAGGTGAACGTCGATAAGCCAGCAATAATTCAAGAGCTATTGGATGAGATAATTCGGCACATTACCGGCATTGAAACTCAATTACGCCTCAGCGTCATCGAAAATTGGGATCATCGCATGGAGGTGTGCCGCCGAGGTCGCGAAGTTGTTCCATATACAGTTGAACCATACCATCATTATCATAATAAAAATAAATGAAAATAGTTTCCTGAATAATTTTTGTTTTATTCAAAATTAACATCGGCCCTTAAAAATTACCCACCCTTAAAATTGATTTAAATTAATTCGGGTGCCATCCTTTAAATATTTTTTTAGTTTGAGGTTGGTACTTTTGGTCTTGGTTCCTTTGATGCTTGGGACATATGTCATGTAGATCGATTTGTAAGCTCTCGGACCGTATGACAGGGCTACCTTTGGACATTAATAGCTATCTTTGGTCTTTCGCAATTGCGTAAGGTACATCAGCTTGCGTCTTTCTTGTTACAGGCGTGATATCCCATATGTTTGGTGTCTTTCTGTCTGTGTAAGGTCCACATATTTTGTGGTTTTCTTGTGGCGAGAGTTTTTAAACATAGCCGTCCGTCTAAACATCCCGGTTGCACCTCCGATTTCAAAGTTACAAACACTGTTGGATGGATATCATTTGGAAGCTTAAAATCAATTTTACAAAATTTGATTCCATACTGTTCTGCCTTTCAATAAGACGCGGTAATTCAGATTTGAGACGCAACTGCAGAAACCTTAAAAAAACGAGTACAAATAGTCTTTGGATCGAGACAAAGACCGTTGGTAAATATTTATGTGTTCAATTGAACAAGTTTTTGTGTTACAATGAGCATCTAAATCTTCAATTAGACAAATCAAGAGTGGCATTCCTGTTGCTAAAAACACTTTTTAATTCCAACTATATAAATCCACAAAAAAGGAGATCTCTAAACTGCGCTAACTACAGTGGCATCTCCTCAACATCGCCTACAAGATATTACCTGCCGTAATATATCAACACCTGAAACCGTTTACCAACAACCTTATCGGCCCTTATCAGTGTGGTTTTTGGCCAGGAAAGTCCACCACCGATTCAGTTTTCACACTTCGGCAGATCCTGAAAAAAAAACCCAAGAAGTCCAAATCGATAACCACCACCTATTCATCGATTTCAAAGCCGCATACGATAGCATTTATAGAGATGAAATATACAGAGCTATGTCTAGTTTTGGTATACCGCCCAAACTCGTCCGTTTGTGTAGGATGACGATGGAGAATTCTCGCTGCTCCATCAGGGTCGTAAACTACCTCACCGACACATTCGATACCAAAAAAGGATTTAGGCAAGGCGATGCGCTGTCATGTGACTTCTTCAATCTGATTCTTGAGAGGATTGTGCAAAACTCACGAGCCAACACCAGAGGCACAATTTTCAAAAAATCTGTACAAGAACTTGCAGTACTTGCATCATTGGTAGGACCAAACGTGATGTCATAGCCACGTTTGCTAGTATCGAGAAGGAAGCGGCAAAAATGGGTTTAGCAGTAAATGAGGGCAAGACGAAGTATAGCTGTTAACACGAAAGGACACACAACATCGACGAATTGGACAGCACATCACCATTCACAGATATAACTTTGAGGTAGTACGAGACGTTTTTTTATCTCGGCTCTGCTATTAACTCTGACAACATCTCGTCAGAAATTAAACGAAGAATTACTCTTGCCAACCGCTATTTCTTCGGGCTAAGAAGGCAAATTAGTAGCACAGCCCTCACTCAAACTACTAAGGCGATCCTATATAAGACCCTGATTCTCCCAGTCCTGCTCTACGGTCTCAAAATCGGATGAAGAAATTTTTGCTCGATTTGAGAGGAAAATTATTCGAAAAATATTCGGTTCCGTTTGTGTTGACGGGCTATGGAGACGAAGATACAACCAAGAACTATACGAGCTTTACAGCAACATGCCCTGGTCAAAAAAATTCGCATTGGACGTTGAAGATGGCTAGGACATGTAGAACGAATGGACACTAATACTCCGGCTCGCAGAGTCTTCGATTCCCAGCCAGACTTCGGACTCAGTAGAGGAAGACCTCGCCTTAAGTGGAGCGCACAAGTTGAAACCAACCTCAACCAGCTTGGAGTGCGCAACTTGAGGCAGTTAGATAAGTACCGGGCTAATTGGTGAGGCATATTGGTTGAGGCCCAGGTTCATTCCAGACTGTAGCGCCACTAAAGCAAGTAACTATATAAATATGAACATCATTTGTTCGCAAGCTTACGTTCGTCCAAGTCTGACTAATACTAGCCCAGTGCGGTGGAACATTAACTCATCAAATATGGAAAAGCTCCGAGTTTCCGGATGCAAGTTTCAAAGAATCTGCATTCAGATGTATAGGCGTGCACAACCCGTCTTTAGGCATTACGTTTCAAACAAAAGACTTCTGAATGATTCTGGTGAGTCTAGATTTGACGATGTCATACTAAACCTTATAAGGAATTACTTTGTTCGGTGGATGTTAGCGAAAACGAACTAATATCTGGATTTTTCTATCTAAATCCTGCGTACTTCAAAGATGCCTAAGAAAGTGGATACATAGCACTGGAGACGTTCCTGTTTCTGGATGCATATGGTTACTTATCATACTAAACAATCGGCCCAAACATATACAATGCTGCAAGGCGAGCAGCAGATAAAAGGATCCTTTACGAGGTAGAGTGTTTGTACATGGCCGTCCATTTTATTCCCTCCCTTTATTGAAGGGGCGGCTTTTCGGCCATCTTCCTAACGCCTCTGCAGTTTCTCCGTTGCGCGAACGTTGGGTACCTGTACCTGTTTATGGTGGGCTTCTCCATATAAATACCAGTGGCTGATGGAACCATGGCTGATGGAACCTCCCAATTCCGGGTTTATGATCAAAATTGAAAGATGGAATGAATCGCTGGGTGACTGGTATAATTTTTGTTGTTGTAGGTCATATTTGTCATAACTTAATGAGTGATATCGGAAGATTTCTTTCCAAACCCATTCAATAGTCAGTAGAAGTGGTTTTTCTATATTCACTGCATCGACTTTATTTAAGTTTTGAATTTTACCTTTACCTGATCATCTTCACAAGATTCTGTTTGGCCCTTTCATTACTTTATTTGACTTTCTTTGGTCTCCATTCTTGAGTGCGATAATTACTCATCTGCTATCATTGTCAATCCCGGTCATTCTAATTTTATAGGTTGTTGACAATGTTGCGAATAGTCTCCAACACTTAATGCTGGGTGTGTTGCCGTAGTTGATAGATTTATAGATAAATACTTTTGAAAGGGATTTGGATCTATTTGGATACAACTGGGATGATAATTTGGTCAAATTACCTAATTAACATACAAATTCGGAAAAAAAAATTAACAAAAAAAAACCAGTGGTTGCAACTTTCAAAATTCAAGGTCTTCAAAGAAACCTTCACAACAATTACTAATCCCATCGCTTCTAAGTAAAAAATTAAGTATATTGACCTTGATATTAAATTCATGAAGTCATCTCAACCAAATCGTCCGATGTATTGACTTTTCGTAAGCCTGCAACCAAAAGGTTAAAAACCTACCCCCATATAACATGTATAATGAATTTTTAAGCTCTCCATCAGGGAGGTCCATTCGGTTTACTTAATTTTTTCGGTGTTTACATTGAATCAACGAATGACGATTTGTTTTACGGTCTATTGAAACCAAATACACATGGAGTCCATCAACGGGAACTGATTCATTCGATTTAATGGAAAGCACATGACCAATGGATACCCTGCATCTCAGCCGAGCCGTCGCTTAGCAAGCACATATTAATTTTAATTTGCAAACGCAATAGATGATTTCGGGCAATAATTGTGCAATTTAATCTTATTGTTCCGCACTGCCACACGTGTGCCAGTTAATGTTGATTTGTGTTCTGGTGGTGGTGGCCATAATGCAATTTAAATTATTTGCTCCAGTGTACCAGAGCACACCCTGGTTTGAATAAACGAGGATAACTTTGTAATGGCATTGCTTATATGAAAACAGAAGTGTTAGGATTAAAGTTGATTTATTGGGAGTAACTTCAGGCAATTGTTGGTTTTTTTTCCAAGTATTTTATCAACGACGTTTGTGGGGAATAAACAAATTCAACACAAAAACTCGGCCATTAAGAGTAATTCTTTGTGAACCATTAATTGTCGCATTAATTTCAAAAGGTGCACCATAAAATAATTGAAGAGTTTTTCACACCGGGCGGAAGGGCGGAAATCTAAAACCTCTCCAAATGACCATCAACCTCATAAAACTTAAAAGCGATAAATCAATTGCGAATAATTACATTCTGCTCCAGACCAGATGTGCTTAGCGTGATTTGTTTATTTAATAACAGGGTAAGTAATTTATTATTACTGCGCGTACTAAAAGTACCCTTATATGGAGGGGATTCAGGTGCGGCCGAATGTTGGTCTGTTTTCAGTGAATCGGGACAGCTTGACACGCTGTTTTTCTAAATATGTTTTCATAAAATTCGCATTGTAGCACGAGCTATGATGTTGCACCTCGTTGGAACCACATACTTAATTATAAAACGGTGCCACATCACACAGAGCTCGTGCTACGATGCGAAATTCGCGAGAAATATTTTCGCCCAACTAATGTCTAAAATTTTTTACTACGACTAGCCCTTACGATCCATTGACTTGACGCCTCCCAACGTATGGTTGGATATTGAATAAGGAGAGCTAACTCTGATTGGCGTTAACTTGGCGATGCCCAGTCGTTTTAACTTTGACTACACATGAATTGTGGTTATTCCAGCACCAGGTATTAACCATCGGACACTGGTCGGTTTTGACTTGCAAGACGAATAACAGCAAAATTATAAACCGCGTGGTCAGAATGACTGGAACGGAATATCCGGTTTGCTGTACTCAAGTGTACTCATAGGCCTGGCCTTCTACGTTGCGGTTGTGTTCACTCATGCAAAAAAAATTATTACAAAGCAACTAAGTGCCTCGAAAAGTATTGATTTTGTTTTCGACGACCTTATAAACAAAATTTTTGGCACATCAGGCTCGTAAGTACCCAATGTCTAGCTTTCTCACAACCATTCATGTGTGCATGTGTACTTCCTCTACGATGTCGGAGCCTCCTGTTTTATTCCGAATCTAAACGGCTAAGTTGAGATAAGCTATTCTTGACAGCTGATACTACTCGGATAACTTGTCACATCATCATAAGTGGGCAAGTGAAAAGTCATCCAGCTACGGCTGGGGATCGAACGCAGACCTCATGCGCCAAGGTCAGTTTGACGGCCGTGCTGAACGCAAAAGGGACAACGACGTTCATATCTACCCCTTGAACGTGACAACATTACACAGGGGTAATGTATGCTATTACAAAACATGCGTTACTATCATTTTGGACTTGGCCGGACAGTAAGCGGAAACAGCGACTATTCGGATGTAGATTTGTTAAAATTGACAGACTTAGGCCAATCGCGCATTGAACGCGTTTTTGTAAGAATTTGACTCGTGCGAAAATCATCTACGTCTGGGGATCGAACGCGGATCTCATGCGCCAAGGTCAGTTTGACGGCCGTGCTGGACGAATAAGACACAACGACGTTCATATCTCATAGTAGTAAGTAAGCAGAAACAGCGGCTATCCGGATGTAGATTTGTTAAAAGTGACAGACTTAGGCCAATCGCACATCGTTTTTGTACGAATTTGACTCAAGCGAAGCTACGGATTTAACAAGTAGCGGAAGCCCTAAGCTATTACAAAGCAGACACTACTACCATCTTGGAATTCCGATGGAATGGGCCGGACGGTAAGCAGAAACAGCGACTATTCGGATATAGATTTGTTAAAAGTGGCAGACTTAGACCAATCGCGAATTGAACGCGTTTTTGTAAGAATTTGACTCGTGCGAAAATCATCTACGTCTGGGGATCGAACGCGGATCTCATGCGCCAAGGTCAGTTTGACGGCCGTGCTGGACGAATAAGACACAACGACGTTCATATCTCATAGTAGTAAGTAAGCAGAAACAGCGGCTATCCGGATGTAGATTTGTTAAAAGTGGCAGACTTAGGCCAATCGCACATTCGTTTTTGTACGAATTTGACTCGTGCGAACGTACGGATTAAACAAGTAACGGAAGCTATAAGCTATTACAAAGCAGACATTACTACCATCTTGGAATTCCGATGGAATAGACCAAAAAGCAGAATCAGCGACTATTCGGATGCGGTTTTGTTAAAAGTGACAGACTTATCCCAGTCGAACATTGGACGCGATTTTTACGAATTTTACTAGTGCGAACACGTACGGACTCGCACAAACAATCTCGGCCTTCCAAATACTATGAAAGCTCTCGCACTGTGTGCGAGTTAGTCGTAAGTAAAGGTGCGTGTAGTTCCGACCTCCGAAAACACCCCAAACTCGTTTTATTTTTCAATAGTTTCGTTCGTTGAAACCACTTGAACTATCTTACGAATACTTTGTAGTACTTTATGATACTTTACGAATACGATACTACCGGGACACTGCCTATTTGACGCAGAAAAACGTATTCAGTGTGCTGTGCGCACTCAATTTGTACGACCAGTATTCATACGTTTACATATGTACGACACAAATTCGTATCCAATGTGCGACTGGCCTTAGGCAAGAAGTCTTATGTTTTCAAGACGTTAGTGAAAGCATCAAATAGAAATTCGCCAATGAAAGCCTTATATGTGGTCACGCTCCGACGGAGGAAAAATATGTTGTACCTAGCGAAGGATTGCTTCTACAAGCTCCTTGTTGAAATCGTGTTGGGGGATTTAAAGGCAAAGGTAGGAAGATAAGCAGTATTGTCGGAAAACACTGCCTTCACAGCAACATGTTATCACGCAGAACGTGCCATTCAATATCATAAACAGCTTAACTACCAACTAACCGACCTAAGTGAAGTGAGGATAGCAATTTATAAATTTAAGATTATCAAGTCGGAAATGACGGCCTTCGTGCAGTGGAAAAATACCTCAACTTAATTGGCGTGCACAATTGCAAACTGCGCTCTACCAACTCATTGCTTGAAATCGAAGGCAGTTAGCTAGATTAGGTTAGGTTAGGTTGCAGTGGATGCACGCGATGTAAGTGCACACTTAGACCATAAAGGTCCGATGTGGTACCACTTGGATCTGTCGACATTCCTTTATTCGTTCGCCTAATTGTACCATTCAAAGCTATTTATGTAACTTATGAGGACTTCGACATTAACATAAGCCAGCTCACCTAGATTATCGAAGAAGTTGTCTCCCAGAAGAAGCTGCCTTTTTTCTGAGAGACCTTGACAAGAGCATAGACGGTGAGTAATACTTTCCTTCTCAGATGGAGCTCTTCTGGTTAAAGTTGGGCCAGAGTTGCTTGAATATTTTTTTTTCTTCTTTCTTCCCGTGGGCTGGTGGAAATCTCAAAAGACACGATGAGCACGTGCCCAACGTAGTGTGGGACTTTAAGCCACTAAAACCACCACCCTTTTCGTATTTGTATTGCAACTAAGTATGCGACTTATCTAGCTTTTTTTCTTATCACGAGTAATGAATGTTTGGCAGGTAACTTTCCTTTGAGGGTTCCTGCTTTTTCCGCAATTTATAGCGCGGTTTGTTATTTTCGGGCCACGGCGCATTGACAAACGTTCTTAACATTTTGTTTTCAAAAGTTTACAAAATATTCAGATTCCGTTTTTAGCACTTGCTTGTATAAAAGCTGCTTGTTATCAAGGTTAAGCTTCGAATATTTTCCGAGTAACCAGCACAGTTCTCTGTATTTATTTTTATGTTCTTTGCGTTTCCTTTTTACATGCGACTTCCGTTTTGATATTACATCGAGTGTCATTCCGAGATATTTCGCTTCATTTGCAAAAGGGACTCGAACCGTATTGAGAAATACCGGCAAATTGCATGTCCGTTTATACGAAAAATCTACATGAATCGATTTGCTCTAGTTAAGTGCAATCCGCCAGGATTTTGTCCATTGGATATTTGAATATTTGAGACGTTTTGCCGATTATCCATCTGCGATTTGCTTTCCTGATCGCATCCAGTTTGTAATTTACATGTAGCGAGGGGCATACCTAACATATCTACTGGCGGTACTGGCAGTTACTTAGTACCGGGCCAAATGGAGAGGCTTGGTAATTAAGGACCGGCTTCATTCCGGACTGTAGCGCCATATAAGATAACAATTTTGAATTTTCAATCCGTCGAAAATCTCTTAATGTCATTGTAGTCACACTGCAAAAGTTTGTGTTGATGACTATGCTCTACGCTGCTAGAATTTCGGCGTACGCCATAGCGTGTCTTAATGAACCTCCAATCATCACTTTTATAAGCACACTAACCACTATGCCTCTATACACTTTAAAAGCAAACAAACAACTCCAAGACAATTGCACCCCTAAAATTTATTCAATTACGAGACATTTATATACAAACCCGCCCTCTATTAGACTACCGCCAATTTGACGATCTTTTGTTCATCAACCTCATCACATAAAATCCGAAATATATTAACCAACATTATTGTTTCAATTTGTATTCAAATACCAATAGTCCCAAGTATATATAGCGCAACTGAAGCTAAAGAACTAATTTTAAGGTATCCTTGAAAAATGGAGAACACTTTTTGCAATATCTTCTGGTAAATTCACTCCCGCTAGCTATCGCTTATCTACTGCACAATCTGCAGACAAAGACGCAGAAAATCACTCGAGGAGCGTCAAGCAATCCGCATCCCCAATCGCTTAGATACTTCAATTACACTTCAGTTAAACAAATGCGTAGAGTAACACTCTGCTAGACACATTCAAGTAATCCCTGCGCCACTTATTGCAGCAGCCCGACGTCTTCTGTGTTTGTGTCTGTGTAAAACTAAATTACTTACATACATGCTGATTGCTTTGCTTTACCGTTTTGTGTGTTCTGCACAAAATTTCATTAAGAAAATTCTCGCAAAAAATCAAGAAAATCTCCCTAGGATTGTGGAAAATTTAAATTTTTCAACCAAGGAGTTGAAGTATAAGGGTTCTCGCTCCGTCAGCAAGTCTCGACTTGATGGCAATCAGTTAAAGACAGCAATTTGCACCTTTCACCCTATTCCCGTGGGTGGCAGGCAAATATTCCACTCTGTTTCGTTAGGAAGAGACTTGGATGACCATCAACCACCCTTAAGACGATTTGTCATGAAAAAGTCAACCTAAGCCTGTCGCCTATGACCGGGGAGTTGTGCGAATTAGTATTGCGTTTGTTTGTTCGTTCAGTCGCTTGAGCCATTCATCTTTGGCACACACACACACCGGTCCTTAAGCATTTGCTTTGAGTGTCCTTTCAGGGGCGAGATGGCTTTCAATAAACTAACGCAGATACCTGTTGTACGCTCGTGCGTAGGTCGATGAGCTTTATTACAGTTCGTGTATTGTTTGGAAATTTTGTCGTCCGTCGTTCTGGTGTAAGCAAACGCGCTTTATTATCCGCAATATGTGCGTGGTATTCGCAATAAACATTTAATGGAGAGGATAATGGTCCTTGTTAAATATTTATTACAATCGACTGAGCAAAAGCATTGTAAAGCATGCAATCAGGATTTAAGTACCTACTCCGACATGTAAAATTCGAGAGCAATCGGAAATGACGCATCCTGGCTGTTAGATATATGAACTCGGCAAAGGGGGCAATCCTCGCAAAACAAGGTTCTTCACCCAATAAATTTGTCGTGCTAATTAGGGGTACATGCTCATCTGTTGGTCGCGTTGTAGCTAAGACACATCTCAAGCACACACTCCATTTGGCGAATGAAATCAGACATCTCATGCACTCAGGCGGATTCTTGTGAAGTGTAATTGAGTCAAATTGTGTCAGATGCATGAGGCCTTTGATTTGGTTGCGGCAGATGTTGGAAGATTAATGAAAACGTAGATATGGATTCTGTTGAGAGCTTGTATGAATCAGGCTGATGACAGACAGGATATTTTTATGCTCTTGGTGCGATGCTGAGTTAATTTGGTTTGTACATGATACATTTGTTCATGTTCATGTTCATGTCATTTGTTTATTTTTTTTTTGTAGAGTAGGCATTCAGGCTGTTCACTTTTAGATGAACCTCTTCAACAATAATATCAAATATTGAGTCCAATTGATTTGGGTTAACATATTTTTATGACCTGCATGCGCTATAGGTTCTATGAACACCCTCAAATGGTGAGGGTGATAAAAAAGTAGGCGCCGATATGCGCTGGCTTTAAATGGGAAAGATTTACAGAATCGTTTTGTTCGTCTTATTAATTAAATGTTTTGTATTAACGCCTATAAAGGCCTTCACACCTAGCTTCTCCCTTCATTTATTTTTGCCACAATGAGGAGCTAGGAACACCTACTTAACGCCTAATTCGAACGGCAAATTTGAGAAGCTTCTTACCACAGTGTTATTCTTTTATGTTTGTCAGAATTTCGCATGATGTGGAGCAGTGAACTTTGGTGTTGTCGCTTTCGCGAATTGAACCAAGAACCCCGCGTTTAGTGGCCGAACGCACTACTGCTTCCACCTGTTCTTAAAATAGCTGCAAAATAGTGTAAGACATGTCAAATGGTGACAATGGAGTTCGTTATGGTCAAGTCTACCATCATTTTTATTGCGAGATTTTGTATTATTTTGCAGATGCAATAAATTTTCAGCTAGACCTAATCAGATGTGAGCATTGAACTGTAACTTAGTTGCCACTTCAGTTCGCATTGATTGAGGTCGGTTTTTACTTAAAAGCGACATTCTCCTCTATTAAAGCTCGTTGATATAAGTGCTATCGTATGTGCCTTTGAAATCGATGAATCGATTTTTACTTCTTGGGATTTTCCAGGATCTGCCAAAGTGTGAAAATTTGATCAGTTGTGGACTTTTCTGGCCTTAAACCACACTGATAAGCCGGATCGAGTTATTGGTTTCAGGCGTTCGCATATTACGGCAGATAGGATCTTGTAGGCGGTGTTGAGGAGACTTAGGCCAGTCGCACATTGGATACGAATTTTTAACGTGTGAATTGAGTACGCCGATTGACGTTTTTCCGAGCGTTTTTCTGTGTCAAATAGACATTGTCCCGGTGATATCGCACTCGTGAAGTGGTTTAAACGTACGAAGCTATTCAAAAATCCCAACCAGTTCGGATTGTTTTCGTACGTCGGAACTATACGCACGTATACGTATGACTAACTCGCACACAGTATGCGTGCTCAAATAGTACTTGGATGGTCGGGATTGTTTGTGCGTGTACGTTTATATTCGCACGAGTCAAGTTCGTACGATAACGCGTCCAATGTGCGGCAGTCCTTATGCTTCTGTAGTTGGTGCAGTTAAGAGGGTCTCCTTTCCGGTAGCCTTGTTGAGCTTAAGTCTAGAATTTTACTCAGGTCTGGTGGTTAGTAGATTTCATTTCATTGTCGTCACTATTTAACAGCCTCCAGAAGTGGTTCTTCTATATCCTCAACACCGACTGTGGTTCAACTCCGAACCGATACATGCACATATAAATGGTTGTGTGAAAACTCGGCCATGGGTACTGTGAGCCTCTTGCGCCAAAAATTTATATTTGTTTTTGTGGTAAATATCTGAATTCTTACCTTGGCTGCAACAAGGTGCTAATCCAAGCAGATGTTAACCTGTTAAAGTGTTCGGATATCCAAAATACTGGATGCGTGTCTCTTGTCTTTCAATTTGGTTGACTGTACGCTCATGACGGGCAAAGTGGCGCGATGGTTAGTGCGATGAACTGCCGCGCAGAAGGTCTGGGTTCGATTTCCAACCCTACCAACACCTGAATGATTTTTCACTGGCCCTCCTCTAGTGATGATCTGACAAATCATCCGAGTAGTATCAATTGTCAAGAAAAGCTTTTCTCAAAATCGCCATTCGGTGTCGGCATAAAACAGGAGGTCCGGCCGTCGTTCAAGAAGTACACACGCACACATGAATGGTTGTATGAAAGCTCGGCCCTTGGTACTACGAGCTTCATGTGGTGGATATCTGAATTTTTACTTCGGCTGCAACAGCAGATATTAGCCTGTCGGAGTGTTCGGATAACCCAAATATTGGATGCATGTCTCTTGTCTTTCGCAATGTGATCAAACTGGTTGACAGTTTGTTCATCTGGAGACATTCATAGATATCGAGGTGATTAAACCGTGCGCTGGCTATAGTGGCATTTCATTCCGCAGCGAAGTCAATAAGCCTATGTCCGTTGCCAGAGCTGTTGTCGTGTTGGCTGTGTTTTCTGACAATTTCGCTCAAGTTATCTTATTTTCCTACCTTTGCGTTAAAATCTCTTAGCACGACTGAAATATCGTACTTCGATGGCTGCTCATGAATTTTAACAATGGACTCGTGGAAGCAGCCTGACCGTATAAATAAATGGATTATGTTGGTGAATTTTGTTTTGATTGTTAAGACGCTTCCTAGTCTAATGGTTTATGAACATAAGACTTCTTGGCTGAATCTGAAACTTTTTACAAATCCCCAACCGAATAGTCTTTCTCTTGAGATTCCTAGATGATTTCTGCTCACATTAACACGGTAGGTAGTAGATGTCACAATTTTTCATCCTCTTTTTGCCCGGCCCATCTCATCGTATTTCCTAGATGACAGTAATATCTGCCTTGCATCAGCTTATTGCTTCCGTTATATTTCGCCTGCACCTCTCATGTTTTATGTTGTCACATTTCAGGTACAGATACGAACGTTGATGTCCTTTTTTTGGTGTAGCAGTATCGTCAACAATTAAATCATTTCTTTGCGAGATGAAGTTGCGTCGTTGCAAACCCATCCTGGAGGGTAAATTCCAATTTTTTTTTAATATTCCTAGGACATGGAGCTGTCAGGATCCACTGCAGGTTTGAGCGCTACCATTGGCCTTTTGGCTTATGGTTAAGGGGCTTGGCTTTCCCTTGAGATTCCTAGATGATGTGTTGTCCGAATGTGTCAAAGCAGTTCATTTGGGTTTTTTACTTTGGCCATAATAACTCGGACTGCATATACCACCGTTGACTCCATATTGGGAGTTCTCCCTCTGCCGCTAGGAAAAAAAAAAGTGCAACTCTTATATGTTGTCGCCAAAACTTTACACAGTTGTTGAGACCCTATATATGGTCAAGGTACTATGCACTCAGTGGTTGCCACGGAAAGCTGAGAGTCGGAGCTGGTAAGCATCAGCTAGGTAAAAAATCAAGGTTTCATATAATCGCATTACATACCATGACCATGATAGCTATAACTGGACCCTAAAATGTGCACATATTTAAAGACAGTCTTCTCTGTAGCGAGTTGTAGGCCAAAGGATAACTAATTATTCTTGTAATGTATGGAACGGGAGCAGTTTCACTTTGTAGATGAACAATAACGGTTATAGGTATGTTTCTGGTATTGGTATATATCGAAGTACTATCTTCTACAAATCAAAAAACTCGGTTATTAGAAGTCCATAACAAATAATAAATAGTGCTGGTAAAGAATTGATCCTTGAGGCACTCTAGCTTAAAAATTCATACAAATATGGAATTTATCCGTGGGAAGCCGTCTTCGACGACGATTTCTATGTTATTGAAGATCCTCAGGAGAAAGTGGAGGCAGCGGGGGCTGTCTTTCAGGAAGTGTATAAGGTGAATGGATAGCATTCGCCCAAACCGCGTCCTGGAAAACAATGCCCTGCTCCATCATTTCTATCTCCGAAACGACATAACGCAATGGCGATCTGAGAACCGTGGTTTCACCCGGTTTGATGACGAAAACTCGGCAAACGCCAAAGTCGCCGAGCGAAGTGTGGCTAGTCCCCTGTTTATCTCGAAGGTGGAACTCCAGATCATCTTCGATTCCATAAAGAAAAAGAAGCCATCGGGAGTCGATGGTATATCCAACGTTGGAAGACGGCGGTGGTTCATCCTCTCCCGAAAAAGTAAAAGGACAACTCCAATCCGGCGAATTTCCGGGCGATAAGTCTCCTTCCGAGTAACAGCAAGGTTTTCGAAAAGATTCTCAATCGAGCTCTGTTCAAGTGGTCTGAGGACAATAATATCATACCGGAGAACCAGTTTGATTTCAAGGCTGGACATGACTGTATTCATGCTGCCTCCAAACTCGTCTCTGATATACAGTGGAACAAAGCCAAAAAGCAGTGCACGGGTGCATGTCTGGTTGATTTAGAGAAGGCTTTTGACACCGTATGGTTAGAGGGCCTCTATCTAAAGCTGATCAGACTTGGCATAAGTAAACCACTGTTATATATGCTTCATGACATGCTGACTGGTAGAACGTTTGTTGTCAAAAGTGGCAATGTAACTTCTACCACAGAATTTTGCATTAAGGATGGTCTGCAACAGGGAGCGGTAAGCTCGCCGATTCTCTTCAGCATTTACATCAGTGATGTGATAGGTAGTCTTACTCAGGCAATTGCTTATGCGGACGGTCTTATCGCGTACAGAACAGCCCCTACTGTCAAAGTCATTCGAACTCTTTTGCAGCGGGACTTCGACAAAATCCAGAGATATTGTGATGACTGGAAGTTGAAAATCAACTTTCAGAAATCAGAAACTATCCTGTTTAGGACACCGTTGTCTAGGACCTCTAGGGATACGGAAAATAACTGGCGAAAGCTGGTGATCGTTGGTCCAAACGGATAGCCACTGGCGAGTGAAAGTGTAGTAAAGTACCTTGGCATCAGGTTAGATCAGTATCTATATTTCGGAAGACATGACAAGACGATTGTTTTATAGCAGTCGTCTTGACAGCAGGGTGGAGGTGATTTGCTACATGGCCCTCATTGGGCCGATGATTGCCTATGGGTGTCCGGTGTGGTTCAACGTTGCCCCATCTCAAATGGAAAGATACGGGTATTTGAGAGGCAGTGTCTGAGGAGCTGCCTTGAACTTCACAGAACACCAGTATCTGACTACACAAAATACTATTCCAACCAGGTCCTATACTACGGGGCCAACATTAACAGAATAGACAATTTTCTGGTGAAACTCATTCGGTTTCACGCTGCAAGAGCGATGGCTTCGAACAATAGTCTCATCTTTGGGGCCTTCTACCCCAATGTTGAATATTTTGAGAGAGCGCGTTTAAGCGGCTTTATTCCGCCTGAAGGGCTGATACAGGATAGATCGGCGGTTCCGCTTATCTATCACGTCTTCCGACGAACTGTGGATAGGCGGCTCCCATACGACCGAGACGTCATCGCTCAAAGCGGAGGAGAGCGCCTGCGGTTCAGCAGGAGTGTGTCCGATTGGGACCGTCGGAGTAGGTCCGAAAGGCATTAGAATCAAGTTATCGTATAATTTAGGGCGCCCGCATAGGGCAAGTAAGTTAGTTAAGTAGTTGATAAGTAAGCTGGGTTTTTCATGAATTTTTGTCTACCATGTAAGTTAGTTTTAAGAAAAATAAAATAAAAATGAATTTAAAAAAAAATCGTATAAATATTTTCGATTTTTTACGCTGCTACTTCAGAATATTAATACCTCTCTGCAGCTATTGACTTTCTTTCCCGAAGCAGAGGCCATTACAAAAAAATAAAACGTAAGACTTTAACAGCTTGTATAAGTTGAGTTCTTGACAGTTCTCGGAGATGATCTTGTTTCCTTGGCAATAAAATTTGTCTTACACCGACTGCGAAAAATGCTCTTTATGAGAAATAAAAAAAAAACATCCAGTCTTTAACTAATTTCCATATGAATGAAATCTATATTTTGCATAGTCTCGAGACAAGATTTTTAAACAACGCAATATGAAACTTTTTGCTGGTGATTTATGCGTTAGAAAACTATTTGAATATTATTTCGAGTTTGGCATTCTTAAGATAACCAAAACCATAAATTTTGCAATCCAAAAATAGCATTTTGGGATATATATATATATCCACATCGCGCAAAGCTAAACAGTGTCTGTTTATAGATTTTATATTAATAAAACGTATTCATATACATAAATTACATAAATATAACTATAATCCTTTGTACATGGTTTAGATTAACAAAGAAATAAATATTTTTTTTTTTTTTACACAATGTGGCTTGTCAACAATTAATCTCTGCAAAACCAAAACGAATAAATGTATCTCCAAGCCCCAAATTATATTCGCATTTTTCGCATTTATTAATAAAAAGACTTCACGAATGAAATATTAATTTTAAGCTTCACATAATGAATTTGGATTGCAACAATTTACACTCTCGAAAAAGAAAAAAAATCACGCAGTAATGTTAATTTGCCCACGTCGCGGTCGCTGGACATCCCCACTAATTAAATATCAATTTGTGAAACAAAATAACGACAACAGAGATTAAAAATAAATCCCGTTCAATCAAAGAGTTCCACAATGGGTACCACCACGTAAAGGAGGTTTGTTGCTCCAATAGAAAACGACACCACCGCGCGCCGCCGCCGGATTATAAGTGGATTTTTTTTTAATTGAATTACTGACGCTCTTAATTCTGGCACTTTGCTTGGTACGTTATCTGGCATGTGGTGGAAAGTGTTTCATCGGAATATTGTGATAAAATGTATCCACACTATAATTCGAAAATTAATCGACTGGAACACAATTGATTAGGCACCTCTAATGTGTGTTATCATATATTTTGGCATTCAAATTTGGTATACACATCAGTGGTGTGGAGTGATATTTTTTATGAGGGGGCGGCAATGAAAAGTTTTCTTTATTAACATATAGGGTGGCATCCTCCAACGAATTTTATGATTTTAGGAGTGGTTGGCATTCAGACGAGACGATAAGTTCACACAAGCCTGCATAGGTGAATTTTTTTTGTTGGGTGAGGTGGAAAGAAACTTTTTTTGCTTGATACACCAAGGAATAAAAATGCCCGATAAGTTTTTGTCGTTCAGATGCGTGAACCTCGAATATTTTGCTTCGGTCCTTACGAAGCACAATAAATATGTTCACTTACGAATCTTAGATAGACTTACGAGCATTACAAAAAAAGGTTGTTCGTGATATATGCGAATTGAAAAACATTTTTTCTCTTCACAATTAGACCTTAGCACTGGTTGGAGAAATATTTTCAGATCATTAAAAAAATTGGAACAAAAAAAAAAAGAACGAAATTCAAGATTGTATTTAACCGGTAGAATATATAATGCGCCCCGCATCGTAGATGGGAATAGCTAAGACATTTTACCCTGCCAGATTTTTCAAAATCATTTGAGTATTTATAGCACTAATCGAAGTATACGTTAAGTTGTTATATAACATAAACATCTTACCCTTTCTTACTAAAATAAAGGCCTTCCACTGGGTTCTATTTTGGGACCGCTTATATTTTCTCCTTAAATTAATGATCTACCAAAATGTGTCACGATAACCGACCATACACGTGTATGATTACATGATTACAGTTTTCAACTGGTAGCTATTGTACCAACTTTGTCTGGTTGAAAATCGTACTTTTTAAGTTAAGAAAAAACTAGCTGAAGCTCTATATAGCTACACAGCAGACATTAACATTCTGGAAAGACGATGGGATGAGCCGGGCAAATTGAGGATGAAAAACTTTGACATTTACTACGTTCGTGTTATAGTCAGCAAAAATCGAATGAGAATTTGTTGTAAGTGACGGACTTATGCAAGTAATCTTATGCTTTGACGAGATCAGAAAACTCAATACAAACATCAAAATATAGTTAAATTTTGCCAATATAAGCATCAGCGCAAGCTGACCCTTCTGTGGAGGAAGAAAGATGATATTGCCAAAGACTATTTCGAGGAACTCCTGCGCAAAACGTATGAGCCACTTATAAAGAACGATGTTTCAAACAGCCTGATAGATTTTAACGCCAAAGAAGGAAGATTTTACCTATTAAGCAGCATTTTCGGAATACAAGCAGCCTGCACTACACCAAGAGCAACGAACATAGGCTAATTGACTTCAGTGTACGATGAAATACAACTTCAACTATAGCCAGCACCCGGTTTCCTCACATAGAAAGCCATGCCTCAAGATCAAGGAACGCTCAATTAAATTGCTTCTAGCAATTCATTGACTCGTACCGCTACCTTTGAGTTCAATAAGCAAAGAATGAGGGGCGAACATTGGCATTTCAGAAAGAAAATACAGGTGCCACTCCAGGTATGAAGCTCACAAGTTGTACCAAAGTGAAATACATCTCAGCCAGGGAAGCGAACAGAATCCTGTCTAGATGAACAAGGAAAGATCATAACTAAGACACAGTTGATGCTTAAAATATTGTAGAACTACTCCTGTAGATCCTAGAAAAAAAACCAAGTAGTCCAATTCGATGCCCACCATTTATAGAGACGAACTATGCAGAGCCTTGTCTCGTACGTCCGTGAAGGATGACGATGGAGAATTCTTGCTGCTCCATAAGGGTCGGAACAACCTCACCGTAACATTCTATACCAAAAAATGATTAAGGCAAGGCAGCATCGCGCTATTTGAAGAGGCATGTTGGTTGAAGCTAGGTTCACTGGTACTCTGGCTCTACCTATATATGTAAGCATGTCCAGTTCTCCTAATATACAAAGTCGATGCAAGACTATGTTCCAAGTGCTTTAAAAACGACGGGTTTTTCAAATTCTGACACCACATCATAATGTATCTAGTACAGCCGATCTGAGAAGGACTTCAATGTAGGATACATTTTTTTCAAGATAGAAGTGACTTGATATAGCTTGAAACCCTATTAAGCGAATAAATTTCCTTCTTTATAGACTTTTCTAAAACGAACGAAAGAGTTGGCAATGAGCTTTACTCCAGTGACCTATAGTCTGCTACTTCATTTTGCCTAACATCTGGAGCCGTTTTCAAGCCAATGTTGTCATCATTCACGAGGCTTGCGCTTGGTTGAAGAATTAATGTCGGATTATTCTTCAACCAAGCTGAGTGGGAGGCTACACAAGTCTTGTAGTCGATGTTGAGGAGTCTTATGCCTCTGTAGTGCCATTTTCATTTGCTAAGTTTTTTACTACTATCACAGTAAAGAGATTCAAGCAGAAAACCACCTGTGATCACAGCATAGTCCATAAGTGATTCCGGCTTTTGCTACACCGTGGACAATACACAGTACTAAGCCTTCATTTTGTGTAAGTCTCAAGGGTGAAAACACATCACACAACCACTAAATTGTTTAGGTCAGTCCACCAATTTACGTACCTACTGGGCCGCAACCAACATGCCTCTCCAATTAGTCAGATTCTTAGCTAGCTACCTCCAACTGCGCACTCCAAGTTTGTTGAGATCGGTTTCTACTTGTGCGCGCCACTTAAGGCGAGGTCTTGCTCTGCTGCGTCCGAAGTATGGCTGGGAATCGAAGACTCTGCGAGCCGGAGTGTTGGTGTCCATTTGTTCTACAAGGTGGCGCAAAAATAACCTTCCGATTTTTTTTGGCTGTAATTTAAAAAAAAAATGAAAAACTTTTGATTCTTCTTTTGGATTACTTTTATTTGGTCTTTTAATTTTTTTTACATCAAGTCGAGAATATGATGTCATGTAAATGCCCGCCGCCACAGTTGATTGTCATTTGAGCCCTTTTTTGGCATTTTCCATCACTTTGGCCAAAACTTCCGGCGATAGGTCCTCACATTCTTGACGGATATTTTCTTTAAGAGCTGCAAGAGTCTGAGGCTTGTTGACATAAACCCGCGACTTCAAAAAGCCCCATAAAAAGAAGTCTGGAGCGGTCAAATCAGGCGATCTTGCTGGCCAATGCAAATCGCCAAAACGGGAGATTAGGCGCCCGGGAAATGCATCCTTCAGCATATCGGTTGTGGCACGTGCAGTGTGTGCCGTTGCACCGTCCTGTTGGAACCACATGTTTTCCAATCCCGATTCATCAAGTTGCGGCAAAAAGAACTCGTTGATCACTGCTCTGTAGCGCTCACCATTCACAGTAACCGTTTGGCCCGCGACGTCTTCGAAGAAAAAAGGTCCGATGACTCCTCCAGCGAAAACAGCACACCATACAGTGACTTTGAGCGAGTGTAATGGCTCTTCGTGGGTTAAACACGGATTTTCAGTGCCCCAGAAGCGCAAATTTCGCTTATTTACGTACCCGCTAAGATGGAAATGGGCCTCATCACTCATGATTATTTTTGATGAAAAATCATCTCCTCTTGGTGGTGATTGAGGGTGGCTTGAGCGTATGTTAGACGCGATTGGCGGTCAGCAGCTCTAACAGCTGATGCACCGTCTGGACTTTGTACGGAAACATCTTCAAATCTTGTACCAAAATTCGCTGTAAAGACCGTCGACTGATACCCATTTGCGTGGCACGTCGTCTGGTCGATGTCGACGGCGCTTCCATGACATCTTCGGCTACAGCAGCAATATTCTCTGCAGAACGGCTACTCCGGGGTCTGCCACGCAGCATCTCGTGTTGTGCCAGTCTCTTCGAGGCGAGCGGTTAAACGTCACAGTGTTTCACCAGTAGGCGTTGGATGGCTAGGAAATCTGCGACGAAATTCACGTTGTGCCAAAGTCACCGACCGATTATTGCTCAAATAAAAAGTCACCAATATTCCGCGTTCTGGAGCAGTGTAGCGTAACATTGTTTATGAACGTGTATTTCGCATGTGTTTACTACACAAATGTCAAAACAGAACTGACATTAGGGGCCAATCGCAAAATTTATAGCATTTTCTGATAGGAGGATTACTTTTGCGCCACCTTGTACATATCCTGGCCATCTTAAACGTCCAATGCGGAGTGTTTTGACCAGGGGCATGTCGCTGTACAGCTTGTATAGTTCTTGATTGAATCTTCGTCTCCATAATCCGTCAGCACAAACGGGACCGAAGATTTTTCCAAGAATTTTTCTCTCGAACCGACCAAGGGTTTCTTCATCCGCTTTTGAGACGATCCATGCTTCAGCGCCGTAGTTCAGGATTGGGATGATCAGGGTGTTATATAGTTAGGATCTCCTAGTAGTTCGAGTGAGGGCTTTACTACTAAATTGCCTTCTTAGCCCGAAGAAACAGCGGTTGGCAAGAGTAATTCTTCGTTTAATTTCTGACAAGATGTTGTTGTCAGAATTAATAACGAGCCGAGATAGACAAAGTCCCATAACACCTCAAAGTTATATCTGTCAATGGTGACGTTCTGTACAATTCGTCGATGTTGTGTGTCCTTTCGTGTTGACAGCATATACTTCGTCTTGCCCTCATTTACTGCTAAACCCATTTTTGCCGCTTCCTTCTCTATACTAGCAAACGTGGCTATGAAATCACGTTGGGTCCTACCAATGATGTCAATATCGTCGGCGTATGCTAGTAGTTGTACAGATTTTTGGAAAATTGTGTCTCTGGTGTTGGCTCTTGAGTTTTGCACAATCCTTTCAAGAATCAGATTGAAGAAGCCACATGACAGCGCATCGCCTTGCCTAAATCCCTTTTTGGTATCGAATGTGTCGGTGAGGTCATTTCCGACCACCAATTTACATAAGGTGCCTGGAATTTAATAAATTTAACTTTTTATTCTACCTTCCGTTAGATGTCATTATAAATTCAACTGAATTCAACTGAAACTGTACAATAGCGAGGATTTTTTTTCTTTGCCCCACATGTCACTAAAAGCATCGCTTAGCTGATATTTTGCAAATCTAGTCCTCTATGGTGTAAACAGAAAATTCTGAGACTTAAATATTTAGTTCCAGCCAGTCCAGAGTGTAAACATAGCCACAAGCTCCAAATTAACAAACACCTTCACGGACCCTACATCCTATTCTAACTTGCCTTTGACTGATGTCTGCCTCTGGAAACTGCCGATTTCTGCCGACGCTGAAGATACAAGGTATTGGAGGAATCAATCGAATGATTTATTTGCATACTCTGAAATCTGAAATGCTAACAAATGGCTTTGAAGGTGTAAGCTCTGACTATAAGCTTTATAAGTATCTATTTATCTTTGGGTATTTTAAAAAATTAGATGCCTTACCAAATTGAATGTCAAGAGTATTAGATTCACACTATGGAATAGGATTTCCGTTAGTAAGTTTATAGGAATCAAGTCATAAAGACCTCACGCCACTGGAACACACAAACTCGCTTAGAATTTTAATACAAAACCCACTCTCACTAGTTGGATGTAAATTTATTCGGTTGAGGGATATTTATGAGTAGACAAGGATCTGTGTCAATATAAACATGTGTGCGTGGCAGGAGGGAATATATTTTTCGCAATTTCTACTCAAATGGATAAGGGACATGTTTATAGTGAGGGAAAAATTCAAGTGTTGTATAGGCTACTAGCTTCCCTTTGCCTTTTCGTGACGACGGATCATGAATCCCTATGCCAGTAACAACTGTCGGAATTCATGGAAAGTCACACAGTACACGAGGTCCTTTACATAATTTCAGTTTTATGTGAATGCCCTTCGGCAGTAAATTCACTTTTGTTAGTCACCCCTATAGAGAGGAAGAGGGAGAGAGAGAGAGAGAGATAGAGATATGACACTGAATTTTTTTTAAGGGCCATTAAGACATTACAAATTATAATGATTGTGTCAGCATAATCATTGTTATACAAGGACTGTGGCAATATTTGCTATCCATTATCTTGGAGTTTATGGGATTCGAATAACAACCTAATTTTCATCCCAAATTCAAATAGCCACCGACGCACGTCGGGGTAAGGTTCAGTTTTTCTCAAAATGAAATGAAATTATAACGGACTTGAAGCGGAATAATTTGAGAACAGATGTCTGTAGCACGTGCATACTAATGAATTTTCAAAAAAATATTTTTCTCAAATACAGAAGAAATGAAGGACTTACAATGGAGGTGCTTTTAATGCTAACTTTTCGTTTATTATTTCACCGAACGCATAATTGGGTGGTGGGAAGAATACGGGAACAAATACGGATGTTTTGGTTTTAATATTCACGAAACAGCAGCAAGTGTTTGTGTTTTCATTATAATCGTGGTTTTACGATCAAGGTGTATGTAGCTTTAAAGGAACATTGGATAACGTGTTGATTTCAAATAAACAAACACACTGAACGTAAATATTTACATAATTAGAAGGTTTTCTGTAATGCTGCAGGTGACTGCTTGAATTAAGGCTTTGATCATTTTCGATTTGATTTTGGCGAGTTTAAGTGAAATGACTATAGAATCATCGAATAATCTGGGTTTGGAAGTAGACCATTCGTACTACATCCACATCTTGATAAGCTCGTGGTTGTATCTCCACCTGCGTTCGGTATCAATTTGGACCTTTTGGGTTGTTATTAAGATCCGCGAAGTGTACAAATTTGATCAGATGTTGACTTTCCTGGCCTTTAACCACACTGATAAGGGCCGCCCAATTAACAATTTCGCTTCGATAAAGCACTATCGAAGCTATTTCCCCTCTAGCAATATTAGCTGTATAAAGTCTTATGGAAGCACATTTGGCGTGCTCTACCGCACTCTATAAGGTTTCCTTACCGAAGCCTTACCGAAATTCACAAATAACGGAAGAGTAAAAAAAATCAATTGGTGTATTTATTTTAAATTTTGACGGGCTCAGTGGAGCAATGGTTAGTGCGATGAACTGCCGTGCAGAAGGTCTGGGCTCGATTCCCAGCCGTAGCAACACCAAAATATATTTCACTGGCCCTCCTCTCGTGATGACCTGACAAATCATCCGAGTAGTATCAATTGTCATGAAAAGCTTATCTCAACTTAGCCGTTCGGATTCGGCACAAAACAGGAGGTACCACCATCGTGCTAAGAAGTACACACGCACACATGAATGGTTGTGAGAAAAAAGCAAGGCCCTGGGTTGTAACGAGCCCGTTGCGCCATAAAATTATAAAAAAAATAAAATATTATTGTCGTACCTGCCATATTGGTTTATTAAATTGTTTACAGTAATGACAACTTACAACAGTTTTTATGTGAACAGTGTTATTAACGATATGATAAATTTAATTTAAACAATAAATCTTTTAAAATTCTAGCATTTGTGCACTACACATACATTTTGCGATTATAGTGACTAAAAATTAGATGCCTAAATATTTTCGGAAACAAAGACAAAAAAAGGCAACAATCCGCTGTGCGGATCGTTTAATAGCCTGTCTGATTCCAAAATGTGAGAATATAGAAAATGGAATTGTCACAACATATAGTTCCGCCACTTCAACAAATTCTTTTATTGTTCTACAAAAAAACAACATTTTTCTTTGCATATGCATTGGGGTACGGAATGAAAATGGTTTTTGCAGAAAAACACCTCCAAAAAGTGGGCGTAGGTAAAAATAACCCATGGACGGAAATTTTATATTCGTATAACCCATGATTTTGCATCATAAGTTTTTTTTTAGACCGAAAAAAGCTTTTTTTTTACTAAAAACCTAAGAACGCCCTTAAAAAGTGGACGTGGCAAAAACCTTTATAAAGACGAAAAATAGATATTGCTACTTCCTAAATATCCCGTTCAATTTTTTTTCAAAATTTCTAACCGTTTGACAAAAATTACAGCATATACCAAATTTCATTATCCAAGCTCAAAATGTAAGGCCTAAAGAATGGTGAATAACAAACAGACGAATGACAGACTGACACGGCTAAATCGACTCATCTAGCGATTCTTGTTCGACCCGTATTCCTTACGGTATATTTATCTAAATGATTTCTCCATTTTACAAACCATGTATCAAAACTAATATACCCCTATGTGATAGGGTAAAAACATGTTGGTGCTGTCACGAACCCAAACATTTTGCGTGGTAGCTCATTGCAAAACAGAATTAGTAGTCACAGCTGTTATAAGCATTAAGTTACAAGCTCAACACATATTATGCTTCTATATAACCAAGGCGTAGGTTTAACCAAAACATGTTTTTAGCTGTCACATATACGCTAATTCCCGGAAACTTTATATAAGTTAATATTCTATAAGGCCTGTGCAATGTGCATTTACCTAAAAGAGTTATTATACAAGCTGAACTTCTCTTCGCAAGTACAAAAAAGCTTAATATAAGAAATTGCTTCTTGAATATGCCTTGTAGAAACTAAATTGTTAGTTGGTTGACTGTTTTAGGCGTTAACATATTACCGTAGATATGGCCTTGTGCAGTTCAGAGGGCCTCAAACTTTTTGTAAAGGTTGTTCTTTTTAGAGATATAGAACTTCAAATTGAAATAAAACATAAGAAAATTGTTTTAATGTCCATGAATTTAGCTCCATTGGAAAGATAATTTTATGCCAATAATGTTAAATGTGGGGATGTAGCTTCCGTTGGTTCGAATTAAGCCAAGTCAAGAGATCCAATTTTCAACCATTTTTTCGAGAATTTGGAGCCATATGTCAGCAATACGTTTCTGGTTTGTTGGCGTAGACGAGCGACTTCACATGTCCCCAAAGAAAATAACCCAATGGTGTCAAATCACACGATGTTGGTGGCCAATTGACAGGTCCATTCCGTGAAATTATGCGCTCATCGAATGTTTCCTTCAATAAATCGATTATGACATGCGATGTGTGGCATTTAGCGCCGTCTTGTTGCAACCACATTTCACCCACATTTATGCCATTCAATTCGGGATAACTGACTATTTTCAGTAATCATGGCTATATACCGGTCTCCGTTAACGGAAACTGACTCTCCAGCATCATTTCCGAAGAAGTATGACCCAATGACTCCACCAGCCCATAGAGCACACCAAACAGTCAGTTTTTGTGGATGTAATGGCGTCTCAAGGGTCTCATGTGGATTCTCTTCACTCCATATGCGTAAATTTTGCTAGTTGACGATGCCATTCAATCAAAAATGAGCCTCATCACTGAACAAAATTTTGCGATGAAAATCAGCATCGAGATCAATCCAAATTTCGGCCCATACGCCAAAATCACGACGCATTGCATGATCTCGCGGCTTTAATTCTTGCACAAGCTGGATCTGTAAGGTCGTAAGTCAAGATCTTTGCGCAAAATCTTCCAAAAAATTGATGGACAAAGCTCCAATTTCTGTGCACTGCGGCGAATCGATTCATTCGGGTCCTCTTCAGCACTTTGCTCTATAGCAGCAATTGCTTCTTCGGTGCACACTGTTCGACGTATCTGCGGATGCGTATTATGTCATGGAGTAAGCGTAGTGCGAAAACGATCCATGGTTAACCGAATTATTTACTCTGATGGACGATTATGTCGACCATAAAATGGACGAAGCTTGCGGTAAACTCCACGAACTGAACCAATATTTTCGAAATAAATTTGAACGATTTGCAAGCGTTGTTCATTTGTCAACCTGTTCATGATGAAATGGCGAACCAAACTGAACGCAAGTGACATTAGAGTTGCCCGATTTCATCACAAAACGTCAGTTTTATCTCTACTCGAAAAACATGCATCTAAAAAAATACCCGGTTGAACAAATTGCTTCTTGAAATTGAAAATTTATCCCTTATAGAAAAAAAATTGTTACTTAAGCGATCAGGTTGTTGGTTAACGGTTTTAGGCGTTAACATATTACCGTAGATACGATCTTGTGCAGTTCCGAGGGTATCATTTGTTGTGGATCGGGCAATCGATGCTGATGTTCCATTCTTCCAGTATATTTTTATCAGACAGCAGGTCGCCATGGCTCAGAGGAATGCGTAGTTGACTGCTAAGCCAAACGTTGCGGGTTCAAGCCCCAGCTTCGGCAGCATTTGTTTTCTACGAAAATCGCCAGCTTATCTGAGGCCACCTGTGCGATAATATGAGGCAATATAAATCTATGTCTCCTCCTCTGTGTCACGTAGGTGTATGTTATATGTCTTTCCTTCTTTGTATCTATCTGTCTCTCTCTGTTGTATTAATGTCTTGATCTGTCCCAGCCGATGGCCTCAGTCGCCAGTGTTGTTACGTGTCTGCAGTTCGTTGCATTCATGTGCGAAGTACTGTGATGTCCAATGTCCAATTTTTATCAGACAATATTTCGATTATGTGTTGGTGAATTTTTTACCAAATTTTTTACGCTCGACGGGAAAGCTGTCCTTTTCAGCAGCCTTGTTTAAATATTGTTATCCTCACTTGATTGTGTATCGTGTGGTTGGTAGTTTTAGCTATGGTTGCCAGTATTGAATGGTTCAATCGGCCTAACATCGGGAGATTTATCGTCTTCGCTGTTTAACTGTCTAGAGAAGTGGTTCTTCCATGTTCTACACATTGACTATGTCCTAACTGCGATCTTTCCTTGTTCATCTCGAATGGATTCTGGATTCCTTTATTCAACTGAACCAATTTCATTGCTTATTTTTCCGAATATCTTTACAAACATTCAAACAAAATCTTGTTTTTACTTCTTAAATTCATTTTTTATTGACTTAAAATATTAACTTAAAACTAGACAAAAACGATTAAATCTAACATATTGTACGCCAATATGGTGTACACCCCAGCCCCAGACCTTTTTCCTAACTTTAATTTTCTTAAAAATTAAGGAGTGGACTAAAAGTCCGCAAAGTCCTGAGAAAGTGCAGAATCACCTTCCTCATGTAGCCACCAAAATTCCGTACGCTGCTCTTCAGCATCGGTCCTATCGCGATCCGATACCGAAGTGCTGAAGCGGAGCTCCGAAGCATTGTCGACATACCTGTCGCGGATTAGCCGCTTGTCACGCGCGTCACGGTAGCGGTGTTACAAAACCGGGATACCGTTCCTGTCCTGTACCAACCCTAACGAATCGATATAAATAAATGCCGCTGGTGGAATAAAGCCCGACACAAGTGTACTCTCCATGTATGTTTCATTGGGGTAATAAGCCCCGAAGATCAGACTGTTGTCGCTAGCCATCGCCCTTGCAGCGTGCCTTCGATTCACCTTTATAAGGAAATTGTCGATTCTGTTCAGCTGCGCCCCATTGTAAAGGACCTCGTTGCGATAATATTTTATGTACTCGGAGTCTGGCGTTCGGTACAATCCTAAGCAGGATCGGAGACAACGCCTCTCAAACAGCCGTATCCTTTCCACGTAGGCAGGTGAAACATTGAACCACACAGAACAACCATAGTCGATGATCGGCCTTATGAGGGCCATGTAGCAAATGACTTTCACCCTTGAATCAAGTTGACTGCTATGAAACAATCTTCTTGTCAGAGCGTAAGCCCCCCTAGCCCTAGCCAGACAAGCATCTACATTTTTGTTAAAATACAGAAACTTGTCAAGCCAGATGCCAAGGTATTTGACTTCACTTCTCACCGCCAACGGCCGTCCATGCTGTCCAATGATACACAATTTTTTCCAGTTTTTTTCTGGTATCGTAAGAAGCCCTCTGCACGGGGGTCCTGAACAGAATTGTTTCGGTTTTTTGGAAATTGATCCTCAATTTCCAATCCTCGCAAAATTCCTTAATGTGATCCAAGTCACGCTGCAAAAGTATGTTGATGACTCCGATTTTCGGACCTGATCTGTACGCCACCAGATCATCTGCGTACGCTACAGCGTGTCTGAGAGAACCTACAAGATCACTTGTATAAATGTTAAACAACATCGGGGAGTTCACCGCCCCCTGTTGTAAACCGTTTTTAATTTCAAAGACTTTACTCGAAGTTACGTTGCCACATTTGACAACGAACTTCTTTCCCATAAGAATTTCATAAATCATATATAGCATGGGTTTACGCATGCCCAAAACAAAATCTTGTTACCTACTCTATATATCTAAGTGACCTTATATTTATATTTATTTTTTTGAGAGATTCTAAAACTTTGTTCCCACCAAAGAATGATAGTTTTGAGGCGTTGTGTATTCAGGAGACGATTGTATTCATTAAGTCAGTAAGTAATTTCAAAGACTTTACTCGAAGTTACGTTGCCACATATGACAACGAACTTCTTTCCCATAAGCATTTCATAAATCATATATAGCATGGGTTGACGCATGCCCAAGACAAAATCTTGTTACCTACTCTATATATCTAAGAGACCTTATATTTCTATTTATTTTTTTGAGAGATTCTAAAATTTTGTTCCCACCAAAGAATGATAGTTTTGAGGCGTTGTGTATTCAGGAGACGATTGTATTCATTAAGTCATGACCTTAATCTTCAGAAAACTGGCTTTTACATTATGTCATGTACTCATCATCATCATCACCATTTTATTGCCTTTTCGAGCGAATATATTGCAACATAATGCTCATAATATTACAATATTTGACGTTAGATTATTGCATCCTCACACTGAAATCGTCATGCGTTCGATTTCAATGTACACAATTCTACGTGGCTTAAACATTCTGGACAGACAACACCCGAAGGAAGGTATGTTGAGATCTTTGCTGAGGTAAACAACCCAACCCAGCTTGTAAATGAGCCGACACGCATACCTGATATTAACAGTCAAGCCGCCAACACCCTGGACTTGTTTCTTACCTCTCACCCTGATAAATACATCATCAATGTATTATCGCCTCTAGGCATATCAACAAATTTCTCGTACTCCAACCACACAGTTAAAGAGCAAATTCCCAAAAAAACCGTATGGCAATACGAGAAAGCCAATTGGGAAGCATTTAACAATTTTTTTAGGAATTTTAACTGGTCACTATGTTTCCTCGATAGTGACGTGGATGCTGCTGCTGATATGATATCAAATATCATTCTCTTTGGTATGAGATCTTTTATTCCAAACAGAATTAAGAGTATCAGACCAAAGGCAAAAGGGTGGTATGACTTGAGCTGCAAAGAAGCTATCAGGATGAGAGAGACAAACTTTCGGTTGTACAAGACCAACCCAACAGAGGAAAACCGAGCAAAGTTCAAACAAGCCAGGATTGACTGTAATGCCCATTTAAAGCGTGTCAAATTCCTCTATGACCGAACGTTGAGGCAAAAAATTCTACATTGTCCCAGAGGTAGTAAAAACTTTTGGTCATTTGTTAAAAACATAAAAAATTCGGCATCAACATCAATTCCGACGCTCATTCACAATGACATTCCAGCTGTCAGCTCTTTAGACAAAGGCAATCTGCTTGCTGCGCATTTCGCAGCCAATTCTACATTGCCAGATTGTGTTCAGTCTCCTCCTGTACTTGAGAACGTAAATCATTCTATGGGACAAATTCACTTTCGTACTCGTACAGTTGCAAGAGTTTTATCTGATCTTGACATACATAAATCCGCTGGTCCAGATGGTATATCCCCCATCATTCTGGAGAGGTGTTCTTCTACGCTAGCAAAACCACTGCGTAAGCTTTTCTATCTATCCTACTCATCAGGACTCTTTCCGAGTAGATGGAAAACAGCATTTGTCCAGCCTGTACCAAAAAAAGGCGAATCTTCTTCTCTCTCCAACTACCGACCAATTGCACTTACGTCCCTTCTTTCCAAGGTCATGGAAACGCTGATAAATCGTCAGCTTATGAAATATCTCGAAACACGAAAACTTCTCAACGACCGGCAGTATGGTTTTCGCAGCAACAGGTCTACTGGTGATTTGATGACATATCTCACCGAAAAGTGGAACCAATCAATCCACCATGGTGGCGAAAGCAAGATTGTTGCGCTTGATATTTCAAAGACATTTGACAGGGTGTGGCATCAAGCCCTTTTGTCGAAAATGCGTGCATTTGGAATCGACGAAAAACTTCTTCTATGGATTAGACATTATCTTTCGAAACGTTCAATTCAAGTTGTTTTGGATGGTTTCAAGTCTGTAAATCACCAAATAAATGCTGGTGTCCCTCAAGGCTCAGTTTTGTCTCCGACTCTCTTTCTCATTTTTATAAACGATCTCCTGTCTGCAACTTCTAATCCAATTCATTCCTTCGCTGATGACAGTACCCTCAGCTTCTCATATTCGTTTACAGGTCCTCGTCCCTCATCTTCGAACGTGGACTCTAAACGCCAAAATATGTTAAGCTCATTGAATTCCGACCTTGACAGCATTATCAAATGGGGTAAATCTAATAGAGTGGAATTCAATGCTTCCAAAACACAATGCTGTCTTCTGTCATTAAAGCGTAACCAAAATCTAGAGCCATTATCCAAGAATGGCACTTACGTCGAAGAAACCGAAAAGCTTTCCATGCTAGGTATGTGTGTTAGTAACGACTTACGTTGGAACGACCACATATTCGAAGTCGCTAAAAACGCAGCGAAATGTCTAGGTTTCCTAAATCGATGTAAGAATTATTTCACCCCCTCTGATCTGGCCACAATATATAAAGCGTTTATACGCCCAAAACTTGAATTCAACGCCCACGTCTGGTCAGGTGCACCAAAATCAACATTGCACCTACTAGATAGGATTCAAACACGTGCGAAAAAACTTATAGGAGACATAAGAATAGCGAACTCCTTAGTTTCGCTTGAACACCGTGGAAACATCTCCTGCCTTACCTTGTTTTATCGCTATTTTAACAACCAATGTTCAAATGAAATAGCCAGCTGCATTCCTCCCAATTCAGCCGCAATACTCGTTACGCAATGAATGCAAATCAGTTTACCCTCAAGCCTATCTTCGGACGTACGATGAAATATAGAGATTCATACATAAACCGAACAACACGAATGTGGAATGCTCTACCAAATCTGTTTTTCCTTTCCATTATAACTTACAGACATTTAAAACCAATGTGCATCGGTATCTCCTTTCTTCTTATCCCTTATTTCCTTAACGCCCGCACTGTGCTAAAACATATAAAGGGTATTCATAACCCCTTGAGTACGCGCAAATTATAAAAAAAAAAATCCTATCAGGAAGCCCATTGCACTACATTTTATTTATGAATTTTGATTTTTGTACTGTCAAAAATCATTTTGGCTCCCAAAAGTATTCATGGTTTTCTAAATATTTTTTATATTTTTTTTTCAAAATTATTACATTTTACCTGTCCGGTAGTATTTAAAGTTGAAACATAACGCATAATTTATTTTTATATCTGTGATTCAAATAATTTGTTTAGACAATTATGACGTGATTGATGATCTTGTTAAATTGCAATTTTTGACACCCGTCAACACCACGACTATTTATAGTTTTTCATCGTTTATCTCGAGTTTGAAAAATGCCGAGTGTGTTTCTTTTTATCTTAATGAAAAGATTTATTTTTGCTTTTTCAAAAGCCGAGATGTACCTATAATTGTCGGTCCCAATTCGTATGAGATATAGAAAACGCACACGCGTTTTGACATTTTATATCTTTGCCATTAGAAAAACTTTAGAGTTAATTTGTTTTTTTTTTATATTTGCCGCACTTTGGTGCTAAAAACAAAATAACGTGTTGAAAGTATTTTTTATGATAGTTCTGGTTTTTTTTTTCAATGTACACAAATATTTATGAACAGAGTTTTTTTGGAAATTCTTTTGAAATGTCTTTACATTATTTAAGATTAAAAAACATAAAAATATTTTATTGGTGAAGAGAATAAGTTCTGTTTTTTGGAATTGATTGATCCCGCATCCTTTTGTCTACTCGTTCAGATGGTGCATCGGATAGGTTACCTTTACTGTATATACATATCTTAATAATCAGGTCTATCACAAATAAATTTTCCCGGGAAACTGCTCCAATTCAGCAGCCTGATTGATGTTGCTGAAAAGCAAAAAAAACTTCTTGGAAAATTTACTAGCGATAGGTCTGAATGACTAACACCCACAACAGGAGTGAGGTAACAACCCCTTATAAATAGCGATTCTTGACGCGATTCCCTCCCCATATGGCTAACATCCAGAAATGGAGCAAATATTAGTTCTAAGGCCGTGTGTCAATTTCGTTAAAATGGGGATAAAACTTTATCCACTGACTAATTTTTGACATTTCTGCAGGTGCTTTCCATCTTTGTCACCCCTCATTAGGTATATCAAATGTCAAAAATAAGCCACTGGATACATTTTAGCGAGCTGTTGAGCAGGTTAAAATTTTGTTGTCTATAGTCACTATGCTTATGTCAAAATGTATCCACTGGCTAAAATGTAAACGCAATGGACACACGGCCTAAGTTGTTATCTCTTACGTCAATAATAAAAAAAATGATTTATCGAAATTGTAATTAAAATACAAGTACAAATTTTTAGGGCAACAGTCTCGTTAGTACCCAGGGCCTAGCTTTGTCACATATGTTTGCAAATCATCAGGAGAGGAGAGGTAGTGAAAATTAATTAGCTGATGTAATATGGCTAAGAATCGAAGCGCCACTGAGACCAAATCTAGTGTAAGATCGTTATAAGCGATTTCTACTGTACTGCATGAGTTCAGTATAAAATGGTAAATGATGAAACGACGCTGATAGCGAATGCAATTGAGAATCCGGGTATACGTGCCTCAAAAATCCGCATCATCAATATGCACATCATTCTCAACCATTGATGTGATTTAACAAAACTTAATCTCTAAAAAACTTTAAGTATCTCTCCACGGGACATGTTGTGATTTATTGTCACCTTTCTCAACGAATCAATCAATCAGCAGTCTGTATCGTTGTCTGGCCATTTAAGACATCAGCTGTCTTCTCATTTCAATTTGCGTTGTTGTTGATCTCGAGTTTATTTTTTGTATCTTAAGAATACGGAATCGTTGTGAGTTGGATGAAAGCGTGTGTGTTTGATTTTGTTTTCGATGACAGAATAGTTTAATTGAGAGATTAGTTGTTATTCATGCTTATGAAATGCTTGGATAGTCTCGAACTCTAGATGATATTGCTGCTGAAGTCTGGGAGAGTAAAAAGGAGATGCCTTTGAGGTTGGCCGACTAAACAATAAATTGCCCATGCTTTTGGATACAAACCCAGAATATCAGTTGAGTCCAATTTTACACCATGTTTTCGACATTAGTCGCTGGATATATAGAACTAGTTGAGGAATCGAGGGCTACGCGTCTGAAATAATCTCGGTGAATTGCTAGGGTAATAGTCTTTCGACATTGAATAGTCGATGGTTAAGAACGTGATGTCATACGTTTGCTAGTATAGAGAAGGAAGCAAGACGAAGTATCTATATGCTGTCAACACGAAACGACACGCAACAAATTGGACAGAACGTCACCATTGACAGATATAACTTTGAGGTAGTACGGGACTTTCTCTATCTCGGCTCCGCTGTTAACTCTGACAACAACATCTAGTCAGAAATTGAACGAATAATTACTATTGCCAACCGCTGTTTCTTCGGGCTAAGAAGGAAATTCAGTAGTAAAGCAATAACTCGAACTACTAAGGCGATCATATATAACACCCTGATCATCCCAGTCCTGCTCTACGGCGCTGAAGCATGGACCGTCTCAAAAGCGGATGAAGAAATCCTTGGTCGATTTGAGAGGAAAATTCTTCGAAAAATCGGTCTTTGGGTTGAAGGACTTTGGCGACGAAGATTCAACCAAGAACTATACGATCTGTAAAGCGACATGCCCCTGGTCAAAAAACTCTGCATTGAACTATATGATGGCTAGTACATGTAGAACGAATGGACATCAATACTCCGGCTCGCAGAGTCTTCGATTCTCAGCCAGACGTCGGACGCAGTAAAGGAAGATCTCGGCTCAAGTGGCGCGCACAAGTAGAAATCGACCTCAACCAACTTGGAGTGCGCAACTGGAGGCAGTTAGATAAGGAACGGGTTGATTGGAGAGGCATGTTGGTTGAGGCGAAGGTTCGTTCCGGACTGTAGCGCCACTGAAGTAAGTAAGATTAGGAAATCTCATCCCTCCTTTGGCGTCATAAATTGTATTTCCCGCATGGCATGGACCTACACTTGTAGGTAGGTAGGTAGGTAGAAGTGGCGGTTCGGCATGAACCCAAGTAGCACTTAGGTGCCTTTTTGTTACCACGACTCATGTGACCTTTATTATGATTGTTGTTGTGGATGTGATAAAAGCGGTCTCTAGATCTTGTGTCCTTTTACCCGAGATGGCACTAGGGTCGTTGAAAAATGGTTGATCTAACGCATGCAATCTGACTCTTGCTAGTAACGGACATTTGAGAGGGAGAGGGTTTCTCTCTCATTTGTGTTACAGCAACTGAGGCATCGAGGGATCCCTAGCTTGGCCGCATGGATTTCAATTGGCCAGCCCCGTGACTGTCGCCGTAATTCTTGCAAGATCTGAGCGGGTAGCACTTATGTGCCTTTTTGTTACCACGACTATTGTGCCCTTTATTATGATTGTTGTTGCGGATGTATAGATCTTGTATCCATAGGTTATCGAAAAATGGTTGGTCTAACGCACGCAATCTGGCTCTTGCTAGTGCCGGACATTTGAAGATGAAATGCAATAGGGTTTTTCTATCATTTGTGTTCCCGCAACTGCGTCATTGAGGGTTGTATGTGATCCCTAGTTCAGCCGCATGGTCTCCAATTGGATAGAGAAGGATAGGGGTTCTCTCTCATTTGTGCTCCCGCAATTGCGGCATTGGGTTCTGTTTAGTAAATCGTTTGTTCAGTGTTTGTCGTAGGAGGGCCCTATCGTCCTCGATATGATTCAATTTGTTAACTTCTCCATTGGGAGTCGGCCTTGTTTTGGAAGTATGAGTGTATTTGCCCTTAACCGCACCTAGCGGGATACGGACCCGTGCCGCAAGTGAGCCTTGAAGAGCTGAGTCTTGCCCGACCTGCTCCTCTGCACGCTCGTTTCCTTCAATGTCACTGTGCCCTGAAACCCAGAGAAGTGTGACCCTGAAGAATTCGCCAAGGTGGGCAAGTTCGTTCCGGTATTCCTGTATCAGCTTAGAGGATATTGTAGCCGAGTTGATGATCTTCATGGCCGCTTGCCGTTTTATGAGAATAGCAGTATTTTGCTTTTCCATAGTATCACGCTCCAGTAGCGTGCAAGCCTATCGGATAGCAAGTAGTTCCGCCTGGAATACGCTGGCAAAGTCCGGTAGACGGTATGATACTGATTCACTAGTTATTCGTTTACACATTTCCTGTTAAGGGTTCTGACATATCCGATCTAACGATGGAGAATTCTGGCTGCTCCATATTGGTCCGAAACATGATGTCATTGCAACGTTTGCTGGTATAGACAGGGCAAAATGGGTTCAGCAGTAAAAAAGTGTAAGACTATATATATGCTATCAGCCCGAAATGACACACAACATCGACGAATTGGACAGAACATCACCTTTGTCAGATATAACTTTGAGGTAGTAAGAAGTAGTAAAGCTCTAAATCGAACTACTAAGGAGATCATACATAAGAACCTGTTCATTTCGGACTATAGCACCACTTAAGTAAGTATATTCGTAACATATTCGGTACTGATGCAAACGTTATCAAACGTTGGTTCATAAATGATTTGAAAGTAAGGCCAGAAAATCATCTATCAAATAAGATAAAAATTTAACCAAAATCTTGAAATAGTAGAGCCCATCGTTTTAATTCCCCTTACAGATTTTTTCTTATGGATTAATGGGTTCATATAACTAACCTGATCGCTGGTCTAAGGAATTCTCGAGCCCATATGTCACAAAATCTTTCTTTTACACATTTGTTAGACCTGTCCTTGAATATGCTAGACAAGTATGGTCGCCATCTCACAATACCCATTCCCTCCATATTGAGATTGTCTAACGCAGATTTATCCGTTTTTATCTACACGGTCTCCCCTGGGTAGACATATATAATTTACCCCCTTACGAGGATCGTTTGAAATTAATAAACCTTCAATCACTACAAATACGTCGATCAATAGCCAAAATTCTTTTTGCACATCAGCTTCTAGCAGGTAATATTGATTGTCCCGCTCTCCTTGAAATGATTTCCCTCAACGCCAGTTGCAGAAATCTAAGATCTGTTCCCCTCTTCCGACTCAACTTCTACCGAACCAACTACGGTACAACGAGCCAATGACTAGAATACTACGCCTGGCTAATAGGCATTGCTTCCTTGATTTTCACTGTAGGGAACTTGCTCTACAAAACTCCCTTATGTCCTCCTCATCTTCCAATACTCCTTAACCCTTCTTCTAATAATTTAATTTATTTAGTTAATTTAGTTTTAAGTTCAGCTTGTACTAAGCTTAAATTAAATTAAAATTAAATAAATTAAACCTGACTGAACACAGTTCCTGTTCAACTTTCTTCAAAGCTTTTTATAATTATCTGCCTTTATCTCCGATGCTATTCAACCGAATGATTCAAATTGATTTTTCTCCTGTAGATACGTTTCTTGTCCGCGTTCAGCTATCCATCATCTTCATGCAAAAATACACAAACACGTATTTCAATACTTCATATCCAGGTAATAATTGTTTTAATAACTGCTTCGAACAGGCTCTGTCAAGAACAGATTTAGTTAGAAATCTCGTTAAATTTAAACCCTTCCCTCCCAACGAAATCAAACAAACGCCCTCACCAACGAGTGTTTCAAAACACGAATTGTTGACCCCAATTACCAACCGCTCCATTTGAAATTGCCGATCATCAACTCACCTGTCACCAGTAAAAGCTATAACAAAGGTTTACACTAACCTGTTTGTCAATTGGAATCGATGGGCCCAATGAACCAAGGGGACATTGTCTTTTAGTTAATTTATGAACCATAAATCTTCAAAAGTTCACCAAAAAAAAAAATCACACAGAAGTTCATCGAGAATCCGGTCAGTTGTCGCGTCGCAAGGACATCGCTTATCGAAAGACTCCTTTAAAAAACTCTGACTGAGTTTTAATCATCATTCATATGTCTGATTGCCAGCGCAATACATCGATCTCCGACGTCTAGAGACAATAGTTTAAAAGAAACACCATGCGGCAAAAACAAAACTTTATCGCCGCCAAACTTTGACCTCAGAAGCCCCCCTACACAGAAAATACATAAAATAAAAATAAAGCATTCTGGATTGACAATTTTATTAAATTGAAAGTTTTTCCATCATCGCATCGATGGTATTGTTATGAGGAGTTAGCATAACAACAACAAGGACTCCCAAAATTGACACCTTATTTGCAAGGAATTCAATGAATGAGAAGAAAAACTACAGCGTTTGGTCCTGAACAAAGCGCTCCAACTATAGTCCTTATAGTGACGGGGTATTTTTTTTTCTGGGTATGTGTGTTGCAAATCCATGAGGGATTTATGTCGGCTTTGTGTTGTTTATTCTCAAATGAGATATATCAGGGCCTGATATATGGGTGTAATTTTTTTTTTGTTGTGTGCTGGACGAACGCAGTTTTTTTTTTTTTTTATTGTAATGGAATGCGATAGATACAGCGGATAATAAATCTTTTCGTTCATTTGTTTGTGGTGGAGCCGTTTGGGGATTTTTTATTTAACTAAACAAAGTCTCGTGGAGCTATGGAATGATATTTGGAATATTTCTTGTCGAAGGGGAGGAACTCTAAATTGGCATTATTTCCCGACCCAGACCAATGAATGACACAGATTGCAAGGATTGTTGGGAATGTATTCAGGTTCAATGAGGCGATTGAAATGTTGGTGTTTTTTTTTTCCGGCGCATATGATGACATCAAATTGATGGGCAAATTGCTGTAGAATTGCGCGCCGAAATGAATAACTCTTGCAAGCTCGAGTCTTGGAAATGTGTGTTTTTTATGAGATCGTATGTTTTGATTAGGGTTATAAATGTCATACCATTTTGGGCAGATAATACAGTCATCCAAAGTATGTCTAAAAAAAAAAAAGCGAAAAAGAACTCAATTGTCTGTTGAATAGATGTGCGTTTTTGGTAAGATATGTTGGGTCCTCCCACATTATCTGCAGTTACTCCCAGAAATGTCTACTATTTGTCATGTGATAAGGCGTGACAAGTCGCGCCGTGACGTCGCCCTCAATTAGATTAAGCAATGGGTTAAAGTTCACTAAGAGAGGTGAGGCATTGATACGCTCGCTGTATTCCCATCAGGTACTGTGAGTAAGTTGATATAATACTGGGTGACGCACTAATCGTGCTACAGTAAGAAATTAAATTCACTTTTATTTTAATCACTTTGCGACACTGGGGAATGCCGCCAAACTCCCGCCTAAATACCCTTTGAGTGGAAATGTCGGAGTGCAAAGCAGTACAGCTGCGTTATACAAATCCAAGTTTCGTTATCCCAAGCCTTTATTTAATTAAACAAAAAAAACCTGCAAAATAAAAAAAATCAAGCCGAACATAGAACAGGAATATCATCTCGTTCCAAGAAATTTTGATAGAGCTTAAGTGGCTATAAAGTTTCTTTTTGCCCCAAACTAGTAGACTTGTGGCTGCAATACCCTAGTGGTAAGTGGGTTTGACTACTAAACTCGGATTTCAAATCCAAAATTTAGCAAAACTACTTATAAAAGTCTCGCAAATATCCAAAGGCTTAAAATTGTCATGAGAAGCTTCTAAAATGTGCCGTTTGGAACCGACGTTCAACTGAATGCGAGGCCTGGTAAACATCCAAGAGCTTAAAATTGTCATAAGAAGCTTCTAAAATGTGAAGTTTGGAAACGACGTTAAACTAAATGCAAGGCCTCATTCGTTGTAACAAAAATATAACTTTACGCACACAAGTTATATTTCTGATGGCCTTGATTTGAGGCCCTCTTGAAATAATTTGTTGTGGAAAGAGGTCTCGCAATAATTCCATTGTATGCTGTGCGATGTGGCATGGCCTTGTTGATACCACATGTTAATCAAACCCAAAGCATGCAGTTGTGGCGTTAAAAAGTTTTCAATCATATCACGATATCGCTCCTCATTCACAGTTACCGTTACGCCATTTTCATTTTCAAAGAAGTAAGGTCCAATGATTCCTCCTGACCAAATTGCACACCAGATTGTAACTTTTAGGGGATGCAGATTTGACTGATGAATAATTTGATGGTTTTCCATTGCCCAGAACCGACTAACCGACTGTTTCTGTTTCTTTTTCTGTTTCGTCATTCATTATGATTTTTTCGTGAAAATCGAGGTTACCATGGGCTAGCTGTAACGTCCTATTGGCATATGTACGGCGGCGTAAATGGTCTTGTGGAAGAAGCTCTTGTTTCAACTGAATCTTAAATGGAAAAAAATGCAAATCCTTGTGCAAAATTGTGACCAAAGTTGTTCTTTGAAGACCAAGCTCCTGAGCACGGCGTCGAATCAGCAGCAGTAATGGTTTCAGCCGATCTTGCAGTACGCTGTGCGTTTTGTTGGCACGTTGTTTCTCTCAAAAATTTCACTTTACTTTCTCATCGTCACAGCAATCAATGATAAGTTTTGATAAAATGTTTTAACGATTTAAAAATGTTGGTATATCGAATATTTTTCCATAATAAATTTGCCAAGTGTCTACTTCATGACTGCCAAATATGAGCTGTCAAGACTAATTTTTACCAAAATGGCGGCAAAACAAAGTAGTGTACCTTCCCGACGGACACCCTGTATTTACTTGCGAACACACGGCACTTGTCATAAGTATCTTCCCTGCGCACTCTGTGTATGATTTTGTCTTTCTCTTTATGATTTGTCAGCGTCTACTATTTAAAAAAAAAAAACTAAAAAAAACAACCAACTAATGTGTGTTCTAACCCGGTCTGAAAAGAAATTTTACAATTCTTACTCACACATAACGAAATCACGAATCTCGAGACGTATGTATGCTAGGCCAATAAACGAACGTGTAACGTGTAGAATTTGGGAATACCTCTTCAGAATTCGACATATTGAAGGTGACGCCAAATAATTTTTTTTTCGAGCTATCAAAACATTCGAGTAAAAGAAGTTCGAGTTACATTCGAGTTATCGAAGTTCGATTCGATAAGTTCGACTGTGAATGGCGTCTTTTTGTGTCTCATGCCAAAAGTTGAAAAAAACTTAATTTCAATGAAAAAATTCCGTCAACTTAATTTTAGGCGAAACCTTATTAACCAAAAAATGTATAAACCCTCTTACATTACATTTATTCATAATTTTCAAACCCCACACTCAAATTCCAGCGGCATTTCGCTCTTAAATTCCTGAAGATAAAATTCTTTTAAAACCATTTCTCATAAAAGTGACTTTTTAGCATTTTCTTGTTGCCAATAAAAATTCCCAAAAATTCGTTATAAGACCTTTTTGAACCATAAGACTCAAAATATCATCATTTTTTTCCCGGGAAACATCTAACCAATCATTACCTACATGTGGCTGTCCCCTCAAGCACGGAGTAGGTAGTCCTTTATCCAAATAACTTTGTGTAAACACTGCATAGCCTCTGGGTATCTCCGCAAATATCAAGGCCACAAAAAAATCCGCACATTTGCAAAACCAATGCGATTTGGCATCGACTACACCATTTGTAAAATGTGAGCTGAACTTATGTTCCGAATAATCACTAAACGATAGCATAACTAACACGACGGGGGTAGCACACCCCCCTGCCAAAGGTATTATGTAAGCCACTTGTAATTGGCATATTTAGCTGTCAACGTGCAGCACGAATGGAGGGACTACTTGACTTTTTATGCGGGATAATAAATTGTTTTTAATTGCCACAGACCAAGACATATACAGAGGGTTTGTTAATGGGTTCGGCAAGGCGGTTGCTGGTGCACCACTCTCACTAGAACTTGTTGACTGACTATGTTTGTTGTGATTTCGTCACAGTGATTAAGATTGATTTGTTGTGCTTTGTTCCATTGTATTATGACAAAGCGTGAAACATTCGATAATCATTATCGAACAGAACCAAACATTGTATCAATCGCTAATTAATTTATGCCGACATATCTACACGGGAATAATTAGTTGAATTTGTGTGGTAATTTGAGGAAAAAGGGATGCACGCATGAATCAGCGGAAATATTGTAACCTTTTTGGGAAGGCTGTGTGTGACATTGATAAATTTGTGTTTATTGTTTGTTTTTTCGGATTTATGAAAGATGAAATTTATTTTAGCTGTAAGTATCAACGTATTGGTTCGTATGTTTGTTTCGTATGTTGTTGATGTGCAAACAAGCGTTATCTGGAGTTCGTTGTTTTTTTCAATTATGTACGTGTTTTTCGGTCTACTAGAGTTTCTCCGATGTTTAATTAGTTTTTTTACAGAACAATAATTTGCCATTAGCGCAAAAATGCAAGCTGTCTCAAGAGGAAGTTATTTGCTCAGGGTTATGCGTAAACAAAATAAACCCTAGGGGCACGAGCATAGCCTATCTCTAGCTTAAAGCATTTCTCTGGAGCAGGCTGCGTGTTGTGCATGACAAAGTTTGAGAGAATCAGCGATTTCGCAACTAAAGCACGTCGAATCTACAAGATTGGAGTTTTTCGCCACTTAAATTATGCCGCAAGGATACCTCTGGAAACGTCACTGGAAATCATCAAGATCAAGAGCAGCAAGAAACGTAGAGAGTGTTACCTAGTCTGTTCATAACGATCCGAAACTTTCGCGCAAGTGCAGGGCCATTTTGTCAGCTGTCAAGTGATTTTTTTTTGGATTTGGTTTGGCATTTCAACGTGCTTAGACGACGTCTGAAAAACGCTTCCAAATAGTGCAAATTTATTTTGAAAATCATGGTTCTGTTTGGAAAGAGGTATCGTGCACTACGCGCATTTTACGGTCAACATAATCGTCCATCAGAGCAATTAATTCGATTTTGCATGGAACGTTTCCGCACCACGTTTACTCTTAATGATAACTCGCATACATAGAGACGTCGTACAGTGCATATAGAAGAAGTCATTGCTGCTGTAAAGCGTGGCGTATAGACAGACCCCAATCAGTCTATCCGCCATCGTGAACAGGAATTGGATAAGTTGTAACGGAATAATCAGGACAATGAGGAAGCCTACACTTTGAAAAGGACCCAAAGTACCTGGAAACCAGATCCAAAATAAAGTCCGGAAATCCACAACCGAAAATGTAGTTTTCTCTTTCCCTCAGTGTCCGAAAACCTTCCCTTGAAAACTTTACCCTTATGACTCACGGCCACAGGACTCCGTAAGCCAGTCCATGCAACAACAAGAAAAGGGTGTTCGCGGCCAATGTATCCAGGCATGCTAGCTCCCGCGCGTACTAGCTTCTCGGATAGGGAGGGTTGGGCCTGCGAACGATGTTACAATTCCATGCCAGAACAGATGTAAGTATCTGAAAATGTTTAGAGAGCCCGAAGTATCTCAAGCTTGGCATCCACAAATCCTAGCGCTGCATCCGAAAATTTTCTGCAGGTGAAGAGTCCTCAGCTGTTAGAGTAGTCCTCTTCATCAACCCACACTCTGCTCCAACCAATACTCAAAGCAACAGCGAGCATCCGTGGTTTCCATTGGTCAAACTGCTGGTAACCGCTAAAATTAAATTCTTCCCTTCATGCACTCGCGACCATGCCCATTAAAATGAAGATGTAAAATATAAGGCTCTTAGCTCTAGTCGATGAGAAGATGCTGCGTCTTGACTTCAAATTAGTTAATATTTTCCAGCATTTGCCTAAGTTGCCTATCGGCACGTACAAGCTGTGGCTTTCGGCCCCGGCAGGTCGTTCATAAACCAAATTTTTATATTGGGTGTTTTTTTTTTAAAGGTATGAAAAAATAATAAAATTATACCATTGATGTTTAAACCTGATTACGGGCATGTGGTCGCCGCGGCTGGTTCGAATACAGCCAAGTCTAGAGTGCTAGAGGTCCAATTTTCAACCACTTTTTCGAGCATTTGGGGCCGTATATCAGCAATAACGCCATCCAAGTCCCCTTACGTTTCTGGTTTGTTTGCGTAGACGAGCGACTTAACATATCCCCAAAGAAAATAATCCAATTGTGTCAAGTCACATGATATTGGTGGCCAATTGGCAGGTCCATTCCGCGAAATTTTGCGCTCATGACGTGCGCTGTGTGGCATGTAGCACGCGCGGTCTTGTTGGAACCACACCTCATCCACATTCATGCCATCCAATTCGGGAGCATAATAGTCAGTTATATTGTCTGACTCCACCATCCCTTAGAGCACACCAAACAGTCAGTTTTTGTGGATGTAGTGGCGTCTCAAGGATCTCATCTTCACTCCAAATGCGGCAATTTTGCTTGTTGTCGTAGCCATTTAAGCAAAAATGAGCCTCATCACTGAAAAAAAAATTTGCGATGAAAATCAGCATCGAGATCAGTCACACATTTTCGGCCCATACACCAAAATCACGGCATGGTATCGCGGCTTTAATTCTTGCACAAGCTGGATCTTGTAAGATCGTAAGCCATGATTTTTGCGCAAAATCAGTGCAAAAACGATCCATGGTTGACCGAATTAATTGCTCTAATAGACAATTATGTCGACCATAAAATTGACGGAGCTAGCGGTAAATTTCGCAAGCTGAACCATTATTTTCGAAATAAATTTGCACGATTTGCAAGCGTAGTTCATTCGACAACCTGTTCATAAATGACATTAGAGTTGCCCGGTTTGACTACCAAATGTCAGTTTTAGCTCTATTCGAAAAACCAACCTTTCAAAAACACCCGTTATGTTGTAGAAAGACCTTCACACAGTATGTTTGATAGGATCTTGTATGCCTCGGATAGTAGGCGTATGCCTTAGTAATCAGTGCCGGACATGCGATTGCCATTTGTGTTCACGGGATAATATATTCCAATATTCCAGTCGGCGAGGATGCTCTTAAAGATCTAGACTTTGCTGATGGCAAGTGGTATGCACACATTTATGGCAACACCTCCGTATATTAAGAATTCTTCTGGCTATCTATCAGAACCGTCTGCCTTGTTGTCCATCAGTTGTTTTATGGTCGGTTTCTTGCCCTATAACTCTGTCGATATTATACCCATGAAACAGCTGTTGAAAATGCCGCCTGAGTAGATCTACAATTCCGTCATCTCTGCGCGTCAGTGACTATGTTGTCATTGTTATAACAATTTGGTGTTCTACCTTTGAAGCCAATTGTCCGTTGTTGACTCTTCGATTTTGATGAGTTGAGAGGCTGCGTCTTATTGTTTTCGCAAGCAGGATTTTCTTTTCTTCCCTTCTCCTGGTTCGATACACTTCCCGCGCAGCGTGTGCTTTGCATGGTTTTGGATACTTATTTGGCGATAATTCGATATCCACTTGGTGTTGATATTGGTGCAGGATGAGGGAACTTCTCACTCAGTTGATGTTTGCAGACTTGGGCGATCTCCAGCTCACTAGGGCGGCTAACGTAGTCTCATTTTTTTGCACAATTCGTAGCTTCTACTCGTGGGATTGTCCGGTTCTGAATTTGGCTGCGACGAGGAAGTGGTCAGAGTCGACGTTTGTCACTCTGAAAGTGTGTACATCCTGGATATTGGATGCGAGATTCGCATCTGTGAGCACAGCACATGGTGTGTTTGGCCGTTCGACCATTTAGATATCATCAAGTTGCTTTGTGGATTCAAAGTCGTGAGACCCTAGTGCTGCTGATAATTATATTATGTGCTGAGTCTGTTAGTCGGGAGCCACTATCTGTTGTCGTTTCGTGGATGCAGTTTTTTCCAACTTAACCGCCGAAGACGTTTTCCTTACTGATTTTCGGATTAAAGTCTCTTATGATAATGATTTTGTATGATTATTACTTGGTATTCCGGACAGGATGTCGAAAAATGCCCCCTCGATTTAGTCTCACCGTTATGGTTGATTACATATATAAGGCTGATGTTGTAAAACGTTGTTCTGATGCGGATCAACATCCAGGCGATCAGTAACTGGCTTAAAGTCGATTACTCTTGACCTAAATCGGCTCTCCAGAGTGAATTCCAATCCTAAAGTGTATAGCCTTGGTCGGCAACAGTAAAAAAATGTCGCATGTTTTTCTTTTTTGTATTCCTGATTCTGTCCAACATGTATCCTAAAATGCGATAATGTTGGCCATGAACCGCTTTAGGGCCAATAAAGGTTTTTGAGTAGCACACGGCTTGTACGTTTCATCTGAATACTCATATGTCGTTGCCCATGGTCGTTCCGGGTCCAGTTGATATTTAAGAGGATCCGTAATTCAAGGTTAATATCAATCTTATAACCAGGTAGGCTTTATGTTGTACAAAAGACGGCACAAACCCCTACCTGGATGGCCAGTTCCACTTTTTTATATACCCCTACACATGGGGCATCGGTATCTACTAAGGGATTGAGCGTTGGCTTAAGCCTTAATATTTTTTGACTAAGCCCTCATATTTTTCAAGAACGGAATCTGCTATTAGTATGAATGTATTATTTTTGGTTTTGGGCTTTTTTTTTAAATTAATTCGCATACACACCTTGACCAACATTAATCGAGTAAGTCTGCATTTTCATAAAATCCTTAAGTTCTCCAAGAAATATCTGTCTCTGAAACAGTCAGGTATAATATGACAACGTAGAAAAGGTTGTGGTACCTGGTATAAAATGAACGATCTTCTAACGGGTGATCCAAGTAGAGATACTTTTTTCAATAGCCTTTTTTGACAGATCACGTGTGAGTCGTGTCATGCTGTCATGTTAATTTTGTTTAGTATTGTTTGGCATTTCATAATGGAAAGACTTACTCGTGAACAACGTTTACAAATTGTTCAACTTTATTATGAAAATTCACGTTCTGTGAGGAATGTGTTTCGTGCACTTCGCTCAACTTATGGTCAACATAATCGGCCTACTGAGCGTACTATTCGCAACACCATCACCCATTTTGAGACCCAGCATTCATTATTGGATAATATTCGACCGAAAGACCACAACCAGCACGCTGTGAAGAAAATATAGCGGCCGTAGCTGAGAGTGTACACGAAGACCGTAGAGAGTCGATTCGGCGCCGTTCGCAGCAACGCGGACTGACGCATGGAACGACTTGGCGCATTTTACGCTAAGGTCTTAAATTGAAAGCGTACAAAATACAGCTTGTGCAACAACTGAAGCCGCTCGACCTTCCCAAGCGACATCGCTTCGCTCTATGGGCTCTTGAAAAGTTCCAAGAAGATCCGACGTTTTCGAGGCAAATTTTGTTTAGCGATGAGGCCCATTTCTGGCTCAATGGGTATGTAAACAAACAAAATTGCCGCATTTGGGACGAAGAGCAACCTGAAGAGATTGAAGAACTGCCACTTCATCCAGAAAAAACAACAGTTTGGTGTGGTTTGTGGGCCGGTGGAATCATCGGTCCATATTTCTTTAAAAACTATGCCGGTGCGAACGTAACCGTCAATGGCGACCGTTATCGTGCCATGATAACCGACTATTTGATGCCTGAAATTGAAGCTCGTGATCTCGGCGACATTTGGTTTCAGCAAGACGGCGCCACTTCCCACACATCGCATCAATCAATGGACTTATTGAGAGAACTTTTCGGTGAGCATATAATTTCACGTTTTGGGCCGGTCGATTGGCAACCAAGATCGTGTGATATCACAGCGATAGACTTCTTTCTGTGGGGATATGTAAAGTCAAAAGCTTATGCCGACAAACCCGCTTCGATTCAGGCCTCGGAGGAAAACATCACGCGTGTCATTCGACAGTTACCAGTCGAAATGCTCGAACGAGTGATCGAAAATTGGACTCAACGGATGGACCATCTGCGACGTAGTAACGGCCAACATTTGATAGACATAATCTTCAAAAAATAAATGCCAAAGAATGTTCTTCCAAATGATAATAAACATTCTCCATTAAATTTGAATTTTTTGTGTTTTTTTCTTTAAAAAAGTAGGGAACTTCGAAATGGATCACCCTTTATAAGTATTCACCCTTATACATATAAGTAATTTGGTGTAAGATCAATCATCTTCCAATTGAGTCCAGTAACTTTAGTGTGCGTTTTAAGGCGAAAATTTATGTAAAAGAGTTTACCATGGTTGTGCTTTAAAAGGATATGGAGCTGAGCTGAGGTAAAACTATTTTAAGCTGTTTAACATACGTTTAGCAGGTGGTTGTATGCTGTTACCCCGATATTTTACCCGACCTTTACCAATTTTGATGCTGAAAAGGCGCATGAATTTTCCTAATTCAACGTGATTGATAAATGATCCCATTGTGCAACCTCTAACGTGGAGTTCCAGTTCTACAAATTGGGGCGAGCAGATCGTTGCAGTCATTTTGACAAGACTTTATTTATATTGCACTTGTAAGTTAATTGAGTTAAATAAAGTTTGAGACCAATATCCGATGAATACCACTGTGAAGTATCTGTAGTTACAACATCGGGCATTGCCTGGTTAACGCCGATAAGTGCGTTCTGTCTTCCTATAACCTCCGAACATCAAAGTTTGCCCTTAAATTTCAATAATTTCCCCGCAAACTAAAAAGTAAGTATCTACTCTCAGAAAAAACCTCCGTTCAAGACTCATCCCTGCTTTCAAACTTTAAATTTGTAAGTCTTTTTAAAAAGTTTCCTCCTAAATACCATTAAACACACGTGGGCGCCATAAATTCTTTTCAAAGAAGTTCGCCGTTATATCTTTTTTTTTGTCCAACAACGAGTTATTTCGGAGACATCCTATCGCAGTCAATCACATATTCAACACGTTGAAGCTACTATATCCACATGATGCCTACTCACTAGTCAAACCTCACAAGTTCTGAACGCTTAAAGGGTGGGTTAAATATTTTGAAGGATTTATTTTCAGAGACACAACTACTGGCTCAAGTCTACACGTTTTCGTTATCACGGTATCGCGGTAGCACACCAGATAATTTCCATAAAATAATTCCTACACACAAGCCTGACAGCTATGAAAGAGGATGAAGAAGAAAAACAATTCATGTAAATCATGTTTATCCATGTGTCGTCCATTTTGAGAAGGCCGGAAGGAGCTTGAGGAGATGATGAAGTCCAGAGAATATATTTTATTTAAATGATTGCCCCCTAACAATGGCACACACTCTTGTATTTTGCCGGCAAGGATGTGTTGACAACTCCCAATTGGCCAGGATTTGTTTGAGGTACTCAACCGCGTGGGTAAGATATTGTATGCTTTTGGGCATATCCTGTGGGCTGTTATTATCAAGAATTGAGTGTACACATGTTGGAGGTGTTTATACGCCTTTTTGCGGAGAGTGAGAAGGACTATTAATTGGAATTTTCCTTGTGTGATATTAGTTTCAGCCTGTTACATAACATTATATGCTGGTCATATAGGTCGAACTAATTGAAACATTAGTGCACAGGTTTTGTGGCAAAAGGATTCTCAAAATGTAAACAACATAAACGCGTCCACTGATCTGAGAGAAGTTTCTTCATTAATAAGGATTTTGTGGTTTGACACAGTGCGTGTGTGTGTTGAGGTGTATAAACCAATTATGTGGGAATATGGTCTACAATTCAACAAAATTGGGTCAATTGTTTGGCTCGGGTGGTTTTGTGAATGTGTCACATCATTTCCTTGACAACCATGAGGTTGTAATGGAAAAATGGTATGGTCATGTTACACAATTTAAGTTTACTGTAGGTATCCTTAGAGCTTAGAATGGTTAGGCACGCATATCTTATTTCAAGTACCTATTCAATTTAATAAAAAAAAACTGAGAGTTAGGTTTGGTTTGAAATGTGTATTAGACACAAAAACCATTAAGGCTCATGGCGAATACCCAAAATTGTACGTAAAAGGACACGTGACTAGCAGAATCAATTGGACCTGTTATTAAATCTTTTGAAAAGGGGTATCCCTGGAAAGTAACGAATGCTTTTAAAAAACCGTGCTCCCATTCAGGACTAGCGGCTTTTCCAAATAGCTGGGTAGGGATACAGAAAATATTCATTACCGTTTTTTTTTGCAGCTTCGTCAGAAATAGTTTGGGAAGACTTTTGGAACCTAAATATTTTGTGAAGCTATTTGTGAAGAGTCCCAGACTTTAAGTCAAGTTCTGCTCGGATCATCGTTTTTTCTCTATATAGACTCACAATCAGTGGGGAATATGGTACAACAACTAGTCTTGGAAAAAAAAAATTACTATCGGTAATAACGGATGGTTAAATTTTAAGGGCCGTTGTTGAATGTGAACCACACTTAAACGTCAAGTTTTTTCTGCATTTCATTTGAAATTTGTAAATTTCAGACTAACTCGATTGGAGAGGTATACAATCGAGCAACGCGGTAAAGTTATTCAGGCTTATTATGAAAATGGGTGTTTAAATCCAAATGCATATCTGCACTTCGTGATTTTTTCGGCCAATTTAATCGTTCAAATGTGCGTGCAATCGGAAAAATCGTGTAAAAATTTGAGCAAACTGGGTCTATAGGAGATGTGAAAACACCAATGCGTACTCGTACAGCTCGTACTACAGAAAATATTGCTGCTGTTCGCGATAGTGTGGCTGAGGAGCCGTCCACCTCAACTCGCCGTGTAGTGCCCAACAATTGCACCTCTCACGCTCGTCGTTGATGAACATAATGTATAAAGACTTGCATTGACACGCTTACAAGGTGCAATTGACTCAAGAACTAAAGCCTCTTGATCATTCCAAGCGATGTCAATGGTCAGAATGGTGGCAAGAAATGGCAACAGTGTATGATCAATTCTCGAAGACAATCGTCTTCAGTGATGAGGCACATTTTCACCTCAGCGGATTAGTGAATAAGCAGAATTGCCGCATTTCGGCGAATGATAATCCAAGGGTGACTGTTTGGTGCGGTTTATGGGTTGGCGGCATCATCGGGCCGTAGTTTTTCCAAAATGATGCCGGTAAGGCAGTTACTGTGAATGATGTTCACTATCGCGAGATGATAACGAACTTTTAATGACCCGAACTGGAAGATATGTATGTTGACGGTATATAGTTTCAACAGGACAGCGCCACTTTCCACACAGCTAACGAAACAATGGCTCTTTTGAGCGAAAAATTCAATGGCCGTGTTATCTCACGTGGTGGCGATGTCAATTGGCCGCCAACATCATGTGATTTGACACCCTTGGACTTCTTTCTTTGGGGTTATTTGAAAGACAAGATGTACGTTGTAATGAGCCTGTGGACGAACTATGCTAGAGCATAGCTGGTGTTAAGTCCTGGACGACGCAGCAGGGTGGCACGCTGGCTTAAGCACGGCTTAGCTCGCCGAAATGGTCGGGGATCTTGCTGCAGATTTTCTCACACAAAATTAAAGAAATCGTGCCAGGAGGAGTAGTCAGATGACTTAAATTAAAATTTTATAAAAACTATAAAGAAGTATTGCACTGCTATGATCTTTTGAAGAATCGATGTGTGATAGCTAACATGGCACAAAATAAATTTAAACTTTCGATTCTTCTTGCACACACTATATCCTATTTTGATTCGATGGCATAGATGTTATTGCCATCATTTGGGATTTCCCACCTCATATGGCAATCTAATTATGAGACTGCCACACCATGTCACCTACTTCCCAATCCTATGTAGATAACCCCTTTTACTTATTACACACTTCACTCTTTTTTTTACGTCACATTGATCTCACCTTTATTTTTAAGATTTCACTCAAATCATTTTTCAGTCACAAAAAAAAATTAAATCACAATTAAAATAATTAAATGCTGACTTCATGTCATTTTAATTTAATTTCTCTATGCAGATATGTATATACATATATATAAACTTCTTATACATACTAAAGAGCGATCTCTTTCCAATATTATTTGGAACATTATCCTAGCCAAAAGTCGTCTACTTATTAAAGAACAAAAACTCTAATTCCCCATTAATTAAATGCGCATCTAACTAACTTGGATCACACTATTCAAAATATATCTTAATTCAAAAAAAAAAATATATATATATATTCACAAATTTCGTATTATCTCTAATGTATATATGTATGCATATAAAATATGTGTATTCTCAATTTTTTTCGATTGATATTAGTTATCTTAGAAATCAATATCTAATTTAAGTCTTTCGTTTGTGATTTAAATGGAATCTATGATTGATATTTGTAGATTTATATGTTGTTTAATATTCAGTTTTCATCTGTTTTTAATTTAGATTTTAGGTATTTTACTTAGGTTTTTAAGTTTTACTTCTTTTATCATAATTTTCATATAGGTAGCAAATTATTTACTCAATTTTTTTATAAGCAAATAACTAGAACAATTTTGCATTGATTGGGCTCCCGTGATCGATACTTTTCACTGATCATGGGCAAGCAAAAAAAAAGGTAAACAAGAAAATGTACCTGTTGTATTTTGTTGGTATTTTTTTGGTTGCTGATGTATTGTTGTGTCTGGTGGTGCACTTGTTTTGGTGATTTTTGTTGTTGTGTCTTGCTCTGCATGTGTTTTGCTATTTTGCTTATCGTGATTATGTGTTCTGCATCACTGGAGGTGGTGGGGGGGAAAGTGTGGGCAACTGCTCGTGGGTATATATATGTTTATGTATAATGATGGATCGGTCCTCAATCTTGGACTTTATAGTCAGATTAAAAGCTTGATCGCTGGGTTTATTTAAATCACCAGAGCAGCTATCAAAAGCTTAATTAAGTGCCTGTAGATTGGGGAAAACGAAGATGCATGTAGCACAAATAATAATCAACAGATATATAAATAAAACAAATTTACCTCGTTTTCTTTTAAAATGCATATAAGTACACATGAGTGTATTCATGTAATATTCTCTATATGTACGGAGAAAAGTGTTGATGCTCCGTCAATTGAAATATTTTATGTTTTTCTGTTTTTCTGGTACTCTGACACTAGTTTTTAAATTCTAAATCTATTAGAAAAATTTGTAAATTAAAGAAAAAAAAATAAATTCACTTTAGCACGATCGTACCTTTTTGCGTTTGTCACCACACTTCCACGCTGTTCGTAGGTAAGAAAGAAAAAGAACGGAAAAAGTAATATCGGTCTCTTATAGCATGTGCAATGCATTACACCGATTGCGATCGTGAGTCTAAGTTCACGTTAAACTTTTAACGAATAGTATCGGCTAAACAGGGTGTATCGTTTTTAAAAGTATTTTAAAAATGTCATGATGTAGCAGACCATAATCATGGTTCATATAGCAAGCTGCATGCTACAACGTCGATAAGCCAGCAATAATTCAAGAGCTCAAGGATGTGATAATTCGGCACATTAACGTCATCGAACCTCAATTATGCCACAGCGTCATCGAACATTTGGACCATCGGATGGAGGTGTGCCGCCAAGGTCGCGGCGGCCATTTGGCCAATATTTTGTTCCATACATAATTGAACCATACCAATATTTTTAACCATCCTTTACAAGGAAGTGCTAGAGCCGGTTTGTAGATATGTTATTAGTTAGTAAAAATCTGCACAAGAACTTTAAAAAAATATTTTCAGAGCAGATTGCTCTGACCTTTATTGTTCAACGAGTTGATAAAAACTAAATTATTAAATGTTCAACTTAATTACCAAAGCTTGCATTTTAATTCTGAATTCATTGCAATATCAATTTCCCATAGCTTGCATTTCGATTTACCATATGAATTTCCCTGGAAATTTGTTTCATTGCCCCAGACGCTTGGTGAGCATTTCCTTTGCGCGTGCAAGTAGTCTGTCGGTGTTAAGTTATACAACTATGAGGTTGTGCAAGAGAAACGAATCTGAACATTCTACAAACTTTTGAAAACAAAATGTTAAGATCATTCGGCAATGCGCCGTGGAATATAAGGAACGAAGATCTACGCATAGATCTGGGTATTACCGCGGTTAAAGAGAAACGAACAATTTTGCACGAAACAAATTTGTTGCGGCGTCTGCAAAGAACTAAACCCTTGGATTAACCCCGATAATCAAAAACCGCGCTATAGATTATGGAAAAATCTGGAACTTTGAAAGGAAATTTACCTGCAAACATTCATTACTCGTGATAAAATAATTGCTAAATAAGTCGCGTTCTTAGTTGCAATACAAAAACAAAAATGGTGGTGGTTTTAGTGTGTAAAAATCTCACACTACTTTGGGCACGTGCTCATCATGTCTATGAAGATTGCCAAAAACAAAAGTGTATACCCTATCGCATAGGGGTATATTAGTTTTGACATTGAGTTTGCAACATCGAGAAATAATTTGAAAACAAATTGATCTGTTCAGAACCACTAACTGAGCCGATCTAGCCATGTCTGATTTTTGAAATCCGCCCACTGCCATGCCCATTTTTTCAATAACAAGCATTTATAAAGTTTGGACGGTATACCGAGAATATCTGTATATTTCTCCCTAAATGGTGTTATATGCGGCTTTGAAATCGATCAAGAGGTGTTGGGTATTGATTTTGACTTCATTTGTTGAATTTATAGAATCTGAAGAATTATGATAATTAGAACTCTTCTGACACACTTGTAAGAGCCAATCAGGCTTCTGATAGGAACAGTCCATCCTATCATCCCGTTGTATTAGCATTAACGACAATTGATAGGTAGGTAAAATGCGATGGTCTGGAAAGTCAAGGGAACAAGCCAAAGTATGTGCTTTAAATGATATCGATGATACGATTAATGCCGTATGGATGCTTCGACAATGATGGATCATTTGAAACCGGTGATACCTATCAAGTAAGACCAACTTTCCTCAAAAAACGTGTAATTCGAAAGTCCAAATGCTGGCTCTACCGGACCCTGATTATAACAATCCTTTTAAGTGCTGTACAATAAGCAGGAAAGCGGAGCAATTATTTGGTCTTTTAAGTGAGGAAGTCAAATGAAAGAGAATGTTCGACAAAGAAGACCGAACCTCTAGTTAATGGATCAAAATGACAAGCGCTTGGAGTTAACGACTGGCAGCAAATATTTCAGGATTAAAGAAGATTTAAGACCCCCGGAGTCCGTAAAGTATGCATTTATTTAACTAATCGGTGGTAAGATACAACATTCCTCAATTGTGTGCTTGATTTCAGGTAGCTAACCATTGCCTGTCGTCGTTGAACGATAAACAAAATAATTTATACCACCATCAGCATAAATAACACATGCCCTATGACTACGAACTGCTTTCCACTCACCACCTTGTCACAAATAAAAATGCAAGGCTCAACATTGTTTTAAGCCCCCAAATGTCCTTCCACATTAATAAGCATGAATTATTTTATAATTGAGAGTCAATAAGCCGTATCTCACGATCACAGCCCTGAAATATTAATTAATTTCGATCGATAAAAATGAGTGAACAGCAAAAAAAAAAAAAAAAAAATACCATTGAGGATTTCAACGAGATTCGTAGATAAAAAAAGAATAACGAGCCGTCATGAAGATTTATAGAGCACGTCCTCATTGAATGGATACATACTTTCGCAGCGAAAGTGCATTCCTTTTGTGATGCATATCAACTGCAGTGAGCTGCGTTGGGTCATTTATTTGCACTGCAATAGGCAAGCCATCCACTCCATGGTAGTAAATTACAACAAAACTCCAATTTAAATGGCCAATTTAACAATTATTGCTTTTTATTGAAAACCAAGCAGAAAATCCTTTCGATTGTCCCTTAATGGACTGAATGTCCCCTTATTGCGTGTGCCAAGTGGCGCCGTCGAATGGAGACTCCAGCTATATCTGCGCACTTATTTATCCATAATCAATATTCCATTTGCGAATTGGATACACATCCGCACACACAAATCCCTCCATGCACATGTGTGTTTTTCCGAGGAGTAAATTTAAGGACATCCAACGATTAGAAATGTCTGGAGACGTTTGAATATAAAGCCTACCTACCATTGGCACTTTTAACTTCCAAGCGCTCCTATAACCTTGGTCGGGTGTTGGCGATGGGATGCTGTCGATATGGTGTACCTGAAAGGATAATATGTACCGAGTTAAGTGCACAAAAAAAAAATGGAACCCAAACAAAGTGAAGCCTATAATGGTACAAGAGTATCCATGAAAATAATACTGGCACATAGGGATTCTGTATACAATCACAAAATTGATAAAAAAAAAAACGAAACAAAAAACACAAACGAATCCTTTTACAACTCAATTCTTTGAAAATGGCTGGCAGGCCTTGGTTAGGGTTTAATGGTGGATGTAATGTATGTTTAATGCATGGACTGCTTATGTGGGATATGTATGTCGATTTAATATTAAATTGCTCAATTTTTACAAGAAAAGAAGATCCTGTGATTTTACTCCTTAATAGTATTTTTTGTTTTTTTTTTTAGAAAAGGTCGACAGTCGGGATATGAGTGAATACAGGTAGTTTACTTTTATGAAGTGTGAAGGATATCGTGATTTTTATGGAACAACCGAAAAAAGTGAACTTTTAATGTGACTGAAGTTTGGAATAAATGGATTGTGATGTCGATAAAAGATTGCTACGTGCTAGATAGGACATCTTAAGCCGATAATTTTATGAGAACTCAGACAATTGAAGATCTTAATGTTAGGGTCCTTTGTTTATTGAAAGAAGAATTGAAGCTGAGAAAAGGTAATGGATTTTATCTTTTTAGTGTAAAGTGACTTTCGAAAGGAGGGATGATTTTAAGGCAACATTTGCGTATGCCTTTGTATCTACCCTACTCAGCAGGTCTCTTTTCGAGTAGATGGAAAGCTGCATTTGTCCATCCTGAACCAACAGAAAGGCGAATCTTCTTCTCCCTCCAACTACCGACCAATTGCACTTACGTGCCTTCTTCCAAAGGTCATGGAAACGCTGATAAATCGTCAGCTTATGAAATATCTCGAAACACGAAAACTTTTTAATGACCGGCAGTATGGTTTTTTTCAGCAACAGGTCCACTGGTGATTTGGTGACATTTCTCACCGAAAAGTGGAACCAATCAATCCACCATGGTGTTGAAAATAGGATTGTTTCACTTGATATTTCAAAGGCATTTGACAGGGTTTGGCATTAAGCCCTATTGTCGAAAATGGGTGCATTTGGAATCGATGAAAAACTTCTTCTTTGGATTAGAAACTATCTTTGGAAACGTTCAATTCAAGTTATTTTTGGTCGGATCCAAGTCTGCAACTCACCAAATAAATGCTGGTGCCCCTCAAAGGACATCATCAATGATCTCCTGTCTGCAACTTCTAATCCAATTCATTCCTTCGCTGATGACAGTACTCTCAGCTTCTCATATTCGTTTTTAGGTCCACGTCCCTCATCTTCGAACGTGGAATCTAAACGAGAACATATGTAAAGCTCATTGAATTCCGACCTTGACAGCATCATCAAATGGGGTCGGATCCAAGTCTGCAACTCACCAAATAAATGCTGGTGCCCCTCAAGGGACATCATCAATGATCTCCTGTCTGCAATTTCTAATCCAATTCATTCCTTCGCTGATGACAGTACTCTCAGCTTCTCATATTCGTTTTTAGGTCCACGTCCGTCATCTTCGAACGTGGAATCTAAACGAGAACATATGTAAAGCTCATTGAATTCCGACCTTGACAGCATCATCAAATGCGGTCAATCTAACAGAGTTGAATTCAATGCTTTCAGAACGCTGTCTTCTGTCGTTAAAGCGAAACCAAAATCTAGACCCATTATCCATGAATGGCACTAACGTCGAAGAAACCGAAAAACTTTACATGCTAGGTATGTGTGTTAGTAACGACTTACGTTGGAACTATACCACAAATTCCAAGTCACTTAAAACGCAACGAAATGTCTAGGTTTCCTTAATCGATGTAAAAACATTTCACCCTTTCTGATCTAGCTACAATATATAAAACGCTTATACGCCCAGAACTTGAGTTTAACACCCACATCTGGTCGGGTGTACCAAAAACAACATTGCACCTCCCATATAGGATTTCAACGCGTGCAATGTACTTATAGGAGACATTCGAATATCGAACTCTTTAGTTTCGCTTGAACACCGTCGAAATATCTCCTAACTTACAATGTTTTATCGTTATTTTAACAACAAATGCTCGAATGAAATAGCCAGCTGCATTCCTCATTTTTGTATTGTCCATTCGAGAAACGTTCCACTCATATATTTTACTTACAACCATCATGTCGAGTCGAATATTGAACATGTGATGTCAAGTCAGCAAGTCAGCAAGTGTAGTCTGCAAGTTCTATAAATTATTACCCAACACTCGTATTTCGTCGAAAGTCAGGTTTTGCTATGCGTGCAAGCAATCGAAAAACCCAAGTAGTCAATTTTTCGGTGTCCATAAAAACATGTATCTGGCATCTTTTAAGTCAGGACTTATATCTGCATCGGTACTGACCTTGGAACGTAAGGTAAACGACCATACCAAGCGGGATTTTTTTGCTGATTATGCTTAGTTGCAAAAAAGTTAAAAAAAAATTATAGCGATTAATTCCACTCTTGTATGAATGCATGTTTCAACAACTATACTTGTTTGACTCGGGACTATACAAATCCACACGAGATGCAACAGGAGGACGCTATTCGATGTCGAATTTGGTGAAGTGGAATCATTTATCCAAATTAAAACTGGCATTGCCATAACCTCCAACTGCGAGCGGCGCTATAGATGTATGAAATGTAACTTCTTGTGATCTACACTGGTACAAAAAAGAAGACGAACCTCGAACTTTACTCGTGTAGACGAGTTAAGTTCGAGGGTATATCACTTGAACCTTTAGACTTCTTCGTTTGGTGCTATATTAAAACGCAGTTATAGTTATATGAATGTAATTCTTGTAATCAACGCCTTTAAAGTCAATAAATCTAGAGATCCAGTGAATTCACCCAGAGTGTAAAGAGTGGTTAAATTTTAAGGGCCGATGTTGATTTTGAATCAAATACAAATTATTTAGGAAATTACTGTCATTTCTTTTTATTATGATAATAATGGTGTGGTTCAATTATGTATGGAACAAAAGATTGGCGAAATGGCCGCCGCGACGTCGGCGGCACACCTCCATCCGATGGTCCAAATTTTCGATTACGCTGAGGCATAATTGATGTTCTATGTCGTCAATGTACCGAATTATCTCATCTTTTAGCTCTTCAAATTGTTGCTAGCTTATCGTAGAACACCTTTTCTTTCAAATAACCCCAAAGAAAGAAGTCCAAGGGTGTCAAATCACATGATGTTGGCGGCCAATTGACATCGCCACCACGTGAGATAACACGGCCATTGAATTTTTCGTGGCACCGTCCTGTTGAAACCGTATACCGTCAACATCCATATCTTCCGATTCGGGCCATAAAAAGTTCGTTATCATCTCACGATAGCGAACAGCATTCACAGTAACTGCCTGACCGGCCTCATTTTGGAAAAAATACGGCCCGATGATGCCGCAAGTCCATAAACTCCACCAAACAGTCACTCAATGTGGATGCATTGGTTTGTCGACAATCTCTCCTGGATTATCATTCGCGCAAATGCGGCAATTCTGCTTGTTGACAAATCCACTGGGGTGAAAATGTGCTTCATTACTGAAGATGATTTTCTTCGAAATTTGATTATACACTGTTGCAATTTCTTGCCACCATACTGACCATTGACTAGTTCTTGAGTCAATTGCACCTTGTAAGAGTGTAAATGCAAGTCTTTATGCATAATGTTCATCAAAGACGAGCGTGAGAGGTGCAATTTTCGGGGCGAACATCAGCAATATTTTTTGCAGTACGAGCTGTACGAGCATGCGCTGGTGTTTTCACATCTCCTACAGACCCGCTTTGCTCAAATTTTTGTACGATTTTTCCGATTGCACGCACATTTGGACTATTAAATTGACCGAAAAAATCACGAAGTGCACGATATGCATTTTATTTGAACGCCCATTTTCATAATAAGCTCGATTGTGTATCTTCTAATGGTTCAAATTGATTAAGTTTGAAAAAACTTAGCGTTTAGGTGTGGTTCACATTCAACATCAGAAGGTTAAAACACATGGACTACATTGCCTAGACCATATAAAGCGAATGAAGATCAATGATCAAGCCACTCGAAACCCTAAATTCCTGTTCCAGGCGACAACGAAGACCACAGAAATTTTTTATCTACTTTTGATATGGTCCAAGCTCCAACGCGGCAGAGCAGAACTGGGATGATTAGAAGTTCGAGTGAGGGCTTTACCACTGAAAAACCTTCTAAGTCCGAATGAAACATCGATTGGCAGAGTAAATCTTTTAATGGTGACGTTCTGTCATTCATTCATTCATTCATCGATGTTCTGTGTTTTTGAGGTCTAATCCTCATATAGAGATAAACCACTGATTTTTCTTTATTAATGATTTTGGCTGAGACTTAACATTGAGTCCTAACAACGATGTCAATATTGTCGCCGTATACTAGTAGTTTCACAGACGGAAGATCGTGCCTCAAGTGTTGGATCGATAGTTTTGCACAATCCTCTCAAGAATGAGATCGCCTTGCTTAATTAATTTTTTGTTTGTTTTGAATGTATGGAAGTGGTCGTTTCCGACCCTGATGGAGCACCGATAATTCTCTATCTTCATCCTGCACAGACGGACGAGTATGGGAGGTATACCAAAACAAGACATGACTCTGTATAGTATACGGTTGGAAATCTATGAATAGGTGCTGTGTATTGATTTAAACTTCTTGGATATTTTAAGCGATCTTCCGAAGTGGCGATCTTCCTGGCCAATTACAATCAGTTGCAATCGTTTGCATATTACGGCATATAAGATCTTGTATTCGATGTTGATGAGACCTATGCTTCTGAAGCTATCGCAGTTAAGATAATCTCCATTGTGGATTTCTCAACGATGCTGTGGAATTTCAGCATCGTTCGCTTAGAACGATGCTGAAATTCCATTCTTCAGACATACTTTCATCCGACCAAATTTTGCTTGTGAGTTGGTGAATTTTGCCAAAGCATCTCCGCCGGCTTTATAAATCTTGGCCGAAAGGCCATCATGTCCTGTAGCCTTGCCAAGCAAAGCTTAAGTTTAGATATTGCTATCCGTAATTCACTCAGGTGGGGTGTTTCGTAGTTTTCCCTGTCGTCGCCAATGTTGGATGGTTTGTTCAGACAGCTTAAGATTTTTCCTCATTCCCACTTAAAAATCTGAAGAAATGGTTCATCCATTTTCTGTTTATCAACTATAACATTCCTTGTTCGTTTCGAGGTCTTGGAGGTTTTATAGTTTGGAAAACATACCATTCCTGGAGTTGCAACTAGATCGCACGTCTTCTTGATTTGTTTTCTTCTCTCTGGAAATCCTGTGTTTTTTCTCACTTCTTTGCCTCTAAATCTCAATAGACGCTTTCCTGGAGTTGCAACTAGATCGCACGTCTTCTTGATTTGTTTTCTTCTCTCTGGAAATCCTGTGTTTTTTCTCACTTCTTTGCCTCTAAATCTCAATAGACGCTTTCCTGGAGTTGCAACTAGATCGCACGTCTTCTTGATTTGTTTTCTTCTCTCTGGAAATCCTGTGTTTTTTCTCACTTCTTTGCCTCTAAATCTCAATAGCAGCTCTCCTGGAGTTGCAATTAGATCGCACGTCATCTTGATTTGTTTTCTTCTCTCTGGAAATCCTGTGTTTTTTCTCACTTCTTTGCCTCTAAATCTCAATAGCAGCTCTCCTGGAGTGGCAATTAGATCGCACGTCTTCTTGATTTGTTTTCTTCTCTCTGGAAATCTTGTGTTCTTTGTTCCTTCTTTGCCTATAAATCTCAAAGCAGCTCTCCTGGAGTTGCAATTAGATCGCACGTCTTTTTGATTTGTTTTCTTCTCTCTGGAAATCCTGTGTTCTTTCTCCTTTCTTTACCTATAAAGCCTCGTGGCAATTCTAGTTTTCAAATGCAGTTTTGTCTTGTAGGCGACATTTTTGGTTCCTAGCATCTATCGGCAGTCTTTCTTGTGGACGCAAGAAACCTAGCCAACCAGTTGTGGACGATCTTGTTGGTCGTCTTCATAAGATGGTGGTGGTATAGTGTTAATCAAGCAATTTTTGGACACGTGCTTTTCAAAGGTCTTGGCGGGTCTCTTGCGATTACAGTCTTTTCAATGGCAGTAAATTCTGGTTTGTAGCAGACGAGGGCTCCACTAGTTATTCGGCTGCACCTTTTCTGCGCCAAGCTTTTTATCCTTCCAGGTTCAAATTCGTCCGTTTACCATGTTCGTTTACAAAAAATTCAGTCCTTTCCTATGATCTCCGTTGACTTACAGCTGATTTTTTTATTTTACGTGATTGGGTTATTAATCAGATATCCATAAACAAGGGGACATTAGTGGTCGTAAGGTTTTGAGAGCTTTCGTTGTCCTTTCGGCTCGGCGCTACCATATATGTTCAAGGACTATAACTAACACGTTCCTTTATGCCCTAATATCAAATATATCAGACAATCCTATCTCTGACTGCTTACACTAATATTGATTCCATCTCAGGAATTCTTCCGCTAGTCTATGAGACGTTATTACTACTAACGGGTGTTTTTTTTATAGGTTGGTTTTTCAAATCGAGATAAAACTGACATTTTGTAGTCAAGTCGGGCAACTCTAATGTCATTTATGTTCAGTTTGGCTTGCCATTTTATCATGAACAGGTTGACAAATGAATAACGCTTACATATCTTGAAAATTTATTTCGAAAATAATGGTTCAGTTCTCGAAGTTTACCGCAAGCTCCAGCCATTTTATGGTTGACATAATCGTCCATCAGAGCAATTAATTCGGTTAACCTTGGATCGTTTTCACACTACGCTTACTCTATGTGATAATACGCATCCGCAGAGACGTCGAACAGTGCGCACCGAAGTAACAATTGCCGCTGTAGAGCAAAGTGTTGAAGAGGTCCCGAATGAATCGATTCGCCACAGTGCACTGAAATTGGAGCTTCGTTCATCAACTTTATGGAAGATTTTGCGCAAAGATCTTGACTTACGACCTTACAAGATTCAGCTTGTGCAAGAACTAAAGACGCTAGCCCATGCAATGCGTCGTGATTATGGCGTATGGGCCGAAAATTGGATTGATCTCGATGCTGATTTTCATTGCAAAATTTTGTTCAGTGATGAGGCTAGTTTTTGGTTGAATGGCTACGACAACAAGTAAAATTGCTGCATTCGGAGTGAAGAGAATTCATGTGAGACCTTTGAGACGCCGTTATATCCACAAAAACAGATTGTTTGGTGTGCTCTAAGGGCTGGTGGAGTCATTGGGCCATACTTCTTCCGAAATGAAGCTGGAGAGTCAGTTACCGTTAATGGAAACCGGTATAGAGACATGCTAACCGAATATTTTGTTCCCGATGATATGTGGTTTCAACAAAACAGCGCTACGTCCCACACAGCGCACGTCACATTCGATTTATTGTAGGAAACATTCTATGAGCGCATAATTTCACGGAATGCACCTGTCAATTGGCCACCAAGATCGTGTGATTTGACACCATTAAATTATTTTCTTTGGGGATATGTGAAGTCGCTCGTCTACGCCAACAAACTACAAACGTTAGGGGATTTGAAAAATAACATTCGTGGCGTTATTGCCGACATACGGCCCCAAATGCTCTAGACTTGTCTTTATTCGAACCAGCCGCAGCGGCCAGATGCCCGAAATCATATTTAAACATTAATCCTTCAAATAAAGCCAAATTTTATCTCTAAAAACCACCCTTTACTAACACTATGTACAGCTAGTTGCTAACTGGTAAGTGGGCTCAAATCATCTCCAATTTTATTCACTTTCCTACCTTTTGCGAAACTCTGAAAAATGTCCAAGAGTTAAATATTCCCATCAAAAGGTTCATTTTTCATTTGGAATCGGAGCTAAGCTGGGGCTCCAATTTTTTGTGGCGATTGTTTTCTGGAGATTGTCCACGAATGAAGGAAATGAAGCCTCCAACTTTCGACGGTCAGACGCAATGGACAATTTATAAAGTCGAAGCTGCTGCCATGACCAACTGCTGGGAGGACGAGGAAAAAGCCATCACACTTATAATGGCTTTGCGTGGTCCAGTTGCGTAGCTTTTGCATATCATATCCATTGATAATCAACGCAACTACAACGATATCGTGAAAGCAATTGAGATGCGGTTTGGCGATGAGGACATGTTAGAAGTGTATCGAGTACAGCTGTCCAGCAGAGTTCCGAAGAGTGCCGGAACTCTTCAACAACTGCAGTAGAAGACATCGAATAGTGCTGCCGATAATGCATTGCATGCGCCGCGCCGGCTGCACGAAAGATGCAAGAAACCATGCATCAGTACAACATTGGGGCACATTTCGAAAGAATAGCAATGGATATTGCTGGCCCGTTTCCAGAAACGAACAGCGGAAACCGTAACATATTAGTTGTTATGGATTACTTCAGCAAGTGGCCAGAAGCATGGATATGCAGATTCGGGGCACCGTTGGAACTACATTCTGATCAATGTAGACATTTTGAGCAGAGTATTCCAGGATGTTTGACAGTAGTTAGGTTTTAAGAAGGCCAGAACGACACCGCTGCATCCACAGTCAGGCGGAATGGTAGAAAGATTCAATCGAACCTTGAAAGAACACCTCTCCAAGGTGGTAGGCGACAATCAACGAAACTGGGAACATTGCATTTCCTTGTTCCTGATGCCGTACCGAAACGCGGTCCATAGCAAGACTGAACACTCCCCATGTGAAGTCTTATTTGGTCGAGCATTAAGGTTGCCTAGTGAAGTAATGTTTGGATCCCCAACGGTAGTGTAAAAAACTGAAGATGACTACATTCATGATCTACGCGAGATACTTCGAGATATCCACGAAATGACCAGGACCTTACCCTTAGGTTTTAGTTGTCTAGTATTTAGAAAATTTGGCCAACCTGTTTCTTTTAAATTACCTCTGGCTAATTATAGTCCTTGGGTTGTATTCCATTTCCCACCTACCCTGCATATAAAAAAAATTCCTTTAAAAGCGCCTCCTGGGGACGCATAGGAAACATGTAAACAATTTGTGCATTTGTTTTATAAGATACGCAAAAACACGTCGAAGTTTATATGCCACAATTATATAAGTTCTTACGGAACATTAAAGAATTGACTGATAACCGTGTAGCACTATGAGAATTGTTCTGACATCCAGAGCAATCCTCCCCATTTGCTACATATCAGCCCCTGTCTCCGTAATATCACTTCCATCCATTTCGCACTCTCAATAATGCAGACCTACAAAGTTAAGCTGCAGGTGAAGACGAGAGCCGCCATTAAGCTCTATGAGCGCAGAAGGAGGAAGGAATATCGGCCTTGACAGAAGAAAAAGAGCAAGAAAAGCGCGCTATTGAGAATATAAAGAGTTGCCCCTCCAGGAAAAATGTTCGCAAGTTCTACCAAAGTGTAAAACGTCAAAACCAAGAAAAAGCATATAAATGATTTAGACCGGTATCACTCTAAGAACAATGTTCCTATGTTCTACCAAAGTGTAAAACTTCAAAGCCAGGGACATAAACCTCGAACAGAATCCTGTCGAGATGAACAAGGAAATTTCGTAGTTGCTATACAGTCGATGCTGAGGATATGGCAAAAGCACTTCTGCAGGTTGTTAAACTTCTATGAGGATCAATATTCCGCTGTCAGGCGGAACGTGCCATTCATATTGGCGAAAACAGAGAAAACAACCAACCACAAGTCTCTAGAGAAGTGAGGAAAGCAATATCTAAACTCAAGCTTAACAAGTCTGCCGGAAATAACGGCCTTCTAGCAGAGCTTTATTAACCCGCGGAAATGAGATCACCAACTCATAAGCAAAATTTGGTCAGACGAACTTTTGCCTAAAGAATGGAACCTCAGCATCGTTTGCCCGATCTACAAAAATGGAGACCCTCTAACCTGCACCAACAACAGAGTCATAAGTCTCCTCATCATCGCCTACAAGATGCAATCTGCATAATATGTGAACGCCTGAAACCGTTTACCAACAACCTGATCGGCACTTATCAGTGTGGCTTTAGGCCAGCAAAGTCCACAACCGATCAAATTTTCAAACTGCGGCAGATCCTGGAAAAAGCCAAGTAGTCCAAATCGATGCATAGCACCTATTCATCGATTTCGAAGCCCCATACGACAGCATTTATAGAGACGAACTACACAGAGCCATGCCCAGTTTTGTTAAACCGCTCAAACTCGTCCGTTTGTGTAGGATGTACTCACCGACACATTCGATACCAAAAAAGGATTTAGGCAAGGCGATGCGCTGCCATGTGACTTCTTCAATTTGATACTTGAGAGGATTGTGCAAAACTCCCGAGCCAACACCAGAGGCACAATTTTCCAAAAATCGGTGCAACTATGCCGACGATATTGACATTGTTGGTAGGACTTAACGTGTAGCACTAAGAGAATGGTTCTGACATCCAGAGCAATCCTCCCCATTTGCTCAAGTTCAGCCCCTGTCTCCGTAATATCACTTCCATCCATTTCGCACCCTCAATAATGCAGACGTTTTGCGACGATGCACTTAAGCTACCTACATAAATGATATGCACCCATAAACGCCTCATACTCAACTCTTTTGCATAATAATGCAATTTCGTTGCACAATATGCCGTCTTCCTGAAATTGAGTTAAAAAGTGTGCGAGCTTAAACCTCCCAAGTTGGAAGGTCCATCCTATGCGAATGTTTTTCTGTTTTTTTTTTTTTTTTTTTTTTTTATCTTCTCCCCGAGACCGTGTCACTGCCATAACGTCCACCCCCGTATGCTTAAATTATACCACCAAACGACACCGATAGGAGGCCAGACCTCAAGCAACAAATGCAGAAGTTGATATCTAGATTTTGTCCGTGCCTCTGGGGGTGCCTTATTTTATTTTACGACCTCGTTTCGAAAGATTCATGGAAACAGCACACTGCAACTTATTACATTCCAAAGGCTCGCTCTATTCATACATAGTGATGGAGCTGGGGGCGCCTCTGAGTATGGCATGTGCAATATCGAGGTTTGTTTTGTTTTTTTTTTTTTTTTGTTTAACGACCAAGAGGATTTTCGCACACTTGAAGCCATTAAAAGCTGTCACATTAAATTTACATACGAATTCATCATTAAAGCTGTTGCTTGCCATTTATTTGTTATAAACATTTTTTTGTTAATTTATTTTTTATTTGCGCGGATTTTTTTAATAAAATTAATTTTTCACAAGAAAGATCAGGAATCGAATGAAATTTTGTTCTGAATAGATGGACAGCGCGTGGATTATTTAATAGGTTTTGGTTCGGTTTTTGCAAAATGTTGAAGCTTTTAACAACCGGTGGGAAGCAACAATTAAAAAATAAATTCCTAATCACAATGAACAAATGAAAAACTGCAATGAAATATTCAACAGCTTTCATATTAACAGCATGTGGGGATGATAATATTTATATGTTGTAGCTTTTGATTAATTAATATCTGGGATTTGTTTAATTTTAGCAACTCGTTTTGAAGGGGGCATGTCTTTTGGCATTTTTGTGGAAACGGAAGTGAGGTGTGTCTTACATAATCATCATATTCTTATAGAGCGCATACTCCAGACCAATGTAACTGCAAACTGAAAGTTTATGGTATTAAATTTAAGGTCGTATGCTTCAGAAGGACCCCTTCTGAACTGATGTGTTTGAAGCGTGGACATCTTATTTGGTTGTTCCAGACCTTGTTCGAACAGAGTTCTGCTTTCTTGGTCCAATGCCCTGGTTACTAGGTGAACAATTATAGGATCCCACGATTTCGTGTTGATTCCCATAACATTTATAGCTGACAATCCTTCCCTGGTTGCATCTAGGATTGCCTTTATCGAGTTTGCTGATGATTGGGTTCCTTGATGACCAGCCTTAAGCATCTTGTCTAAGTGCATTGATACAATCTTTCTCTCATTGCCATACCGTGCCTTTAATGTCTCCCAGGCACATGTATAATTGGCACTTGAGATCGTTAGATGTTGAATTAAATGCGTTTTCAAATATTCCATTTTTTCGGTGGTATTCAATATTTGCTTGTTGTGTATTATTGTAGAAAATATATCAGCAAATGAACACCATTCTAGATAATTTCCCCTAAATGTAGGTATCTTCAGAGGTGGCAATTTGGTGTCGGAATGATTCGCTTCCTTTTTTTCACTGCTCTTACCTAATGCCGAGGCCATTCTATGGAGGCATTGGTTTATATCTCTCTTGATGTCATTATATTTTTGATCAACGACATATGGGGATTTCATATCTTGCTCTGTTGCATTTGACATGAATTCTTCATGTAATTCTGTCATGTTTTTCAGTTGTTCCAACTGAATTTTTTGTTGGTATTCACACATCTGTGTCGAATACTCTCGGAATGTTTCCTCGAATTCCTCCATGTTTCCGATTATAGCTTCGATTTTTATATGGAGCTTCCTCAATCTTTGAGTCTGGAGAGTACTATCTGATGTATTATTGGATGGTGGTGAGTAGGTAGGCACTTCCTCTGCAGGTGTAATATTTTCGAGCAAAGTTTTGAGTTCGTTAAACATATGTTTAACCTTTCCATATGTGTCCCTCTCAATATATGGAGTATCGTGTTTTATGTTTTCTTTAATTTTTATATGGTTGTGGCTAAACTCCTCCCAAATTTCTTGGATTTTTTTCAAGCGTTCTTCTTTATAGCGTTGAGTCTTCCTAGACACGCTATCCTTCTTGAAATTTGTCGCTGCTTTCTCTAGCTCTTCCGCTAGGGCCTTTTGTCTTGCAACGATGATGAACACTTCAACCTCATCAGCCATGTTTCGTTTTTTTTTTTATCACTGAATGGAATTGCACTGTTAACACTTTTGTTCACTACCTACACACCTTTTAGGATTATGATTAAATACTAATGTAGTATGTTATGTTTTTTTTTTACCAATCTTTGTAGCCTTGGTAACGCATACGAATTGTTCTCTGATTCGGTTCGTTAATGGCTCGAAGGACCAAATGTAAAGTTTAGAAAGTTAAAGACTAAAAGCCTAAAAGTGAAACTCTCTAATTAATCTTTTACGAATGAATCAGTTTCGTTTATTCAATTGCCTTAAATACTAAAATATTGTCTATGTTACAAAAATGTACAACTTAAATTACAAACTATAATCAGCAAGGTCAGTGATAAGAGACTGCCTTTGCTGCCTTTGCTGGGAACTAAATTTAAATATTATATAAGTGAGAATTAATAAGCTGTCTGGTGTGGTCACCATGACATGGTGGTCATTTCAATACAAAGTAAGTAGGACAATACTATTGTGATAAAAGTATTAGGGGATGATCGAAAAGTAATGCATAGCACAGCAAAGACGCAAGTCATAAAAGCAGGAAAAGAAAACTGGGAAGGGTTTAACCAAAAAAAAAAAGCTGCAATATTGTACGAACTGGACAATCTTGTGGCTAATCGAAGGACACCAAAAAAGGATTTAGGCAAGGCGATGCGCTGTCATGTGACTTCTTCAATTTGATTGTTGAGAGGATTGTGCAAAACTCCCGAGCCAACACCAGAGGCACAATTTTCCAAAAATCGGTGCAACTATGCCGACGATATTGACATTATTGGTAGGACTCAACGTGATATCCTAGCCACGTTTGCTAGAATTGAGAACGAAGCGGCAAAAATGACCAAATACATGCTGTCAGCTTGAAAGGACACACAATATCGACGAAGGGTTTAACCAAAAAAAAAAGCTGCAATATTGTACGAACTGGACAATCTTGTGGCTAATCGAAGGACACAATTTGGATCAGTAATCAAGCTTGTCCGAAATTCTTGGGCCCATTATATGTTAAAAAAAAAGTGAAGCGCAAAAATACGTACAAAGTGAGGAAGATGGGTGATCATGAGGATCCATACGTTACTTCTTCAGCAGCACAGCACATGAATATGTGGAGAAGCGATTTGAGCGATGACGGCAAATATGAGCTGACAGCTAATCTATTGCAAAGCAATAGAACAACGTAAAGAGAAAAGAAAAACAAAGCGAATCTGAAATTCGTAAGTTCGAAAGGGCATGGCTAATTATGTGTCAATAAATTTAGGAAGGGAAGACAATTTAAGCAGTATTGTCGGAAAACACAGCCTTCATGATAACATGTCTGGCAACGAATATACGCTAAATGTCGTCGCTGCGGAACGGAATGCCTCCTTAGCCAGCACACGGTTTCCGAAATCGATAATCATAATAGGGTGTACCAGTGTCTAGATCAACGAATGGTCAATCAAATTGATCACATTGCGATAGACCAGAGGCACATTTCCAGAATGTTATATGTTCGAAAATTCCATGTTAAGAATGCGGATATCCACCACGCCACAAGAAATAACAAACACTAAGAGCAAATTTAACGCCAAAATCCAGCAATCGCCAGAGACGGCAAAAGCGTTCTTAGAACGCCCTAGCTTAACACCATACCACCAGCATCTAATGTCAAAGAACAGTGGCAACAATGTCAACAAAACATTAGATGAGCCGCAACTAATGTCCTCGTCTTTCGCCCTTGGTTCGATAAAGATGCTCGAAGCCAAGAACGTGGCCTACAAAGTTAAGCTGCAGGTGAAGACGAGAGCCGCCATTAAGCTCTATGAGCGCAGAAGGAGGAAGGAATATCGGCCTTTCAGACAGAAGAAAAAAAGCAAGAAAAGCGCGCTATTGAGAATATAAAGAGTTGTCCCTCCAGGAAAAATGTTCGCAAGTTCTACCAAAGTGTAAAACGTCAAAACCAAGAAAAAGCATATAAATGATTTAGACCGGTATCACTCCAAGAACAATGTTCGTATGTTCTACCAAAGTGTAAAACTTCAAAGCCAGGGATATAAACCTCGAATAGAATCCTGTCGAGATGAACAGGGAAATTTCGTAGTTGCTACACAGTCGATGCTGAGGAAATGGCGAAAGCACTTCTGCAGGTTGCTAAACGGATATGACGATCAATATTCCGCTGTCAGGCGGAACGTGCCATTCATATTGGCGAAAACAGAGAAAACAACCAACCACAAGTCTTTAGAGAAGTGAGGAAAGCAATATCTAAACTCAAGCTTAACAAGTCTGCCGGAAATAACGGCCTTCTAGCAGAGCTTTATTAACCCGCGGAAATGAGATCACCAACTCATAAGCAAAATTTGGTCAGACGAACTTTTGCCTGAAGTATTGAACCTCCACAAAAATGGAGACCCTGTAACCTGCACCAACAAGAGAGTCATAAGTCTCCTCATCATCGCCTACAAGATGCAATCTGCGTAATATGTGAACGCCTGAAACAGTTTACCAACAACCTGATCGGCACTTATCAGTGTGGCTTTAAGCCAGCAAAGTCCACAACCGATCAAATTTTCAAACTGCGGCAGATCCTGGAAAAAGCCAAGTAGTCCAAATCGATGCATAGCACCTATTCATCGATTTCAAAGCCCCATACGACAGCATTTATAGAGACGAACTACACAGAGCTATGCCCAGATTTGTCAAACTCGTCCTCACCGACACATTCGATACCAAAAAAGGATTTAGGCAAGGAGATGCGCTGTCATGTGACTTCTTCAATTTGATTCTTGAGAGGATTGTGCAAAACTCCCGAGCCAACACCAGAGGCACAATTTTCCAAAAATCGGTGCAACTATGCCGACGATATTGACATTATTGGTAGGACTCAACGTGATATCCTAGCCACGTTTGCTAGAATTGAGAACGAAGCGGCAAAAATGACCAAATACATGCTGTCAGCTTGAAAGGACACACAATATCGACGAATTGAAAAGAGCGTCGCCAATGACAGATATAATATTGAGGCAGTACGGAAATTTGTTTACATCGGCTCCTCTATTAACTCTGACAACAACATCTCGTCAGAAATTAAACGAAGAACTACTTTTGCGAACCGCGTTTTTTTCGGACTAAGAAGGCAATCGTCACTCGAACCACTAAGGATATCCTATGCATACCCTGATCATTCCAGACCTGCTCTATGGCGCTGCAGCAGGGACCATATTGAAATTGGATGCAGAAATCCCTTTTCTTTTTGAGGTTAAAATGCTTCGAAAAATCTTCGGTCCCGTTTGCATTGACGGGCTATGGAGAGGAAGATTCCACCACGAGCTATGCAAGCCATACAGCGACATACCCCTAGTCAAAAAAAAACCTCTATATTAGACGTTTAATATGGCTAGGGGTGTAGAGGGAATAGACACTAGTACACTCCGGGTCCCAGAGTCTTCGATTCCCAGCCAACCCCGGATCTATTAAAGGAAGACCTCACTCAAAAGTAAAAACCGACCTCAACCCTACTTGATTTGCGTAACCTGAGGCAGTTAGCTAACAACCAGGCTTACTGCAGTGCCATGTTTGTTGAGGCCCAGATTTATTCCGGACTGTATCGCCTCTTATTGAATGAATGATGAGTAAGATTCCACCTCCAGACAATGAGACTATGAGAGTCAAATTTTAATAAATTATCTTCCAAAAGCAGCTGTTTTGTAAAAACACAATCATTCCCATTTGGGATCTCATAAAACAATTCCAAAATTTCCATGTTCCGTGATAAAATCTAATTTAGCCTCCATCGGAGAGACTTTTTAAAATAATCCCCTTATTCCCAAAAGATTACAACACACTGGTGACATAAACCACTCGCATGACTTCCAAGTTCCAACATGTGACTTCCCGCTCCATAAACCGCTTACATCATGTCAGCAGAGCAAGTAATCTTAAGCCTCATTCTCTGCCTGTCGCTCATTCTATAAGTTGTATGCAAAATTTAAAAAAAAAAAATCACACATGATCCAAGGAACCCTAGAAACATATTTATGATGGAAACAAAGCATCAAATTCCTCCATATCAGAGCTAATAACTTCCCAAGCATGTTTTTGAGTTTTTATAAAAAAAAAATGTTTATGGGCCTGATAATCATTGTTGGCCCACTCCTACGCAAGTGACAGTTCCCCGAAAACGAAATATGTATCTGCATACCGTATCAGAGATATTTATTTATCTCAAGAGATGATTATTCATTTTTTCATTTCCTTGAGTGTTCAAAAAATGCGATGGGTTGAGTGAACATTTTATTAAGATTTCGTGCAGCGCTGAGGTTTGATTTAAGAAGGATGTTGTGTCATGCATCTGTCAGAATTAATTTGGAACATATTATTGTTCTTGTCAGGCTATTTGACGTGCAATAAATTTTGAGATATTTGAGGAGCAAAAATGGCACAGAATTCTATGAGTGGTGAGGCTCTGCCAGCGTTAATTTAATAGACGCTAATTGAAGTTAACTTTTAGGCTTTCTTTATATAATTGTAGTGTGGGTGTGTATGTCACTGAACTTCTCCTAAACGGCTTGACCGATTTGAATGAATTTTTTTGTATGCATTTGTTTGGCCCTCTGGATGGTGTAGATTCACAAATCAACCTGGCGGCTGGCGGTACAGTCGGTATTTAAGTTATTTATCTATGCAGCCCGTCAGTATATATAACGGGTGATTTTCTAAGAGGTTTAGAACTTTTTTTAAAAAAAAAACACAAAAAATTCGAAAAAATGAATGAAATATTTATTTGAATCGATAGTTTGAACCTTGCAATTTAATGTTTAAAGATAATTTCATGCAAATGTTGACCGCGGCTGCGTCTCAGGTAGCCCATCCGCTGAGTCCAATTTTGGCATACTCTTTCACACATATCGGCCGGTATCTCACGAATGAATGCATGGATGTTGGCTTCCAGTGCGTCAATCGAAGCGGGCTTGTCCCTATAAACATTAGCCTTGACATACCCCCACAAAAAATAATCTAATGGTGTCAAATCGCACGATATAGGCGGCCAATTGACCGGCCCGAAACGTGAAATTAACTGTTCACCAAACTCGCCTCGCAATTGCGCCATTGTTTCGCGTGCTGTGTGGCATGTGGCACCGTCTTGTTGAAACCACATATCATGCAAGTCAAGAACTTCCATTTCGGGCAAAAAAAAGTTTGTTATCATCGCTCGGTAGCGTTCACCATTGACAGTAACGCTGCGATTCGCATCATCTTTGAAGAAATATGGCCCAATAATGCCGCCGGCCCATAAACCGCACCAAGCAGTGGCTTTTTCGGGATGCATTGGTAGCTGTTGCAATGCTTCTGGCTGAGCTTCACTCCAAATGCGGCAATTTTGCTTATTTACGTACCCATTCAACCAAAAATGAGCCTCATCGCTGAACACAATTTTTCGATAAAAAAGCGGATCCTCGGCCAGCTTTCCAAGAGCCCATTCACCAAAAATTCGGCGTTGTGGTAGGTCGGCTGACTTTAGTTCTTGCACCAGCTGTATCTTAAAAGGCTTTACGCCCAAATCCTTCCGCAAAATTTTCCACGTAGTGCTGTAACAAAGGCCTAACTGCTGGGAACGGCGCCGAATCGACGTTTCGCGGTCTTCTGTCACACTAGCTGATACGGCCGCAATATTTTCTTCACTACGCACAGTACGTAAACGTGTTGGTGGTTTAATGTCCAACAAAGTAAATTTGGTGCGAAATTTGGTCACAATCTTCCGAATAGACTGCTCAGAAGGTCGAGAATGCCGATCATAAAATGGAAGCAGCGCGCGATGAACATTTCGTACCGAGCACGAATTTTGATAGTAAAATTCAATAATTTGCAAGCGTTGTTCATTTGTAAGACGATCCATGGTTAAATTGCAAACCAAACTGAAGCTGTTTGACAGTGACACAAGGTACTAAACACACTTCAAAAAATAAATGACAAAGAATGTTCTTTCAAATGATAATAAACATTCTCCATTAAATTTGAATTTTCTGTGTTTTTTTTTCTTTAAAAAAGTAGGGAACCTCGAAATGGATCACCCTATATAATGACGGGCTCAGTGGCGCAATGGTTGGTGCGATGAATTGCCGCACAGAAGGTCTACGTTCGATTCCCAGCCGTAGCAACTCCTAAAATGATTTTTCACTGGCCCTCCTGTCGTGATGATCTGACAAATCGTCCGAGAAGTATCAATTGTCAAGAAAAGCTTATCTCAAATTCGCCGTTCGGAGTCGGCATAAAACAGGAGGTCCCACCATCGTGCAAGAAGTACACATGCACACATGAATGGTTGTGAGAAAGTTCGGCCCTGGGTACTAACGAGCCTGTTGCGCCAAAAATTTGTAATTTTTTTTTTATCTGCACTGCAACTAAACGGCTGGATAAATTCGAATGAATTTTTGTGTTAAAATATCATGCAGGACAACGTCTGTCGGGTTCTCCAGTAAATATGTAAGGCACATAGCGATTTGTTTGGTACTATGTATATATTAGTACCAGTTAAATCATAATTGGAACCCAAAAAATTATGAAACCGATATTTTCTTTGATAAGATGGTTATAGAATTCATTAGAGAATTCTGTCACTATAGTTTCATTAAAATCTCAAATAACCACACTTGAGATTAGGGATGATCCTTCAAAAGATTTATGGAAAATTGAAACAAGCGAAGAAGTGAACACACATCATTGGAACCAATGTGTATTATGTAGGTATTTGGTGAAACGAAAATCATAACTTCAGAAAAATAATTTCTTGTCCTTGAAAAACAGAAAAAAAAATCTGCGGAAGTTTTAGTTAGGAACTTAAATTTTTTTGGAAAAACATTTTTATAAGTCATGAGCTTCGCTTAAGGCATTTGATGGTTGCCTCGATGTTAATTTTTTGACGACTCACTTCAAAATGTGTCTTGTATAAAATATTTTTAGTCGTTCAAGTGAGGGCTTCATGCGCATATTCGACTCAAAGTCATATCTGTCAAAAGTGACGTTTTGTCCAATTGAAACATTCCGTGTTGGCAACATATACTTGCTTTGACCCTGTTCAGGCTCGAGTCACCACGCAAAATTCGACAAGTAGTGGTCTCTGAAATGCTGTGTTCCTACTCGTGTTGGTTTATCGTTTACTGAACCAGTGTACTCAAAATTATTCACCACACTTCGAATAATCCTTTTGGTAGGACGATTATAGCGATTGTTAAATGGATGAATTTCTCAATTGCACGTGTTGTTGAATGCTATGTCCATCCATGGTAATTTAGCAAACCAGACTGAATAAATGAAACCAAGTTTTTCAAAGTTTTCTTGGTAAAAAAAAATTTTGTTACTTTTATATTTATATCTTAGATAATAGGCCGAAAGGCATTAGAATTAAGTTATCGAGTAATTTAGGGGGCCCGCATAGAGCAAGTAAGTTAATTAAGTAGTTGATAAGTAGGCTAGTTTTTTCATGAATTTTTGTCTAGCATTTAAGTTAGTTTTAAGAAAAATAAAATAAAAATGAATTTAAAAAAAAAAAAAAAAAAAAACGGATGAAGCTTCAACAATTTGGCCGGTATGAACTGTCGAAATTGAAAGTGGTCTATTGAAGACCCTCTACGAATCATTTCGTATGCTGCTCTATGACTAGGTAGTGGATATTGACATCGACTACTTCCGCAACTGCGCCATCAACCGAGGGTCTCCCATTTTCAGGCATACTTTCATCGGACCAAATTTTGATACTGAATTTACGTATGTTACCAAGTGATCTCCAATGGTGGGCAAGAATACCGTCATACCCAACAGTCTTGTTGAGCTTTAGCTCAGTTCAACGCCGAGTAACCACGGAACATTTAGTTGTCTTTTTCTATAAATTATTGTTCAATAACTTTTGGCTGTGATTAGTTTCTCAGCCAACGAAAGAGGACTAAGATCAATGGCGAAGGGCATTTGTTGGGGAATCTTGATTATTATTAGCATTTTGTCTCACATCGTATATGGCCGATCCACAAAAAAGAAAACCCTCTGAACTGCACCAACTACAGAGGCAATCGTCTCACCAACATCGCCTACAAGATCCTTTCTGATGTAATATGTGAACGTCTGAAAACGTTTACCAACAACGTGATCGGCCAGGAAAGTCCAAAACCATTCAAACTTTCACACTTTGGCAGATCCTGGAAAAAACCCAAGAAGTCCAAATCGATACCCACCACCTATTCATCGATTTCAGAGCGACATACGACAGCATTTATAGAGACGAACTATACAGGGCCATGTCGAGTTTTGGTATACCGCCAAAACTCGTCCGTTTTTTTTTATGGAGAATTCTCGCTGCTCCATCAGGGACGGAAACGACCTCACCGACACATTCGATACCAAAAAAGGCAAGGTTGTGCTGTCATGTGACTTCTTCAATTTGATTCTTGAGATTACTGCACAAAATTCCCTAGCCAACACAAGAGGCACAATTTTCCAAAAATCGGTGCAACTACTAGCATACGCCGATGAGATTGACATAATTGGTAGGACCAAAGTTTATGAAGCCATAGAGATGACGCATTGAGAAAATAAAATTGAAGCTTTTGCTCACCAGCTTCATGGTACGGAGGGGCTGTATGCACGTACACACATGAGAAACGAGAAACGAGATGTACGACCTGCCATACACCAATTTTTCTTGTATGCAGTGCGTCATCTGTATGACTTTATTATCTTTGGTAGGACTCAACGTGATGTCATAGCCACGTCTGCTAGTATAGAGAAGGAAGCGCCAAAAATAGGCTTAGCTGTAATTGAGGGCAAGACAAAGTATATGCCGTCAACACGAAAGGACACACAACATCGACCGTTGGACAAAACATCACCATTGACAGATAAAACTTTTAGGTAGTACGGGACTTTGTCTATCACTGCTTCGCTATAAACTCTGACAACATCTCGTCTAAAACTACACGAAGAATTACTCTTGCCAACCGCTGTTTCTTCTGGCAACTTACTAGTAAAGCCCCCACTCGAACTACTAAGGAGATCCTATATAAGACCCTGATCATCCGAGTCCTGACCTACGGCGCTGAAGCATGGACCGTATCAAAAGCGGATGTAGAAATCCTTTATCGATTCGAGTTGGACAATTTTCGAACAATCTTTGGAGCTATGGAGACGAAGATTTAACTAAGAACTTTACGAGCTGTACAGCGACATGCCCCTGGTCAAAAAACTCCGTATTGGTCGTTTAAGATGAAAAGGACATGTCGAACGAATGGACACCAATACTCTGGTTCGCAGAGTCTTCGATTCCCAGCCAGATATCAGCCGCAGTAAAGACAGAGTTGGCCTTAAGTGGAGCGCAAAAGTAGAAACCAACCTCAATCAACTTGGAGTGCGCAACTGGTGGCAGTTAGCTAAGGACCGGGCTAATTGGAGAGACATGTTGGTTGAGACCCAGGTTCATTCTGGACTGTAGCGCCACTAAAATACGTATATAACACCAGCTTTGTTTTCCCTGCTGTATACTAGTCCTGTTTCTCTAGAAAAGGTTGAAAACTCTTTGGTTAACCTGTTTACCTTTTGATAAAATTCCATAAACCTTGCGGAAACCGACCAAATTTGAGTATTCAACTGTAGACAGTAAGCAAATGGACATATAAATAGAAAAACACGTTGGTAATGGTCCAGGTCAGCCTTGAGTTGCAAAACTTAATAAAGTATATGTTTCGTATCGCAACTTTTTTGTATATTTTCGTTGCCAAGTCCATCAATCCGTTTTTTTTTTCTGAATGTGGGACCAAATATGCCAAAAATTTGGATTTTAATCAATCATAGCATTATGGTGATAGAGAAGTCCTGAAAAGTGGGCCTTACAAACCTTTCCGACTTTCGGTCTGTGTACGCAACTGGATTTGAAGTTGCTTGTCGGATTTACTTTAAATTTGAATCCTCATTTATAAAAAAAGGAAAATCAATTCGTTTGCCAATTGCTAGGCTAGCTCAATGGAGTGAGTGCATTAACTAGAGCATTTTTGTCGGATTACATCAACAACGCCAGATTTTTTTAATTTGTTTAATCTGATTTGGCCAAATTGTTCATGCTTGTCTTCCGTTGGATTTTAACCGCTCTAACTGAAAATCGTTCATCTAACTTTCTTATTGCCCCCAAAATAGGGGATGGTATACCGTATACCTGCAAATCTCATAAGTAGATATGTTGATTTCGTCCCACTTCTTGGCAACCTCCTTGTACAACACTTACTCATTTATCTTCACCGCAAGTTCCTCAAATTCATACAGTGAATGTTCACCTTTCTTTGTTCTTTGAAGTTTGTGTTTTAAAGCATGTAGCTCCTGCCTCATCAACACCGCCTAATGGAGTCGTTTTTCTGCTCAGTTAGAAACCACTTAAATTTTTCGGATGTTTGTGAAGTCAAATGCTCAGCCATTCTTTCGTTTGGCAACATCTTCCGTGATATGAGTATACTCGTAATTTTGCTGAAGGCTTAGGGTGTCATTGACATGTCATTCCAACTTCCTCATAAGAGTCGCCATAAATAAAAATCGAGTCTTCAGGGTTTTGTTTAATTTAAAGATTGGTATCGAATCGCCGTGTCATCTGATGAGACCTCTGTATGTCATTACCTTTCATCTATCTGAGCCCCGATTTTTCAGTGCTAGATCATCCTAGTTTCGGTATTAAACTTGAATTAACTCGGGAAACGTGTTTTCAGTCAATTTTAATCCAGAGTGAGCTTTGATTTTTTAATCCTGCAAGTTCGGTGCGTTAGCCCAGGGTCAGATGTTTTTGAAAGGTAAAATAACAATCGAAAACATCTTTTCAATTCATTTTATGTGGTTACAAATACTTTTAAAAAATATATACGTCTACGATATATTGAGATTCAGATCTCAGTAACTCAGAATTTTTCGATATATTAACGGTTTAACGGTTTTAAAGAAAAAGTTTTATAATATCGCGATAAAAACTAACAGCTGGCAACAGAGTTGTTGCAGATTCGAAACATTTCGATAATTTTTTGCCAGCAAAATCGATAAATTATCAGTGTCACCACCACTCATGGGTTCAAATTCAATCCTCCACTAAAAAACTGTTTTATGAGTTAACTCTAGATTAAATTTAATTCAGGGTTAGTTGACATGGGTTAACTCAGAGTTGACTCAGCACTAAAAAACCGGACCTTTTCTTTAAAGACCGTCTTATTTGAGGTGGCACCCTACCTATGCATCCAGTTCGATGGATTTATAGGTGTTACAAAGGATGGTTAAATTTTAAGGGCCGATGTTGATTTTTAATAAAACAAATATTTTTAAAAATTACTGTTTTTTCTTTATATTACGATAATACTGGTATGGTTCAATTATGTATGGAATAAAATATCGACAAAATGGCGGCCGCGACCTCGTCGGTACACCTCCATCCGATGGTCCAAACTTGCGATGATGCTGTGGCATAATTGAGGTTCGATGACGTTAATGTGCCGAATTATCTCATCCTTGAGCTCTTGAATTGTGGTTGGCTTATCGACGTACACAATTTCTTTCAAATAATCCCAAATAAAGAAGTCCAACGGTGTCAAATCACATGATATACGCGGCCAATTGACATCGCCACCACGTGAGATATCATGGCCATTGGATTTATCGCGCAAGAGAGTCATTGTTTCGTTAGCTATGTGGCATAGGGCACCGTCCTGTTGAAAGCACATATCATCCACATCCATATCTTCCAGTTCGGTCCATAAAAAGTTCGTTATCATCGCACGATAGCGAACACCATTCCTAGTAACTGCCTGACCGGTCTCATTTTGGAAAAAATACGGCCCGATGATGCCGCTGTTGCTCGGGGTTGATTTGAGTTTCAAATAAAAAAAATCTATTTTTGGTTATTAACAAAACATCACACTTGGCATGCTTGCGGCAAGGCTCGCTCTAACTCGCCGGATAAGGGTGGATTCTCAATGTTGTTAACACCTATGCAACATAGAGAAAAATTCTCATGCCAAGATTTACATACGTACATATGTTTTTCACTTATTATCTATCGGACGGACATTCACTAAAAAAAAAGGTTAAATCAATCTTAGATACATTTAATAGTGTGGCTGGTGGTATGCCGCACTGGGTACAATTTTACCCTCCCAATCACTTCACGTGACTCACCTTTGGCAACCATATTACCCATGTTTTAACTAGTTGCCCCTAAATTAAAGACTGAGTTTTGCCTAGTTATCAATCAGAATCAGCTTTAAGTTTCTAGCCCCCATTCAAAAAATTAGACCTGCATTTTACTTATAAAATTAAAACATAATATTTATTCATAAAAAAAAATATAACATAATTCATAATTTTGACGGTTGATTCATTAAAGTCAAAAGATTAAATATTTCTGTATTCAGGATTAGCTAGCGAATCCATCTTATTAAATAAATATAATTATTTAATTTATATACATTTTGTTGCGTGTCAAGTTATCAAATTAAAAACAATTTTTTTTATAAATCTTTTAACTTACAAATACCAAATTCCAAACTGGCGTTGGTCTTAACAAATAGCAATTTAATTAAATGTAATGAATGACTTACGTTTTTAGATCCTTTTTCTATCGGATAGTTCAAAGTTATGATTGTGTATATGTATGTGTGTCAGTGTAATGATTTGTGTATGATGATGAATCCGGAAGTATTGTGCGCACAATCCTCTCTTCGAATCTCTATTGTTTTATCTACAAATGTTGTTAAATTAATTTTTTTTTTAGTAAGTCATAAATTGGATGTTTTTTTGTTCATTAATATTTAACGTCTGGATTAAGGTATATATATAGATATGTTCAAATATTTTAACAGTTTACAAAATTTCAACAATACTTACAATATAATCTTATACTAACTTATTCTAAACTAATCATAATCATACACAATTCAAACCTGCTCCTTCCACCGATAATTGTGGGGGATTGGATATTCATACAGCTGATACCTTGTGAAGCTATGATCAGCTGCCTTCTGATATCACTGATGTGTATGCGCCTTTCCGCAGTGCAATACCAAAACAGGTTCAGCGTGTCTGCAAAGTTGCTGTGACAAAAAAAAAAAAAAAACTCCGTCTGCTTTGCAACATGTGTCCACACACAATGTCTCAGATAACATTGCCATTGTTGTGAGTCAGGGTCGGGCCACAGGGGCATCTTCAGTGGAGGTGAGGAGGGCATGGCACGCTTGTGGTTGCTCAGCTAAGCTCGTCGGACGGGGTAGTTCTTGCCCGCTCACCACATACCACCTGCTCGACAAACATTTTGTTCGTGCCAAAATATAAAAAAAAACAAAAAAAAAGAAGAAGGAAGCTACGTTACGTTGACAACGGACGGACCTCTAGAGATAGGAAAGTAGAGATGAAAAGGAAAAAGCACCACTCATGACTGATGCCTCCATCGGTGAGAAATCTGGGAACACTTCGCGTGACTAAACGTAGACTAAATCCGCGAAAACCCTAACCGCAAATTCGATCCCAGATTCTTTCTCACCAGTGGAAGGTTCGCTATGACCTTCGAAACACGCCTGGTGTTGTTGGCAAGAGATGGCCATCCCACGACACTACCGATTGCTATCACCCTGGCCGTATTGTGAGTGATAGCCCCTGAAGTTTACTCCCCAGTCAAAACTAGTACGTATATGTACGAGTCGTCACGTCGCGTTATGTCATCGTCGATCTGAAAAGGACGGCCTTCCCATGAACACACACACCGTTCGCGTTAAAGATTTAACCGATCATCTCAACGAAGAAGATTTACCCGCAAAAAAAAATAACAACCCCGCTAATTTCATACTTTGAGTGCCACTTTTATTTAATTAAAAATACCCTAACTTAATTTATTACTTAAAGCTAAAAGAAAGAGAAATTTAATAAAAATTCAAAAAAAAAAAGGAAAGAAAAATCAAAAAAAAAATTACAGCAAAACTGCACTAAACACTATAAAAAGAAAAAAGGAAATATTGGTTCAAAAAAACTTAATTTACTAAAACTTACGTGATTACAGTCCCCCGAAGTCCTGCCGGCAGCACGTGAAGGAGACTCTGCAACGAAGCCAATTCGGCATATGCGCGCACAAAAAAAAAATGCTTAGCAGTGGCTAGTACTGCTTGTTGGTTGCAAGTGCACAGTCTGCAATTTTGTTGCCGTTATGGTTGATGACGTGGCACTGGAAACTTTTTCGCCAAGAGCGGGTGTAAATGATAACCTCACAAGTATTGGTGTTAAGAGACGAGGCGGGATAAGAAGATAATGGCTGCGAGTGATGTGTTCTCTTTGATCACCTTTAGATTATACCAAATTAAATAGTTTGGGTGGAATCAAAAGTAGGTGTACCAAAGCTGCCGATCAAATCGATTCTCTCAGTTGAATGCAGTATCGATGTTTTTTGTTGTTGTAGGTGTGCACAGAGATTAGGTGGAGATCGACTATGGGATTATTCTATTAATCAAATCTCCACATGTCTCGATTGCCAAAATTAAAAAGAAAGATCGAGTGACAAGTTTTTTGCTAGTAACCTCGCTGTAATTGATTTTTCGACTTGGTTTTTTTTTTTTCATTTCTGTCATCCCTCAGAAATGACAAGTGTAGACTTTTTTATTCATTTTTATTTACGTGTTGGTAGCTTTGGATATAATAAAAACTGTATTACCAATTTGCTATAGTAAAAATAACATATAGAAAAACTACTAAAATTTTGATGCCTACGTCACGAAATCTAACATTCGTAACACCGCCATAAAGCGCACCAAACAGACGCTCTTTGTGGCTGCATTGGTTTTTCGACAATCTCTCCTGGATTATCATTCGCCCAAATGCGGCAATTCTGCTTATTGACGAATCCACTGAGGTGAAAATGTGCCTCATCACTGAAGATGATTTTCTTCGAAAATTGATGATCCACTGTTGCCATTTCCTGCCACCATTCTGATCATTTACGACGCTTGAAATGGTCAAGAGGCGTTAGTTCTTGAGTCAATTGCACCTTGAAAGCGTGTAAATGCAAGCCTATATACATAACGTTCATCAACGACGAGCGTGAGAGGTGCATTTGTTGGGCACGACGACGCGACGAGTTGAGGTGGACGGCTCTTCAGCCACACTATCGCGAACAGCAGCAATATTTTCTTCAGTACGAGCTATACGAGCATCCACTGGTGTTTTCACGCCTCCAACAGATCCGGTTTTCTAAAATTTTTGAATTATTTTTCCGATTGTACGCACATTTGGACGATTAAATTGACCGAAAAAATCACGAAGTGCACGATATGCATTTTGATGTGAACGCCCATTTTCATAATAAGCCTGAATAACTCTAACGCGTTGCTCGATTGTATATCCTTCCAATTGAGTTAGTCTGAAATTGACAAATGTCAAATGAAATGCAGAAAAAAACTTGACGTTTAGGTGTGGTTCACATTCAACATCGGCCCTTAAAATTTTACCACCCGCTATGTACTCCTCTTACCAATTTATAATCACTCATGACTGTGATTAAAGTTTATCTGCTAGCAAATAAAATAATTTTATGCCTTATAGTATCTTACCATATCCTTAAATCCTTTCTTTTCAGCAACATCACGATATATTTGCTAGACATAAATATGTTGCGTATCTAACGGCTTCCGGTGACTTGTGAAGTAAGTTGACTTTATTTAATTTATTTTTGCATAAATTCATATTTTTAAGAAATGCAAACCCTCCATTTTGGGAGTGGCGTTTCGAATAAACAAAACCACATCTATACCATTCTATATAAAATTCAAAAATAGATAATTAAATGCAAAACATCTTCGGATCAAGAATTGGCTAACGTCGTTATAAATCAAAAACTCCATTTTGTCGGATTCTATTTTAAGAAAAATATATAATTAGCTTAAAAGCTATTTTTCAGCTTTTTGTCAATGTGTTACGGTGAAAATTGTCTTTTTGGTGGTCTCTTGAGTTTGCGATATTTCATCGGTTTATTAGAGATGTATATTAATGACACTTCGCACTGTTGTTGTTGGCCTGTGACATTAATGAAGATCAGGTTTCATATTTTCGAAATTACCATTTGACGACAAATCTAATGACTTGATGTATAAATGCCTAAACAAATATAGGATTAAACAAATCTTTGTATGTTAACGATAAATATTTAGATTGACCTTGTGGTGTTGAGTGTTTTTTTTTTTAAATAATAAAAGTTGACTTTACTGACTCATTTGTCAAATCAGTTTTGCAAATGCGTTTGAAAACATTTACGCATTTGGTCATATAAAGGTTTACTTTGGATGTAACTCTACCCTTTAGAGTAGAGAAAATAGTAAGACTTTTCACTTTAGAACTTAGCCTTTAAGAACTACCTGCTTGGATGGCTACACGCCGTTAAAGGATTTGTGATTAAAAAAAAAAGTTTGACGTTATCCGAGGTTTATATTGAAGAGTGTTAGGTACTACCAGTATTTACTAGGGTAATGGTGTACATTTATATAAAAGCTCTTCTGTCAATCTAAATTTCAAACCATTTTTTGCGAAAATGTAAGCCCACTGTAAATAAATTTAGTTTTTGGTATGCTTTCTCTTTTACGCAAGTGCATTCTGCTGTTATCGTATATCTGTCACCTTACACTAAATTATGACATTTGAACTGTAAACACATATATTTTCCTGCCAGCAGTTAAATCTTCCCAGCAAGTCAAAGTTACACATACACTCCCTAAACTACCAGCTAAACAAATTCAGCTAGTATTGGCCCTCAATATAAAGCTCCGGGTTGAGGCCCTTTAGATTACGCAAGTATGTAATCAAAAGAATGCACAATAAGTCTTCACCCACTACAAATGCAAACTGCGCAGTATTCAGTCATGTGTTTATCGCTGACTAAAGCTGGTCGTCGTTATTAATGTTAAGATGTTTCTAACTTACTTGAGTGGCGCTATAGGCCGAATTGAATCTGGGCCTCAACCAACATGCTTCTCCAATTAGCCCGGTTTTTAGATAACTGCCTCCAGTTGCGCACTCCAAATTGGTTAATTTCGGTTTCTACTTATGCGCGCCACTTATGACGAGGTCATCCTCTACTCTGCGAGCCGGAGTATTGGTGTCCATTCGTTCTATTTACATGCCATCTACCTAGCATCTACCTAGCCATCTTAAACGTCCAATGCGGAGTTTTTTGACCAGGGGCATGTCGCTGTACAACTCGCTTAGTTCTTGGTTGAATCTTCGTCTCCATAGCCCGTCAACGCAACCGGGATCGAAGATTTTTCGAAGAATTTCACTATCAAATCGACCAAAGATTTCTGCATCCGCTTTTGAGATGGTCCATGCTCCAGTGCCGCAGAGCAGGACTGGGATGATCAGGGTCTTACATAGCATCTCCTTAGTAGTTCGAGCGAGGGCTTTACTACTGAATTACCTTCTCAGCCCGAAGAAACAGCGGTTGGCAAGAGTAATTCTTCGTTTAATTTCAGACGAGATCTTGTTGTCAGAGTTAATATCAGAGCCGAGATAGACAAAGTCCCGTAATACCTCAAAGTTATATATTCTGTCAATGGTGAAATTCTGTACAATTCGTCGATGTTGTGTGTCCTTTCGTATTGACAGCATATACTTCGTCTTGCCCTCATTTACTGCTAAACCCATTTGTTGCCGCTTCCTTCTCTATACTAGCAAACGTGGCTATGACATCACGTTGGGTCCTACCATTGATGTCAATATCGTCGGCGTATGCTAGTAGTTGTACAGACTTTTGGAAAATTGTGCCTCTGGTGTTGGCTCGTGAGTTTCTCACAATCCTCTCAAAAATCAGATTGGAGAAGTCAGATGACAGCGCATCGCCTTGCCTAAATCCTTTTTTGGCATCGAGTGTGTCGGTGAGATCGTTTCCGACCCTGATGGAGCAGCGAGAATTCTCCATTGTCATCCTACACAAACGGACGAGTTTGGGCGGTATACCAAAACTAGGCATGGCTCTGTATAGTTCGTCTCTATAAATGCTGTCGTATGCGGCTTTGAAATCGATGAATAGGTGGTGGGTATCGATTTGGACTTCTTGGGGTTTCTTCCAGTTTCTGCCGAAGTGTGAAGATTTGATAGGTTGTGGACTTTCCTGGCCTAAAAAACCACACTGACAAGGGCAGATCAGGTTGTTGGTAAACGGTTTCAGGCGTTCATAGGATCTTATAGGCGATGTTGAGGAGACTTATGCCTATGCAGTTGGTCCAGCTTAAAGGGTGTCCTTTTTTTGTGGATCGGGAGACGATGTAAGTTCCATTCTTCAGGCATACTTTCTTCCGACCATATTTGGCTTATGAGTTGTTGGATGTTACTTACCAAATCATCTCACTTCACTCAGGTCGGGTGGTTGGCAGCTTTCGCTGTCGTTGCCAATATTGATTGCTTCGTTCTGCCTGACAGCGGATGATGTTCGTCATCGTCGTTTAACAGTCTGCAGAAATTGTTCTTCCATATCCTCAGCATCGACTGTGTCTCAACTACGATATATCCTTGTTCAGTTGTTATTATTTCGATTAGCTAATTATTTCATAGCCTATATAAATAGTTTCTCAATAAAGAGGGAAAAAAACACACCTTATCTACGGATGGTTCAAAGGGACTGCATAAATGAGATCACTGTCGGTCCTCCCAATGGACATCAGAATGGATCTATAATTTACCTAAGTACAATTTGAAATGATGATGATCCCCTGTCTCGTCAACCCAAATCTTAAACCTAAATGTGAAAGCGATATGTACAAAACTTTTAGCAGTTGTTTAATGGGACAAATTTTCAGAACTGGCTTACAAAATTTTATTAAATCTAAGCCATTTCCAATGAATTGATGTTTCATTAAAATATTTTTTATCCAGAAGACAGAATGATCAATTTGTACTCATGCAAACATATTGATTTCAGGCAAATATTTTATTCATCCTTCCTAGAATAACTATTTTTCCAAGTTTAGTCCTTTCATATGCTTTTGATTAAATTATTTGTTTTTATGTATCTAAACGATTCTCAGGAAATAAAACAAATAATCGGCACAAGTTATAAATTAACTATTCCTAAGTAAAATATCCCGTTTAAGCAATAACCCACTCAGCAAAATTTTCTGCTGAATTTTCAAACTTACAAGTCTTCTTCACCAGAATGATGAATGTTGGATTTCAGTTTTAAATAAATCCTGCAGGCGAATGTGCGGGCTGCGGTCTTTCGGCTTCGATTTGTATTTGGCCTTGTACCCAGAACAGAGTTCGTTTTTTTTTTTATTTGGAAAAAAGTTTTTTACTCCCCGTCGTTGCGGAATAAGTTACTACTCCCTTGTGATGCCATTAAAGGCTGTTTACTGATCAAACACCACAATAAAAGGCGCAATAAACAACATTCGGCGGATTTGTGATTTTCTATTTGCCCATCGGGAGCGGGACCGAGGCCCAGAGTTCATCTATTAACATTTTATTACTTCAAAAATGGCAGAATCATATCGGCCGATTTATTGCAAATTAAGTCTCATTGATTGCATATTGAAAATAGCAAGGCTTCATCCTTTTTGGGGCTATTCCTCGAGCGCGTATCAAAGTTGGCATAGCATACACACTCTTGGAGAAACTTTGGAGGTTCATTAAAACTTTCTCACAGGAGCCAGTCCTGCGGAGTGACGAGACTTAAAGTTATCAACAGAAATCTGTTTCAATATATCTAGGACGTATATTTTCAATCTTTTTTTTCCCCCCACACCGTTATATCGTTTCATCGCAATTGCCTAACTTCAAGGGGAGGAGGTGGGGGTTTGTTGATAACTTTTCGTGCCGACCATTGCGCGGTTGTTGGTTGGAACACCGAAATGGGTATTTGAAAAGTTTCCACATTAGGGAAAGTCTAAAAGGGTAATCAAAAAATGGTCAGGAGGGGAAGAGTAAACGGTTTTTTCGAAACTCTGCTTCCTATATGATTATCCAAAATGGCGTTTTCTACGTTAGTTTGATTAAGTTAAAGTGATTTGGGTGTACAGGTCAAGTTGAATTTGCAACGCGTACTATGTAGCTGTGTATAGGTGGAAAGTTTCGTGATAGTGAATTAAGCTGTCATAATGGGAATTCAGATTGGATCCTTTGGGAGATGGGAATATAAATTATAAAATAACATTGAATGTGAAACTTTGTTTTCGTTTCCTGTAGTTATTGTCCATATATGCCTCTATTAAGGATTGGGGTTGGTTATTTGTTTTCGTAGCGTTGGATACTTTATTTAGGTCACAGACTATTAAAAAAAGGTAGAGTTTGAGAAATAACATTGACATTATGTCATATATTGGTTCGGATGGAATTATTGCAATGAGGGCTTTTTTAATAGCTCATAAAAGAATAGCGTGGAGATTTGAGATAATTTATATTTTTCCATAAATGTTAGGTTACTGCATATGATTAAGTACCAGAAACATACTACTTTGGATCGTAATTTCAATGGCAATATAGTTTGAAATGTCTTTTCCCAATAATTGGATCCGTAATCCGCAAATCGAAAATTTAGCTTATCCTTTTGAAATGTAACCTTCAAATGAATTGCAGAGGTTTCTTCTGTCATCCTACCAGTATAACACTGCACGCGTCATACATAATATTGTTAGTACACACGTAGACACGAAATGACCCATCTAAATAAAGTTAAAAATCTAGAGATTATTTATATAAATTAGGCCTTTCAAAACACACGGGGATGTACTGAATTTTGTGAATTAATACAAGTGTGTGTGCTGTGATTTTGTTTTGCTTCCATGTTTTGTTTTCAATTTTGTTTTTGGTTTTTTGGTTTGCTCGGGATAGTCAAAAAAACTACAATAGCATATAATTATTTCACAGCCTATCTATTTTTTGACACCGCTGCAGCGCTCATAGAAAATAAAACACGGACCAAAAATTATAAACAAATGTGTTGGGTAAAGAAATTGCGGGAAACAAGATAAATAAAGGGAAATATTCAGCAATTATTAAACGATTCTTAGGAGAGACATTGAAAAGAAGCCAAAAAGAAAAAGAAGAGGAAGTGAGCGTTTTCAGCTACATTGAGATTCCTTTCGACAAAATAAGATTTCAAGGATCTTGATCAAAATACCAAACTCTTGGAATTTTGCTTACAACAGATAGCAATTGAAGTTTTCAAACCTATGAATAATAATATGAGGGTTATCTATGTAAAAGTATATACACTCCGCTTCAACTGAATATGCACACAAATTTCCTAAGGTATGTTGTCAATTTTTTCTTACCTTTGAGCGTAAATGTATCATTTGATGATGCTGACTGTTTGCTGATGATGTTGAAAAAACAAATCGGAAGGAATAATCAAAAAAGTACCGCTGTTTTTTTTTCTCGCTTTTCTTGCAAAGCGTTCCATATGGAAAAATGCGAATGAAATGCGAAATGAAAATGTTGTGTCTATTTAGTTGTACAAAATGTCTTTTACTATAAAATGCAACACTAATGAAAAATAAGTTCAAATAGCTAAATAGTTTCAACAACGTTGGCGGACTTCACTTTTCCAGAGCTATCGCAGATGCAGCAAAGTTAATTTTTGTAGACATTGTTTGCAAAGGCCGCATAAGCGACGCTTACTTACTTAGTATTACTGGAGCTATAGTCCACAATGAAACTGGGCCTCAACCAACATGCTTCTTCAATTAGCCCGGTCCTTAGTTAACTGCCTCCAGTTACGCACTATAAGTTGGTTGAGATCGGTTTCTAAAGGCTTTTTTTTTTGAGGTATACAACTTCGAATTGAAATAAAACACACGAAAGTCGTTTTAATTTCCATCAATTTGGCTATATTGGAGGGATAATTTTATGCCAATTATGTTTCAATATGATTTTAGGCATGTAATCGCCGCGGCTGCTTCGAATAAAGCCAAGTCTAGAGGTCCAATTTTTCTTTTTCGAGCATTTGGGGCTATATGTTGGAAATAACGCCCCGAATGTTGGCTTCATTATCCCCTAACGTTTCTGGTTTGTTGGCGTAGATGAACGATTTCAAAATTCAAACAATAATCCAATGGTGTCAAATCACACAATACAGGTCCATTCCGTGAAAATATGCTCTCATCGAATGTTTCCTTCAATAAATCGATTGTGACGTTCGCTGTGTGGCATTTGGGGCCGTCTTGTTGGAACCACATCTCATCCACACTTATACCATCCGATTCAACAAAAAATAGTCGGTTATCATGGCTATATACCGGTCTCCATTCACGATAACTGACTCTCCAGCATCATTTCAGAAGAAGTATGGCCCAATGACTCCACCAGCCCATAGAGCACACCAAACAGTCAGTTTTTGTAAATGTAATGGCGGCTCAATGGTCTCATGTGGATTCTCTTCACTCCATATGCGGAAATTTTGCTTGTTGACGATGCCATTTAACCAAAAATGAGCCTCATCACTGAACAAAATTTTGCGATGAAAATCAGCACCATACGCCAAAATCACGATACATTGTATGGTCTCACGGCATTAATTCTTGTACAAGCTCGATCTGTAAGGTCGTAAGTCAAGATCTTTTCCCAAAATCTTGCATAAAATTGATGGACAAAGCTCCAATTGCTGTGTACGGTGGCGAATCGATTCATTTGGGTCCTCTTCAACCCTTTGCTCTACAGCTGCAATTGTTTCTACGGTGCACAGTGTTCGACGTCTCTGCTGATGCGTATTATCACATAGAGTAAGCGTAGTGCAAAAACGATCCATGGTTAACCGAATTAATAGCTCTGATCGACGATTATGTCGACCATAAAATGAACGGAGCTTGCGGTAAACTTCGCGAACTGAACCATTATTGTCGAAATAAATTTGCACGATTTGAAAGCGTAGTTCATTTGTCAACCTATTCATGATGAAATGGCAAACCAAACTGAACATAAATGACAATAAAGTTTCCCGGTTTGACCACAAAATATCACTTTTATCTCCATTCGAAAAACCAACCTCTAAAAAAAATAGCGGAGCCAAATAGATAGACAAAGTCCCATACTACCTCAAAGATATATATGTCAATGGTGACGTTCTGACCAATTCGTCGATGTTGTGTGTCCTTTTTGACGCAAATATCTTTTTTTGGGATCGTATGTATCGGTAACAAATAATCGGTCAACAATTAAACTGTTGGCGCAGCAGGCTCGTTAGTACCCAGGGTCGAACTCTCTCACATCAATTCATGTGTGCGTGTGTACTTCTTGCTCGATGGCGGGACCTCCTGTTTTATGCAGACTCTGAACGGCAAATTTGAGATGAGCCTTTCTTTACAGTTGATACTACTCGGATGATTTGTCAGAGGAGGGCCAGTGAAAAATCATTTAGGTGTTGCTACGGCTGGGAATAGAACACAGACCTTCTGCGCGGCAGTTCATCGCACTAAATATCGCACCACTGAGCCTATTTGACTGGCTGTTTTAAAAAAATAATTTCAAAGTTTTTGTTCGCTTTGGGATCATATGGTAACCCATCCTGGCAAGAGTACGATAACTAAATCGCCAAGAAATAATAACGGTTTCTTAGAGCTAATCAATTCAAGCATTTTTTTTAAATTTTTGTTCATCTAGTTTTCAGATTTTGATTAAGAATTGATTAGAGCAACGAATCAACAATTGAGCGTCTAGTGGAAAAATTTGAGTCCCGTGCCAGTGAGACAAATAAGTGCCCGTAGTATGGAGAATATTGCTGCCGCTGAGGCTTCAGTTGAAGAAAGCCCAAATGTGTCTCTCACACGTCGTTCTCAAGCGTTGGGCATCTCTGTGACGTCGTTGTGGCGAACTTTGCGAAAAGAACTTGGCCTACATCCTTACAGGATTAAATTGGCGCAAGAACTAAAGCCGCTTGAACACCAGAAGCGTCGTATATTCGTGAATTGGGCTGAGCAACAACTTGAAAATGATTCGGATTTTCATCGAAAAATCATCTTCAGCGATGAGGCTCATTTCTGGCTGAATGGCTTCGTCTATAAACAAAATATGCGGTATTGGTCAGGCAGCAACCCACACGTACTCCATGAGTCATCATTGCATCCAGAAAAAAATTACGGTTTGGTGTGGTTTATGGGCCGGCGGCGTCATTGGGCCGTGATGATCAAGACCGGCACGTTACTGTGAATGGGAATCGCTACCGTTCAATGATACCCGAATATTTTTGGCACCAATTGGATGATATGGAATTGGAGGACATGTGGTTCCAACAGGACGGCGCCACAAACCACACAGCGAATGCCACAATCAATTTATTGGAAACCAAGTTTTGAGAACGTGTTATCTCACGAAATGGTCCAGTCGCTTGGCCGGCTCGGTCGTGCGATTCGACGCCGTTAGACTATTTTCTGTAGGGCTACGTCAAGTCTATGGTCTATGCCAACAAGCCAGTGAAGATTGATGAACTTCGTACGAATATCGAAAGTGAAATTGCAGCAGTATCGGCCGATTTATGCTTGAAAACCGTCGAAAATTGGGTTCAGCGTCTGGACTTCTGCCTCCGAGCAGTTCCATACATAATGGCATCAAACTAACTTTCACAGGAATAAAGAATTTCATTGATATCCAAAACCGTTTTTGTTTTATTTAAAAAAAAAACCTTTATCAGGGCGTGTTGAAAGAGCCAGATGCATGAGATATTGATTTGCAGCTGGGCCAATATCCAGCATCGAGCAGTTGCAACAGGGCAGCAATCTTCCATATTGTACTGCATCAAGTGGTCTTTTACTAATTTTTTTTTGACCATCAGAAATTGCTTCAGTTTCTCCCTCTCTCAGTTTCGACCTCAATACATAGGAAATGTTGTAGTGGAGCCTTGTGCACCAAATCAAAACTACTGGCTAGATGAGCTTTGAAATCGTTGCGTGCTGGCTAATAACAAATCATCTACGTATGTGGCGATTAAATTAAAATTACCTTAACGGTTCATTATGTACAAGCATGGCTCGCTTTCGCATAGTGTGAATCCAGTCCCTCGCAACACATTATCCAGTTTGGTATTCCGATCTCGAACAGCCTGCTTTAGCCAATGAATCGCTTTATTTAGCTTTAGCACATGTTCAGGAAATTTCGCATCTTTGAAACATTCTGGTTGTTTCATGAACACTTCATCGCTCAGTTTATGATGAGTTTGGCTGTAAACAGATCAACCTGGCATAGGATCATTCGATGCTCTGCCGCTAGTGCAATTACCATTCGAATAGTTGATTATCGAATGACTGGCCCAAAAATTTCGTTGAAGTTAACTGCATGTTGCGGGTTTCAACCTTTCGCAACAGGTCTACTTAAAAGCGTTCGATACTTCCATCGTTGTTCCCCTTTATGTTGTAGATCCCAACGTCAAACAACACAAGGATATTTATAAAGACAAGGATATTTTAAGAAACTTCGTGCTGGAAGGTCTGAGCAGTTGTCTGCCCGAAATTTTAAACGGTTGTGCTACAAACAAATACAAATTTTGGGCGTAACAGGCTCGTTAGTACCCAGGGCATAGCTTTTTTACAATCATTCATGTGTGCGTATACGGTTGTTCTATCTAAGTGATTGGCATAAAAATCCATCTTCCCTTAATGTCCTTTCGCAGTAACGAATGCGTTGAGAAACTGTGGATATTTTTGAATGCGATGCGAGCTTCCCGACCAATTGTCTATCAGTGCCTGTCCGTCCAAAGTCTTAAGCGGTTGCTCTAAGTGATTGTCAAAAAAATACGCCTTCTCTCAAATGGCCTTCGACCATGTCTAATTGTATGGTTTTATTTACGGCGATTATATTTGTGGTTTTTTCTTTATTAGTAAAAGCTTTCAAAAGTGAGTAATTAGAATTTTGTTCGGATCTCGAGCTTCAAAGACATTACATCGGATTAATGGTTCAAGATTATGGTTTACATGGGAATTACTCTTAGAATAATTCTGTTAGCCCAACTTGTATCATAAATTTGAATGGCATGGTTATACTAATGACTCCAACTATGGGATCTCAACCGTTACATGCCTTATGCCTAATATCCTTCCCAATAATGGATTTCTTCTAACCTTGCAGTGGAACTTTGATGATGTAATACAAAAGCCTCTATTAGACCCAATAACAATATTTGCCCAAAAGACTTCCGAAAGCTATGCGCTTTATTAACGTTTGTTTGCTTACGATTTCTCTATTTAAGGGTAATGACTGTATCTCGTCAAGTACAACATAAAATCGGAATGTTTACCCATCTGAAATCATAAAACAAACTCTGCACACTCTAATATGTATGTGTACATGTGTACCTCCTTTAGGCATCGAAAATCAATCGTACGATAACAACTCAATCGGAAAATTTATCTGCATTATCATCTGCGGCCCTAATCGCTCTGTCGGAATATCTACATCATCTTGGGAAAAAAATGAGTGGCCTTCAATTAGCTAAAACCAAAGAGGAGGATTGGGTACACCCAATGGGGTTATAGGCATTACGCGTAAGTACGCATGAAATCAGCATTTCGTAGGGCGTATGCGTGATTTTTTGTTTTCCCTCGATAAACGGAGTACCTCTGATGGAGAGAGATGAGATACATACGCATGAATGTGAACAGTTTATTCCAATTCAAAAAATGTAAATCCCTGTCAAAATATTTAGAATCATAACATAAAAGCTGTTGCTGTGCAAGTTTTTTTTTTTAATTTTTACCTACTGTTGTGAAAGATTCAAAGCAAATGTATAGCAAACTTTTAATGGCTTAGAAGTAAATATAAAACCAGTTGAAATGAACAGAAATGTTTATGTAGGTGTGTCAATTGCTTGATTAAACGCTTAAGGTTGTCCCGTGTGGTTCAATGTGGCACCAGTCTACATAGAAAAGATACGGCTGCTTGAGTGGTGGTGTCTCCGATCCTGCTTACGATTGTACCGAACGCCGGACTACGAGTACATAAAATATTATCGCAACGAGGTTCTATTCAATGGGGCTAAGTGGAATAGAATTGACGATTTCCTGATTAAGGTGACGCAAAGGCACGCTGCAAGGGCGATGGCTAGCGACAACAGCCTGATCTTTGGGGCTTATTATCCCAATGATTTATACATGGAGAGCACGCTCACATCGGGCTTTATTCCACCAGAGGCATTCATTTACTTCGATTCGTTAGGGTTAGTACAAGACAGGAACGGTATCCCGGTTTTATACCACCGCTATCGTGAGGCGAGGGACAAACGGCTCATCCGCGACGTGTACGTCGCCAATGCTCCGAAGCTCCTCCGCTTTAGCACGGCAGAATCGGATCGCGATAGGATCGATGCTGCAAAACAGCGCACTGAATTCTGGTGGCTATATGAGGAAGGTGATTCTGCACTTCCTCAGGAATTTGTGGACTTTTAGTTCAACTTTATGTTTAAGATTTAAAAATTAGGAACAAGGTCTGGGGCGGGGCTTGTGCACCGCATTGGCGTACAATAAGGTTGAATGCATGATGCCGTGGGACCGAAAGACGCAATCAGGATGGCGGCCCCTCGGGGCATATGCAACGAGGGCTCGCTACCCCGATTATAATTAAGTAAGGCTTAAGTAGTCGTTATATAGGCTTAAGCAGTTTAAGTAGTCTTAAGTTAGTTATAATCTAGATTAAGCTTTTTATAAAAAAAAGTCACTATTCAGAGTTTTGTTTATTTTTTCTTTGCAAATTAAAATTAAATGTTTAAATTAAATATAAAACCGACAAATTTAAGCCCAAATGCAAAATAAAACAGCAAAATAGAAGCTTACAGCGCCCACTAAGGGCCGATAAGCTAGATTTAGTAAACCAGTTATTGATAAGTTAGATTTTAGCATTTTTGTCTAGTAGTAAGTTAATATTTTAAGTAAATACAAAATGAATTTAAAAGTTAAAAAAAAGTTAAAAATTGCTTGACTAAAGTCAATTACCTACCTTTTGGGGATTTTCGCGGGTCTTTCTTAAGCAGATGAAAAGGCACATTGCGAGCAAATGCATAGACAAGCAAATAAATTAAATTTGCAATAGCCGGCATATAGGGTTTTGAATTTGCCAATACGGAATCGGCAGTGCTAAACTCGTTTAACTGCATCACACTCATCGCAAATGCTTACTTTTTTTAGTTTACTTGGCAAAACAGTCCTTCTTACTATCTCAAGTTGCGGCCTTAAAGTGCATGCAGGTCGTTATATACTTGTTCGCGACATATTTTAACAAGTTATAATATTCACGGCTTACATTTAGACAAACGAAATTAAATATCTTTCCAAGAATTATGTAGTCGAATACCGCTCTGAATACTTTGCACCTCCTTGTGTCTAAAGTAATATACTGGCTTTTACCCGATTAGCCCAAAAAGACAGCAATGTCAAGTACCTTTTAAAATTTCAAGTGATAGGGCCAGCTATTGCCAATCAAATCTCTAAAGTTGAGGTTCTTTATTCCAAAGCAAATCCACAAATCACCAATTGATCATATTGCGATAGAAAAGAGGCACGCATCAAGTATTCTGGATGTCCGAACATTCCGAGGAGCTAACATCGACTCGGGCCACTACCTTGTTGCAGCCAAGGTAAGAATGCGGATATCCACCACGCCACAATAATCCAGAAATACAGTGAAAAAATTTAAGGTCGAAAGACTGCAATCGCAAGAGGCACGCATCAAGTATTTTGGATGTCCGAACATTACGAGGAGCTAACATCGACTCGGGCCACTACCTTGCTGCAGCCAAGGTAAGAATGCGGATATCCACCACGCCACAATAATCCAGAAATACAGTGAAAAAATTCAATGTCGAAAGACTGCAATCGCAAGAGACCGCCAAGATCTTCGCGCCACGCATATCCCTAAACCTCTCGATTAACACCATACCACCAACATCGAATGTCGTAGAACAATAGCAACGATGCCAACAAGCCTTTAGATCAGCAGCAACTGATGTGCTAGGTTTCTCGCGAGAAACCCCTGGTTTGATGAGGAATGCCGACAGATGCTCGCAGCCAAGAACGAGGCCTATAAGGTTAAGCTGCAGGTGAAGAAGAGAGCTGCCGTTGAACTCTATAGGCAGAGCAGAAGGGAAGAACACCGGCTTTTCAGAAAGAAGAAAAAAGAGCAAGAAAAGCGCGTGATCGAGCATATAGAGAGGTGCCACTCCAGGAACGATGTTCGCAAGTTTTACCAAAGTGAAAAACGTCAAAGCCAAGGATACAAGGCTCGAACGGAATCCTTTCGAGATGAACAAGGAAATATCGTAGTTGAGACACAGTCGATGCTGAGGATATGGAGGAACCACTTCTGCAGAATGTCAAACGGCGATGACTAACAACATTCCGCTGTCAGGTAGAAGGAAACATTCAATATTGGCAACGACAGCGACAACTGCTAACCACCCGACCTGAGTGAAGTAAAGGTAGCAATATCTAAACTCAAGGTTAATAAGGCTACCGGAAATGACGGACTTCCCGCTGGGCTTTATAAGGCCGGCGGAGATGACTTGGTAAGTAACATCCACCAACTCATTAGCCAAATCTCGTCGGAAGAAAGTATGCCTGAAGAATGGAACCTCGGCATTGTTTGCCATATTCACAAGAAAGGAGTCCCTCATAACTGCTCCAACTACAGCGGCATAATTCTCCGCAACATCGCCTACAAGATACTATCAACGCCTGAAACTGTTTACCAACAACCCGATCGGATGTTATCAGTGTGGTTTTAGGCCAGGAAAGCCCACAGGCGATCAAATTTTCACACTTCGACAGATCCTGGAAAAAACCCAAGATGTCCAAATCGATACCCACCACCTATTCATCGAATTTAAAGCCGCATACGACAGCATTTATAGACCCGAACTATAAAGAGCCATGTCTAGTTTTGGTATACCGCCCAAACCGTCCGTTTGTGTAGGATGACGATGGAGAATTCTCGCTGCTCCATCAAGGTCGGAAACGACCTCACTGACACATTCGATACCAAAAAAGGATTCAGGCAAGGCGATGCGCTTTCATGTGACTTCTTCAATCTGATTCTTGAGAGGATGGTGCAAAACTCACGATCCAACACCAGAGGCACAATTTTCCAAAAACCTGTACTAGCATCATTGGTAGGACCCAACGTGATGTCATAGCCACTTTTGCTAGTATAGAGAAGGAAGCGGCAACAAATGTGCTTAGCAGTAAATGAGGGCAAGATGAAGTATATGCTGTCAACACGAAAGGACACACAACATAGACGAATTTGACAGAACGTCACGATTGACAGATATATCTTTGAGGTAGTACGGGACTTTATCTATCTCGGCTCCGCTATTAACTCTGACAACAACATCTCGTCAGAAATTAAACGAAGAATTGCTATTGCCAACCACGGTTTCTTTGGGATTTAAAGGCAATTTGGTAGTAAAGCCCTAAGTCGAATTGCTAAGGAGATTCTATATATGACCCTGATCATCTCAGTCCTGCTCTATGGCGCTAAAGCATGGACCGTCTCAAAAGCGGATGAAGAAATACTTGGTCGATTTGAGAGGAAATTTCTACGAAAAATCTTCGGTCCCGTTTCCGTTGACGGGACGAAGATTCAACCAAGAACTATACGAGCTGTACAGCGACTTGCCCCTGGTCAAAAAACTCCGCATTGGGCCTTTTAAAATCATTAGCACATGTAGAACGAATTAACACCAATACTCCGGCTTGCAGAGCCTTCGATTACCAGCCAGGTGTCGGACTCAGTAGAGGAAGATGTCGCCATTAGTGGCGTGCACAAGTATAAACCGCCCTCAACCAACTTGGAGTGCGCAACTGGAGGCAGTTAGCTAAAGACCGGGCTAATTGTAGAGTCATGTTTGTTGAGATCCAGGTTCATTCCGGATTGTAGCGCCACTTAAGTATGGAAGTAGGATTCTGTTCTAGCCTTGTATCCCTGGCTTTAACATGCTACACTTTGGTAAGTCTAACGAACAACATTTCTGCAGTGCCAGCTCTCTATATCAACGATCGCGCGCTTTTCTTGCTCTTTTCCTTTGTGCTGGAAAAAAGAGTCAATGTCAGCTCTCGACTTCACCTGCAGCTTAGCTATACAGACTTCATTCTTGGCTGCGAGCATTTGTGGACATTTTTTATCAAACCAAAGATTTCCAGCTGGTTTGCTCAAGAAATCTATCACATCAGTTGCGGCCGGTATGATGGCCTTTTGCCATCATTGTCATTAATCTTCGACATTAGATGCTGGTAAAAGGGATACGCAGTCTGCGAAGGGCTTGGCGTTTTCTTGCGATTGCGGTCTTTGGACATTACATTTCTTCATAGTAGAATTTATGCATTGAATCATAATCGCTATAAAAAAAATTATTCACTTTGTAAATACCAGAAATTTCTACCCTTATTCCAATGATCTACCCCACTCCGTTCTGGTTCTATTTATTTAAACACAAGAGTTCTTGTAAGACCCACAAAGACATTATATAGCTACTGTTTTGGTTACAGAATACCTTATCATCTAACGATAAATTTTCTTCACAATAACACGAGTATGAGGAAGTTCAAGAATATGAACGATTTTTATGCAAATCGGATTAAGCAGAAGTCAATAGGACTTGCCTTCTAGTTAATGAGTTCGCCCATTAAAAAAGTTGAGGCGAACAAAACTTGAATTCATTTGAAAGTCTAATTTACTTGTTGGCCAGATACGATCTAAACAGTTAACGAGCCGAGAATCAAGTCAATGGGTAAATACGTTATTATGCATAACCAGCTATTAAGCCGTCCTATGAAGTTAGACTATATCTGTTCGAAGATCTTCAAATATGGAGCATTGTAACATGGAAGTGAGTAACGATTATGGAAAACTGGATTTCAAAGGTGAACGGCGCAACTAAATGTGGCATCCGATTCATATTTGCGTTATATTTCATTGAAATGAGTCACAACATTGTATTTTTATAAATTCTAACAGCTCTGAAGATTAGTGGTAAAATGGTTGGGAATACGACAAAATGAGAACACAAGCGGTTTGCCACATTGATGATGCCTATCAAATCCGATTCTCAGCGACCGCTGTGTAAAGTCTTCCTTTTAGAAGACGACATGGATGAAGTGGCATCTACATTCAAAGTTAGGATGGACACAGTTAACAGATTCAGACAACAGCTCAAGGTCAAACTTAAGTGATCGCAAAGCGTATAGAACTACATAGAGTGCGCATCTTATACAACGAATATGTGCTATGTGGGGTACTGATATTGATACCCCAGTGTTCACATTACTACCCCAGCATCAAACAACAGCCTTCCCGACGCATACGATCTACGAAATTTCCCCTTCGCACTTACCGCCCGCGTCTGAAACGGCTGCAAAATGTTTAGCTGTGATGCGTACTCTATGAAGTTCTATACTCTTTGGTGATAGTCAAGGGGCTGAACAGAAAAGGTGGCGGATGAGCAGAAAAGCCACCGGTAGTTATAAATTCCGTTGATAGAAATGCTTCCTATTCCTAGGGGTAAGTTAAGTTAAATTAAATATGTAACTCCTATGATACATTTTATTAGAATTCTAAGGCAGAGAATGTGTCCCTCTGGAAGACGGTACTCGACAGTTAAAATTTAATATGAATACTCAGAGTAAAAGGAACACGCCTTTCCATTATCTTTTCTTTCATAAATCAATCTGTTCTGAATATTAAAAAAAAAAAAAAACACGAGCTCTGGGTCATATAATGGGTGATCAATTTCGAGGTTCCCTACTTTTTTAAAGAAAAAAACACAGAAAATTCAAATTTAATGGAGAATGTTTATTATCATTTGTTGAGCGAAGTGCACGAAACACATTCCTCACAGAACGTGAATTTTCATAATAAGTTGAACAATTTGTAAATGTTGTTCCGCGTAAGTCTTTCCATTATGAAATGCCAAACAATACTAAACAAAAATAACATGACAGCATGACACGACTCACACGTGATCTGTCAAAAAAGGCTATTGAAAAGAGTATCTCTACTTGGATCACCCGTTACAACTATCTCTTTCACTATGAATTAGGCGAACGATGAAATACCAACCAGAATTTGACGATTTGCATAATTTGGCCGAAATAATATTAATTTTGGTTATTGATGCTAAAAATATGTAAATAGTGTGGAACCGTGATTATAAGAATTTTAATTTCGGAATTTGATGGAATTGGTTTCCTTGTGACATATAATTTTGTGGGTTTGTTACAAACAATAATACTAAGACAGAGATATTCAATTTCGTTCAGTTTGATTAAATTGTTTTCATGAATTCGCCAACTTTTCTCATATGGCCTCAAAAATACGGCACATTTGAAAGATAGGATGGACCAAGTGAACAACCCACAATATGGCTCCCAATTCCGTTTAAAGAAATACTCCCTGGTGGTGAGTTAAGTAAAATTAAATGAGTATAAGGGTGAAACAATTGTTTTCGAGTTGGACTAATTTCACTTTTTTGTGATACTCCTTTGTGCGCCGTGCAGTTGAATCAACATATCGTTGATGTCCATACACCGAACAAAAACTTTGGTAAGCATGAACCTTGTTAGTTTTTACGTCAAACACTTATTTACATACTTAAGAGGAGCTACAGTCCGGAATGAACCTGGGCCTCAACCAACATGCCTCTCCAATTATCCCGGTCCTTAGCTAACTGCCTCCAAGTTGGTTGAGGTCGGTTTTCTACTTGTGCGCACCACTAAAGGCGAGGTCTTCCTCTACTGCGTCTGACGTATGGCTGGGAATCGAAGACTCTGCGAGCAGGAGTATTGGTGTCCATTCGTTTTACATGTCCAAGCCGTCTTAAACATCCAATGCAGAGTTTTTTAAAATGGGCATATCGCTGTACAGCTCGCATAGTTCTTGGTTGAATCTTCGTCCCCATAGCCCGTCGACGCCAACGGGCCTTAAGATTTTTCGAAGAATTTTAATCTCAAATCGACCAATGATTTCTTCATCCGCTTTAGAGATGGTCCGTGCTCCCAACGCCGTAGAACAGGGCTGGAATGATCAGGGTGTTATATAGGATCCCCTTAGTAGTTCGATTGAGGGCTTTACTACTGAATTGTCTTCTTAGCCCGAAGAAACAGTTGTTGGCAGGAGTAATTCTTCGTTTAATTTTTGAAGATATGTAGCTGTCAAATATAATAGCGGAGTGAAGATAGACAAAGTCCAGTACTACCTCAAAGTTATATCTGGAATTGTTAACGTTATGCCGATGTTGGGTGTCCTTTCGTGTTGACAGCATATACTTTGTCTTTCCTTCATTTGCAGCTTAACCCATTTTGGCCGCTTACTTCTCTATTCTAGCAAACGTGGATTAGACATCACGTTGGGTCCTACCAATGATGTCAATATCGGCGGTGTATGCTGATAGTTGTACCGATTTTTGGAAAATTGTGCCTCTGGTGTTGGCTTGTGAGTTTTGCACAATCCTCTCAAAAATAAGATGGCAGCGCATCGCCTTGCTAAAATCCTTTTTCGTTATCGAAAGTGTCGGGGAGGTCGTTTCCGATCCTGATGGAGCAGCGAGAATTCTCCATCCTCATAATACACAAACGGATGAGTTTGGGCGTTACACCAAAACTAGACATGGCTCCGTATAGTTCGTCTGTATAAATGCTGTCATATGCAGCTTTGAAATCGATGAAGAGGTGGTGGGTATCGATTTGGTCTTCTTGTGATTTTTCCAGAATCTGACGAAGTATGAAAATTTGATCGACTGTGGACTTTCCTGGCCTGAAACCACACTAATGAGGGCCGATCAGGTTGTTGGTAAACGGATTTAGGCGTTCACATATTACGGCAGATAGGATCTTGTAGGCAATTTTGAGGAGGCTCATGCCTCTGTAGTTGGCGCAGTTTAGAGATTCTCCTTTTTTTGTGGATTGGGTACACTGTGGTTCCATTCTTTAGGCATACTTTCTTCCGAACAGATTCGGCTTATGAGTTGGTGGATGTTACTTACCAAGTCATCTCCGCCTTTTTTTTCCGGGAGCTTTATTTTATTAAGCTTGGGTTTAGATATTGCTATCCAGGTATTGCTAAAAGGCAAAGCTTCCAAAACTTTAAAAAAATAAAAATTGCTTCAATGCTGTCGCTATACTCTTTTGATACGCATATGCAATACAACCTTGATGATTTGCAAACATGTTACTTTGCACAAGTTTGAAGTTTGGGAACGCAATTTATATAGAGCAACCATTTGCTTAAATCAAAACGACAAATTTTAAATAAAAACGAATTTGAAATCATTGGGTAGAGTGTATACACCAGCCGACGAATCCAACAGCTATCTATGTTTATTATTTATTGTGCTTCGTATCGCATGCAGACTTATGCAGAAAAGAAATAAATAATTTCTGCTCACTTCTTCAGGAGATGCCATTTTTTCGTTTGCAAGATCAAATGCATCGAAATGTCAAAAGCATCGAACATTGTCAAATGTCAAAAGCATCGAGCATTGAACACACCCGGACCCTATATATTTTGTCTAGTTGAATTTAGTTGAAAACTAATGTGACTGCTGATATTTTTAGCAATGCCTTATAGTTATTTTTAGCCTCAAAGTCTCCATTTTGTGCAATATGGAAAAAATCTATTTATTACGCGATTCAATACGTGGAGCAAGGAAGAATCAAGTATGATGGTATGATACTGCGCATGTCTATCTCCATCTCTCTCATACAAATTTACGTCACCTGCATCTAGTTTTGACACTAAGGCCGTGTGTCAATTGCGTTAAAATTAGCCAGTGGATAAATTTTGACATTAAAATGGTGACTAGAGACTACAAAATTTTAACCCGCTCAACAGCTCGCTAAAATGTATCCAGTGGCTAATTTTTAACATTTGATATACCTACTGAGGGGTGACAGAGATGGAAAGCACCTGCAGAAATGTCAAAAAATAGCCGGTTGATAAAATTTAGTCCCCATTTTAACGCAATTGACAAACGGCCTTAGTGGATTTATTGGTGGAAAAATATAAACACGTGACCGTGAGTTCTGTGTTTATTTTGGTGTACATGTAAATTGAATTAAATATAATGGTGGTCTGTGCTGTATTTGGCTACAATAGTAGCAATGATAAAAAAAAACTAAAAAAAAAAAAGTGGAAAACAGCTGTGAACAAATCAATTTTTTTCGATTTCCCTAGGAAAAATGTTTGCAGAAAGTGTGGCTTTTTAAGTGCGGTAGAAAAGTTGCAATCAATACAAAAAATTCAATTATGTGCTCCAAACACTTTATCGCTGACTAATATTTAAGAAACTTAATGCATGAACTGTTTCGTTACTTCCCCAAGAACAGCAAAAGGCTAAAATCTGATGCTATTCCTACAAAGATTTGCGTTTTTCTCTAGCCGATGGGGACAAACCCTCTAATACCCAAGAGTGCCTCAAGGCACTCTTTATATAATTTGTATTATCTAGAAAACTAGAAGCTTTAAAGTCATTTGAATTATTGATGTCTGTTGGAAAAAACCATGTGAATTTATGAGTCGAAGCTTTGAAAGCTCTCCGAAGCTTTATAAGGTGATTTTTTTCGTGATGTTCATAAGGATCATGCTTTTGGTTTAATAATAAAAGTTAAATAAATACAAAATCAGCCAAATAAACATTTTTGTTACTGAAGGTAAGATATTAAAAATCCAAATCAAGTTGCTTATATGCAAATTTATAAAAATAGTTGGTTGCAGCGATGATATTGTGATGAGTGGCTTGAGGCACTCTTGGGACTCCACGCAACCTTTTACTAGCAGCGCCTATTTCACAACTGCATGCAATTTTCGTGTTTGTTTCTGTTTATAATATTCTTTAGACATATTGAAATAAAATCGAAATGGCAGACCGAATGCGTAAACGTTTTAAATTTTCCGAGTGTACCGATGTACAGTGCTGGATTTGTTCAATGAAGTTGAGTCGGACGATGAACTCTTGAGTAACTCTAGTGATGACGATGAAGGGAGCTTGGATTTGCTAGAAGCACTGAACACAGCATTGGAGGACGCCGAAACTATTTAATTTGTAGACCATACCACTGAAAATGTCAAAGATAAGGTACAGGAGCTGGAAAATTCCCAAAATCCTGTAAAGAGACCTCGTTCACCACTGCCAACAATTGAATATTCAGCGTATGTCTGAGACTTATTCTGGTGGTTTCAATTGTGCCGGTAGGAAAACCAAATTATAGAATGGTATTCAAATAACTAATTAATTTATGAATAGGTGTTGAATCCATAAACAAGGTGCCGACTAAGGTAATATGGCGGCAGCAATCGATGCAGTTGCATGTCAACCACGTAGCTTTTCGGGGAGATTCTTCACTACCAGGTTGTATAAAAGAACTTGAAACACCGTTGGAGATTTTCTGTTACTTCTTCGATTCAGAGATTATGAATATGATTGTTGAAGAAACCATTCGGTCATCACTTAAGGAAAACATCGCTAGTCAGTTCAAATTCAGCATTGACGATATCCATCACTATATTGGAATTTTGATCTACATGTCAATTTATCGGTACCCGAATATAAAAAGCTACTGGGGTATAAATGCATTTGGACCTGTAAAACACTCCATGTCGCGAAACAAGTTTGAAGAAATCAAAAAATACTTCTCATTGCGGGATGAGAGTAAGCGAAGCAAGAAGGGTGAACCAGGATACGATTCACTGTATCGCACGCGGACATTTTTAGATCATCTTAACCATAGATTTGATTCCGTACCAAAGCAAGCACGACTCTGTGTCGATGAACAAATGTGCAGCACGAAAATGCGACATCACCTTCGGCAGTATATGCCCAATAAGCCTCATAAGTGGGGCATTAAGCTGTTTGTGTTGTACGATTCATTTGGTTATGCCCTGTGGATGACAGGAAGCATCAGCTGAAGTAATTGTTTCAAGAGTAGACAAATCTACTAACACCGAGAACTTAGGAGAAACTCTACCGAGGTTATATACTAATAATTGGTAGAATTTATTTGGTGTTAAGTAAGATTATTTTTACTGTACACAAATGGATGAGTTAATTCAACAAAATAAGAGTCTAATGAAAGAAGTTTATTTGCTTAGACAGGAAAGTAAATGCATTGATTACATTTTTACACCTGTGTAACGAAGAAAGTTGCAAACAGCTATGGAAAAAGTTTAAAGTGGGAAGTCAACGACATATCTTCAACCATTGCATTTACTCAAGCGGGCCAAAAGCTTATAGGGGGTCTTAGTAATCAAAAGCTATCCTCTCCCAGCCGTTGTCATTTTAAGAAAATGGGCATCAAAAGTTGAAATTCATCCTGGTATTCTCAGCTCTGTGTTTGCTTTGTTGCGAAATGCAAATCTTTCTGCATTTCAAAAATTCTGCCTCCTCATGGCAGATGAAATGAAGATACAAAAATTTATGAATACGATAAAAAAGCGATACTCTCTTACCACCCGCTAAGTATTGTACAAGTTGTAATGGCTAGGTGGCCTTTTGAAAATCGGAAACAGCCAATTTACTTACTATAACTACGATTCTGCTTTAACGAAAGATATGTTTAAAACGATAATCAAGAAGTTTCACTCAATATAATGTCATGTATGAATGGGTATAAGTGAAAGCAAACTCCTTTTTGTCCATTTTTTTTTTTGTCGGAAGTTGTCGATAATATGACTGAGCTGTAATATGACGCCTTAGAGTACCTAGCACGTAACATTCTCTGCCGCTTTAAATCCGAGATTCCGAATTCGCTTGAAACGTATTGCTAGGTTCAACTGTCTGAAATTTTGGACATGGAATGGAATCTATAATGCAAAATTTATAGATACTCTCAAGCAGCTTGATAACATTTTTTACAAATATAATTCAACATTGTAGTGGTAATGTGTTCGGCTGTAAAGTCACTATACAAAGTTTTTCATTTTTTCATTGTAAATTAAAATTAAATATAAAACCAAAAAAAACCGTCAAATTTAAGCACAAAGGCAAAATAAAACCGTTAAATATAAGCTTACAGTGCCCACTAAGGGCCGATAAGTTAGATTAAGTAAACCAGTTATTGATAAATTAGATTTAAGCATTTTTGTCTACTAGTTAAGTTAATATTTTAAGTAAATAAAAAATGAATTTGAAAGAAAGAAAATGTGTTCGCCTGTTGAGTGGAAGGTTGCGCGTTCAATCCCAGCCAAAATCCATTTAACTTTTATATAAAAGATATAAAAACCTTATACCTTAAAGCACGCACAATCTTGAATTTCTTTAAATTTAACGAACACGAGAAAAAATGACCCCTACATCCAAAATCTTTCCTATCACTCTCGTTCTTCCCCTTCTCTAACGCTCGTACTGTGGTTACATATAAAGGGTGTTCATAACCCCTTGAGTGCGTGTAAATTATAAAAAAAAAAACTTAAGTGAAAGTAGGTCCGAATTACATAAAAACTTTACTTAATATGGCCGAAAAGATTTAACTAAAAAAACTGTTTTTCCGCTGCAAAATGGTTTCCAAAACCCGTATATTAAACAAAGACATGTTGGAAAATATGAATTCAAGAAAGAGAAAACGAAATAAAACTATAAATTAGGCATAAACACGCATTAGTTATGATTTTTTGCCGAACAATGATGATTTTTATTGTATCAGACAGTAGCTGTAGTAGAGTGAAGGGTTATGCTTACTTTAGTTGTTATGATCATAACCTCGCCGTCGAGGAAGAAGTAGGTAGGTATACAAAATGTTTACTTATATCCATAAATACACATTTTTACCCAAAATCCGCCATATTCACTTGGTATACATAACTTAATAATTATTATTCTTAGTGAATCGGTATTTTATTTATCAAGAGACCGAAACTATATATCGCGATTAACTTTCTTGCATATTTCCTAATGAAAACAAAGCAAAGCGTCAAATTTCACGATACACGTGACGTAGATGCGCAGAACGAAAGAACATTTCAACTCGGAAGAGCATACACCATTTATTTTATACACCTATATGTCACAAACCTCTCGTTTCGTTTAGCATAAAAAAAAAAATTATGGCGCAACAACCATTCATGCGTGCGTGTGTACTTCTTAGCACGATGGCGGGACCTCCTTTTTTATGCCGACTCCAAACGGCTAAGTTGAGATAAGCTTTTCGTGACAATTAATACTACTCGGATGATTTGTCAGATCATCACGAGAGGAGGGCCAGTGAAAAATCATTTAGGTGTTGCTACGGCTGGGAATCGAAGCCAGACCTTCTGCGCGGCAATTCATCGCACTAACCATCGCTCCACTGAGCCCGTCGTTTAGCATGGTCGTTAATAATTTAATCGTTCCTTCCCCAGGCAGTTGGTTCTGCACTGATTTATATCCCTTCTCATAATGTTCGCTATTGAATCTCAATGACTGCAGATTTTCCGAAGAATTGTTCTCTCAAAACGACGCTACGACAGATTTCACGACTGTGATGATGAGAGTTTTATGTTGGATCTCCTTAGTTGCTCGAGATATTGCTTTACAATTTAATCGCTGTCTTAGCCCGTAGAACCAGCGTTTGGGAAAAGTAAGTCTTCGTTTAGTTTCTAACGTGATGAGTTAAAGGCGGAGCCGAGGTAGACAAAGTCCCGTACTATCCCAAAGTTATATCTGGCAAAGCTAACATTCCGTCCAATTCGTCGTTGTTGTAGGGTGATCCAAGTAGAGATACTTTTTTCAATAGCCTTTTTTGACAGATCACGTGTGAGTCGTGTGATGCTGTCATGTTATTTTTGTTTAGTATTGTTTAGCATTTCATAATGAAAAGACTTACGCGTGAACAACGTTTACAAATTGTTCAACTTTATTATGAAAACTCACGTTCTGTGAGGAAGGTGTTTCGTGCACTTCGCTCAACTTATGGTCAACAGCATTCATTATTGGATAATATTCGACCGAATAGACCACGTCCAGCACGCTGTGAAGAAAATATAGCGGCCGTAGCTGAGAGTGTACACGAAGACCGTAGAGAGTCGATTCGGCGCCGTTCGCAGCAACTCGGACTGACGTATGGAACGACTTGGCGCATTTTACGTCAAGATATTAAATTGAAAGCGTACAAAATACAGCTTGTGCAACAACTGAAGACGCTCGAGCTTCCCAAGCGACATCGCTTCGCTCTATGGGCTCTTGAAAAGTTCCAAGAAGATCCGACGTTTTCGAGGCAAATTTTGTTTAGCGATGAGGCCCATTTCTGGCTCAATGGGTATGTAAACAAACAAAATTGCCGCATTAGGGACGAAGAGCAACCTGAAGAGATTGAAGAACTGCCACTTCATCCAGAAAAAACAACGTTTTGGTGTGGTTTGTGGGCCGGTGGAATCATCGGTCCATATTTCTTTAAAAATTATGCCGGTGCGAACGTAAACGTCAATGGCGACCGTTATCGTGCCATGATAACCGACTATTTGATGCCTGAAATTGAAGCTCGTGATCTCGGCGACATTTGGTTTCAGCAAGACGGCGCCACTTCCCACACATCGCATCAATCAATGGACTTATCGAGAGAACATTTCGGTGAGCACATAATTTCACGTTTTGGGCCGGTCGATTGGCCACCAAAATCGTGTGATATCACACCGTTAGACGTTTTCCTGTGGGGATATGTAAAGTCAAAAGCTTATGCCGACTAACCCGCTTCGATTCAGGCCTTGAAGGAAAATATCACGCGTGTCATTCGCCAGTTACCAGTCGAAATGCTCGAACGAGTGATTGAAAATTGGACTCAAGGGATGGACCATCTGCGACGTAGCAACGGCCAACATTTGATAGACATAATCTTCAAAAAATAAATGCCAAAGAATGTTCTTTCAAATGATAATAAACATTCTCCATTAAATTTGAATTTTCTGTGTTTTTTTCTTTAAAAAATTTATTTACAGCTAAATCCATTTTTGCCGCTTCCTCCTCTATACTAGCAAAAGTGGCTATCATAGGGAAATGCTAGTTGTTGCACTGAATTATGGAAGATTGTGCCTCTGGTGTTGGCTCGGAAGTTTTGCACAGTCGCCTCATGAGGGATGTTAAAAAAATCAAATGACAGTGCGTCGCCCTGCCTGAATCCTTTTTTGGTATCGAATGTGTAGGTTAGGTCATTTACGAATTCGATGAAGGAGCGAGACTTCTTGGTATCGATTTCGACTTTTCGGATTTCATCCAGGATCTGCCAAAGTGTGAAAATTTGATCAGGTATGGACTTTCCTGGCCTTAAACCACACTTACAATGATAAATTAGGTTGTTGGTAAATGGTTTCAGGCGTTCACATAATTATGGCATTCTTTTAGTTAATGTTGAGCAAACGTATGCCTCTGTAGTTGGCGCAGTTCAGAGGATCTCCTTTTTTTGTGGCAAATGATGCTGTGGTTGTACTCTTCAGGCTTACTTTGATTCGACCAAATTTTTCTTATAAGTTGGCTGCCTTACAGAGCTCGGTGTGAAGAATGTATTTTCCATCAGTCCTGTTATCTAACAAATTTAAGTATCTATTTAGCTTTATTCTATCATACCATCACTTAAGTCGTTTAGTTTTCGGTTTTCCCTGTCATGGCCAATTCTGAATGGTTCGAACAGCTTGTTCCTCATCGCCGTTTAACATTCTGCAGAATTAGTGTTCTTCCAACATCCTCAGCATCGACTGTGTCTCAACTACGAAATTTCCATGTTTATCTCAATAGAATTCTGTTCGAGCCTTGTATACCTAAGATGAAATAAGTCCAATCGGGATTAGTTCCAAAATAAAAAGAATAGCCCCGACAGGCCTTATTTTCGAAATAGAAATAAGCTCCGCCACCATAAAGCATTTACACCTGCGAGTGTTACTGCCATTTGAAATTGAAAGTCCATTCAAGTTTGGTGTATGATTGAATAGCATGGTCGTCAAAAATATCTATAATCGCTCCTTCCCCAGGCAGTTGGTTCTGAACTGACCATCCTTTGAATAAAATTTAATAAACAAGGTAAAATCAGGAATATTTTACGATACAATTGCATTTGTAATTCTCTTACATCTGTTTTAAGACAGCAAAATTTTATGCACTAGCGCTTTGTTGAATACATTCCAAAATTTTAAGGCAGGAAATGTGTTCCTCTAGAAGAAGTGCGAATACCAGTTAAAAGTTTATATAAAAACTTAGCTCTAAGGAACATTTTGCCAACCCTTTTCATTGTCATTGCTTTCATAAGGCACTCTTTTTTAAATATTCAAAAAGGTGTGCTTATACCTCATTCCAACAACATGTCTGCAGTCTGTCATCAGATTAAATTTGCTTGTCGAAACAAAGGCGTTATAAAATAAATCTTTTGTGTCTTGTTGTATAGCCAAGACTTGCAAAGTATGAAGGGGTTATTTCACTCGCATATCATGTGGGAATACCTCCTCCGTAACCTGATCGTGTCACATAAGAATAAGCTCTAACCATTTAAAAAAAATTTAAAATATTTTTTCGATTGTGTAAAAAGGTGGTTGCCCGATGTAAGCCATGACAAATTTAAAATTCCAGCCACATTGATACATACCAAGGTTCAATAAACCTATTATTTAAATCTGTTATGGTTAAGCGATTTAATTGTTGACAAATTTTCTAATAATCCAGGAAAGATTGATTAGCGAGGAAACGTATTGCGAATATATCACTGAAATTTGTTCATTAAAAATTCGTACCTTCCTTTAATTAAACAATCCATGAGGTAGATATTTAACTCATTGGCAGAGGCCTAGGTAACACCCACCAGGAGATGGCGACAACAGACTCACGTTATCTGAAATCGGAATAAATTTAATTTTCACCAACTGGTGTTGTTGTCGGATATAAATTTGCTGACAGTTTTATTGAGAAAAGTTTTTTAATAAACAAAGTTTTTAGGTGATAAAAATTAGATTAAGCTGACGCATCTTTTGTTTTAATTGTTTTTGATTTAACAAAAAAAAAGTTTTACCTTGAGGTAGACAATTTTCCAGAAGGACTGTGTGAACGCTGTGGTAATTCGGAAGAATGTCCTTTTAAAAGATAGTGTCACTGCCTTTGAACAAGTTGAGGGATTATTGTCGCTTGGCACTTAAGGCATGGAAAACTAACACAGCGTTAAATAATAAAGCGATGACACAGATAAGGTAAAGGACTTTCACAAAGTAGATATTGTTCGGTGAGTGGTTACGTTTACGTTTAAGGATGCTTCATGGCAATCTTGAAAGTTTCCTAATTGTGAGATAAATGGTTTGGATAAAGGATGTAGAACCATTAACACGTTTCAACATGTGCATGTGGTGTTAGTGTTAAACGATCATTATAGCCATTCCGTATACAGCGTAGTCATTCTGTGAGTCAATCATCCTTATCTATTGCTTGCACTTAGTTGCGGTAACATGGAGTCCTGCTGTATTTCGGCAGCTTACTTAACCCAACAGGTTAGGTTTGTTATGGATATAGTTATGCAGGAAATGGATTGGCTTTTCACAGTTCGTTAGTTGGTTTTCAAAGGTTTTTGACAACTACCTAACCAATGACCTAACCAGATATTTATCTCGGGTATAAATATCTCTAAAATTATTAACATTACCAGATAGAGTACGAATATTGATATTTGTTAGATCTACTTTCCAATGAGTAACACTCAGAAGCTTCCTGGTAAAATGCTCATTTAAAAAGAATACTAAGGGCCAATTGGACCAACGCATTTACTTAACTCAGGATTGGTTTGTTGCACGTAATCCACCGCAAAATGCATAGCCAACTGAGTTAACCACTAGTAAGTTGAATATGGAGACATTTACTCACTTAAGTAGCGCTGCAGTAAAAAATGATCCTAGGCCTCAACCTCATTTTCGCACATCAAATTGGTGGGAGTCAGTTTCTAAAGGGTGTCCGCCGGGAAGATATACTACTTTGTTTGTTTAAAATTTTTGATTAAATGAAAGAGTATAGATTTTATATTGATAAATGTTTTATTTATTGTCGGCAATTATGTATGGAATACAATATCAGGTAAATGTCCGCCGCTGTTAGTCTCATAAGTGAGAGCCCTTTAGAGCACATTTTTCACTACATTCTGACAAATTTCACGCGGTATTTCTTTAATTGCATCACCAATATTTTGTTAGAGTTGCTCAAGCGTTTCTGGTTTCTTTTTGTATAATCCTGGCTTTTCAGATACCCCACAAAAAGAAGTCCGGATCATTTAAATCAGGCGACCGTGGAGGCCAATCAACATCACCATTTCTTGAAATAACTTGTTGTGAAAAGAGGTCTCGCAGTAATTCCATTGTAATCCTGGCTGTATGCGATGTAACACCGTTTTGTTGATACCACATTTTAATCAAGCCCAAGAATGCAGTTGGGGCGTTTAATAGTCATCAATCATATCACGACATCGCTCACCATTCACAGTTAACGTTACGCCGTTTTAATTTTCAAACAAGTAAGGTCCAATGATTCCCACTGACCAAATTGTACACCAGACTGTAACTTTTAATGGATGCAAAGGTGACGGATGAATAATTTGAGGGTTTTCCATTGCACAAAACCGACTATTCTGTCGAATTGAGGTTGATGGATTGTTTTGAACACTTCCTTGAGCAGCAGTAATGTTTTCAGCCGATCTTGCAGTACTTTGTGGTCCATACTTGGGCCTATCACCTACAGACCCTCTTTCTTCGAAATCATTCACTACACGATAAATAGAGCGTTATGTTGGCACGTTGCTTCTCCCAAAAATTTCAAGTAACTTTCTCACCGTCACAGTAATCGATGATTGATTTTGTTAAAATTTTTTAACTATTAAGACATGTTGGTTTATCGAATATTTTTCCATAATAAATTTGCCACGTCTCTACTTCGCTACTGCCAAATATGAACTGGCAAGACTAATGTTTACCAAAATGGGGGCAAAACAAGTAGTATACATTCCCGGTGGACACCCTGTCCTGGTGCGCGTCATTTAAGGAGATTTCGTCCTCAACTGCGTCCAATGTCTGCCTGGGAGATTTGGCGTCCATTCGCTCTACACATCCTAGCACTTTTTAAAGTCCAATGCTGAGCTTTTTTTTCAGATTTATGTCGCCTTCTCATAAAGTTCGCGATTGAATCTCAAAGCCGCAAAGACGGACTGCAGGTTTTCCGAAGAATTATTGTTCTATCAAAACGACGCTACGAGATATTTCATCACGACTGTGATGATAAGAGTTTTATGTTGGATCTCCTTAATCGTTCGAGATAGTGCTTTACAAATAAATCTCCTTCTTAGCCCGTAGAACCAGCGTTTGGCAAAAGTAGGTCTTCGTATAATTTCTAACGGATGAGTTAATGGCCGAGCCGAGGTAGATAAAGTCCCGTACTATCCCAAAGTTATATCTGGCAAAGGTGCCTCCGAGTTGACAGCATAAACTTGGTTGTAAAATTACTTACAGCTAAATCCATTTTTGCCGCTTTCTCCTCTATACTAGCAAAAGTGGCTTTGACATCACGTTGAGTTCTACCAATGATGCCAATATCATAGGGGTATGCTAGTAGTTGCACCGATTTATGGAAGATTTTGCCTCTGGTGTTGGCTCGGAAGTTTTGCACAATGGTCTCAAGAAGGAAGTTAAAAAAAATTAAATGTCAGTGCGTCGCCTTGCATAAGTCCTTTTTTGGTTTTGAATGTGTCGGTTATATCACATGAAAGAGCCAGACTTTTGGGTATCGATTTTGACTTTTCGGCTTCATCCAGAATCTGCCGTAGTGTGAAAATTTGATCAGCTATGGATTTTCCTGGCCTTGAACCACACTCACAATGGTCAATTAGGATGTTGGTAAATGGTTTCAGGCGTTCACATTATTACTGTGTTCCTGTAAGTTATGTTGAGCAAATGTATGCCTCTGTAGTTGGCGCAGTTCGGAGGATCTCCTTTTTTGTGACAATCGATGCTGAGGTTGAATTATTCAATCATGCTTTCATCCGACAAAATGTTGCTTACGAGTTGACTGCTTTACAGATCTCGGTGTGAAGAATGTCATTTCCAGCAGTCTTGTTAGATATTTAGCTTTAGTTTAGATATTTCTATCTTCACTTCACTTAAGTCGTTTGATTTGCGGTTTTACCTGTCATTACCAATACTGGGTGGGTCGATCTGCTTGACAGCGTGATATTGTTTCTCATCGCCGTATAACATTCTGCAGAAGAAGTCTTCTTCCAACATCCTTAGCATCGAATGCGTCTCAACTACAACATTTCCTTGTTCATCTCTATATAATTCTGTTCGAGTCTTGTATCCCTGGCTTAGACACTTTTGTAATGGTGCAGTGTAATAACTCACGAGGAAATAAGTCCCATTGGGCTTTGTTCAAAATAAAGGAAAAAGCACCCACGGCATTTTTCCCGAAATGAAAATAAGCTCCGCCACCAGAAAGCATTTACACCTGCGAGTGTTATTGTCATTTGAAATTGGAAGTCTATTCAAGTTTGGTGTATGCAAAGTAAATTGGGGCATATTGCCCCCACTTACATTCCCCTGCCTAGGCTCACTGTTGGATTTGGGATATGTGTGATTAGGGATACATGAAAAGGAAATAAATCCCCCAATAGCCGCGGGACTTATTTCCAGCCCTATGAGGATTATTTCTGCAGGTGTTATGACGCTGCACCTTTGGTAATACTGGCGAACATTATTCCTGGAGTGGCACATCTCTATATCCCCGATTGCTAGCTTTTCTTGCTCTTGTTTCTTTTGCCGGTGTCCTTTCTTCTTTGTTCATAGTGCTCAATGGCAGCTCTCGTCTTCACCTGCAGCTTAACCTTGCTGGTATTGTTTTTGTTGTGAGCATCTGCTGGCATTCTTCATCAAACCAATGATTTATTGCTGGTGGCGAGAATCCTTGCACTTCAGTTGTGGCTGGTCTAATGGCTTGTTGACATCGTTGAAATTGTTCTTCGGCATAAGTTGCAGCTGGTATGTTGTTATTCGAGAGGTTAAGGAATACGCATTCTTCAAGGGGTTTGACAACCTCTTGCGATTGCAGGCTTTCGACATTAAATTTTTGCACAGTATTTCCGCATTCTTTTCTTGGCTGCAACAAAGTTGTATTCCGACTCGATGTTACCCTTACGGAATGTTGGAACATCGAAAATACCGGGTGTGTTTCTTGTTTATTCCAATTTAATCAATTTGACTGATTGTTTGTTGATCTGGAAACCGCAATGTACGTTTACGGATATCGCATTTCGTTGCAGAGCGAAGTCAATTACTAAAAGTCCGTTGCATGGAGCAATATTATATAGGCACTGTCCTCTGAAGATCCTGCTTAGATGTCCTCTCCCAGCAGCATTTTAGCTTTGTTATTTGGTAACCGCTTAAAGAACTTGTCGAGGAGACCAGAAAATATGGCAATACTGACAATGCCATCTTTCTCTTTTCGCGGGGCTTGATCGTATAGATTGGCAACCTCGAACTTGATGCCGATTATTTCATTGCATTCGCTGATGTCTTCGAAGCATACGACTTATGGTATCCGCAGAATAGTCGCTGTTTCTGTTCACTGACTCGGACCGTAGTAGATAGCTCAGTTTTTTACCCTATTTTTGCCAGGCCATACCATCGTATTTGCTGGATGGCAGTAATGTCTGCTTGTAGATTGTTGTTCGACAGTACCTCTTAAGCACATTCTAGGTGCAGATACTAACGATATTTCTGATCGTGTGCCAACACTACACATCATACCACACTCCACATCTTCCATCTTCATGCAAAAATCAGGTTAAAATTATTTGAGCTGTTACGATTGAAGGATCGCTTTTTGCGGACAAACTGAGAAGCATCCTTTTGGTAGCTGACAAATTGTTGAATATAACGTTTTTGGGAATCACGTGAACAACAAATAAATAAGACTGAAATTTTCACCTTGGAGCATAATTCTAAAAAAAAACGAAGTCAAGGCGTAATTTAAAAATGTCTTTTGAGGTTGGGTTCAGTTCAGAGATTACCACAAGTGAGCACAGACAAACTTTTACAGTCAGTGCGCAGTTATCAGATTTTTCTTAATGCCCATAGTTGGAAATTGTTAACAACTATTTTGTCCATTATATGTCAAATAGTATAAATTGCTTAAAATTCGTCTCCATAAATTGATTACTTCGTCTCCCATGTACAACAAACATAGCTTCACGCTGTTCCAAACAACCAAAAGTTTTGACTAACAATATCTACTCGATTTTCATTACTTTTAGGATATCCTTTCAAAAGTTAAATTACTTCGCTAGGGGTTTTGGCACTTATACCCACTAAGCACCACCTTTTTAAGTTTTAATTAAAATAAATTCGTTCACCCAATGAGACTATATTTTCCTCAAAGTTTTAAGAATTTAAATAGTCTCGGTTTAAATAAGTTGTTCCCCATACTGTCGATATTTTGGTCATGACAACTTGTCACCTCTTGAAATTTAGATGGCGCCTTTCAAGTGTGGACTTTATGTATGCGTTCTTGTCACGTCCTCGTGAAGCATTATAATATAAACGAATAAGTAACCCTCGTATAAAGGACTTTAATAGATAATGATCCATGTGCTGAGAAACGACATGAGAGGAATGAAAATTCAGTAGACTTATGTTAGAACTTCCAAGTTACAAAGTGACATTTGACGAGGCAGCCTTTACTCATCAAGCGTGACAAATATAGCGAGTTTCCTTTTTTTGGGGGGGTTTTATAGCTCATGACTATTTTTGGAAAACAATTTTGAACGTACACAGGTGTTATTCACCGTCGCCGCATTGGTACAATGTTGACATCTCAGGTTAAACCAATTAAACTGAGTTGATTGATCTACCCAAACCTACTGGCTACCCTGCTCCCAAGCAGAACGATTGTATTCCTGCAACAATTGTTTACTTAAGGAGACCATTAAGTAAAGACTCTTGATGGGAATGGATAGGTTCATCTGTGCGTGACTTATAATTACGAGGTACGTACATCCACACTCGATTGGGGACAGTTTGTTGGGCTTAAAAGTTTTCCGGAAGATTTCACCTGCCTACGATTCTGTTTGAACTATGGTGAACAGTGATGGGATTTTTCAAGTTAATAAATTAAATACCACCCTTGGTCTGTGGTAAACGACGGATATTTGCGATCTGGGTGCTGAAGGTACGCATACAGCCATAGGGTAGGCATTTTGTTTTGTATTTTTACTTCTCAATTATAGGTCAAACTAAGGATGAAAGAGAATCGGCAAAGACCACGTGATAGGTCAAGGGTAGCGAAAGAAATTTTCGCAAGGGCGTGAATTACGAATTTATTTTAAATTTATCATCTTATGGTACAAGTATTATTTACTCACCCTACATTAATGAACAAGTGTAAGGGAAACTCAATAATAAATATCTCAATGGCATGACGTATATTATTATTGATTTGTTGGGTTGAATTAGACACTAGAACTTTGTCTTCAAATCAACCATTGTACCATTGTACTTACTTACTTAAGTGGCGCTACAGTCCGGAATGAACCTGGGCCCCAACCAACATGCCTCTCCAATTAGCCCGGTCCTTAGCTAACTGCCTCCAGTTGCGCACTCCAAGTTGGTTGTGGTCGGTTTCTACTTGTGCGCGCCACTTAAGGCGAGGTCTTCCTCTATTGCGTCCGACGTCTGGCTGGGAATCGAAGACTCTGCGAGCCGGAGTATTGGTGCCCTTGCCATCTTAAACGTCCAATGCGGAGCTTTTTGACCAGGGGCATGTCGCTGTACAGCTCGTATAGTTCTTGGTTGAATTTTCGTCTCCATAGCCCGTCAACGCAAACGGGACCGAAGATTTTTCGAAGAATTTTCCTCTCAAAACGACCAAGGATTTCCTCATCCGCTTTTGAGACGGTCCATGCTCCAGTGCCGCAGAGCAGGACTGGGATGATCAGGGTCTTACATAAGATTTCCTTAGTAGTTCGAGTGAGGGCTTTATTACTGAATTGCTTCTTAGCCCGAAGAAACAGCGGTTGGCAAGAGTTATTCTTCGTTTAATTTCTGAAGAGATGTTGTTGTCAGAGTTAATAGCGGAACCGAGATAGATAAAGTCCCGTACTACCTCAAAGTTATATCTGTCAATGGTGACGTTCCGTCCAATTCGTCGATGTTGTGTATCCTTTCGTGTTAACAGCATATACTTCGTCTAGCCCTCATTTAATTTTGCACCATCCTCTCAAGAATCAGATTGAAGAAGTCACACGACAGCGCATCGCCTTGCCTAAATCCTTTTTTGGTATCGAATGTGTTAGTGAGGTCGTTTCTGACCCTGCTGGAGCAGCGAGAATTCTCCATCGTCATCCTACACAAACGAACGAGCTTGGGCGGTATATCAAAACTAGACATGGCTCTGTATAGTTCGTCTCTATAAATGCTGTCGCAGACGGCTTTAAAATCAATGAATAGGTGGTGGGTATCGTTTTGGACTTCTTGGGTTTTTTCCAGGGTCTGAAGAAGTGTGAAAATTTGATCGGTTGTTGACTTTCCTGAGCTAAAACTACACTGATAAGGGCCGACCAGGTTGTTGGTAAACGTTTTCAGGCGACTTATGCCTCTGTAGTTGGTGCAGTTAAGAGGGTCTCCTTTCTTGTGGATATGGCAAACGTTGCTGAGGTTCCATTCTTCAGGCATACTTTCTTCCGACCAGGTTTGTCTAATAAGTTGGTGGATTTTACTAACGAAGTAATCTCCGCCGGCTTTATAAAGCTCAATGGGAAGTCTGACATATCCGGTAGCCTTATCAAGCTTGAGTTTAAATATTGCTATCCTCACATCACTCAGGTCAGGTGATTAGCAGTTTTCGCTATTGTTGCCAACTTGAATGTTTCGTTCTGCCTGACAGCGGAATGTTGTTCTTTGTCGCCGTTTAACAGTCTGCAGAATTGGTTTTTCCATATCCTTAGCATCGACTGTGTCTCAACTACGATATTTCCTTGTTCATCTCGACAGGATTCTGTTCGAGCCTTGTATCCTTGGATTTGACGTTTTACACTTTGGTAAAACTTGCGAACATCTTTCCTGGAGTTGCACCTCTCTATATTCTCGATCGCGCGCTTTTCTTCCTCTTTTTTTTTCTTTCTAAAAAGCCGGTGTTCTTCCCTTCTTCTCTGCCTATAGAGCACAACAGTCACGTGAAATAAGTATCCTAAACATATAACCCAGATCCTACGAAAGGAATGATTTTTTTTACAGATGACATGGCAAACTTATAAAATATACCATAACGGGTGTAGCCACACAACTTTCAAAACAACCCAAGTTCGACAAATGCGACATTACTGCTATCAAAGAAATGCGATGGAATATACCAAGGAGAGGACGGGCTTATTGATGCGATGGTTAGTGCGATGAACTGCCGCGCAAAAGATCTGGGTGGGATTCTCAGCCGTAGGGGGAGGCTTAATATCTGTGAAGTTCAATACGGTCCGTATTAAGAAGGATAATCGACTATTGGAATATATATATATAATAACAGACAGACTTGAGTCATTTTTTATGACTTTATGACTCTTCTGAACGAATATTATGATATCACTAGGGTCTATTTCTTCCAAAAATATGAAATATTTATCAATAACGGCCCATAACCATGCAACCCAAAAACTTAGCCACACCGGGTGGCCGCGGTGTAGTTCAATCCCACCCATAATCCATTTAACTTTTATTCAAAGGAAATTAAAAAGGTCGGTTGTTATACCTAAAAGTATGCACCATCTTGAAATTTCCTCAAATTTGACGAACACAAGAAACAGTGACTCTCCGAAGTAAGTTCCGGACACCACCCATGTAGTAAGTATCCACTTTCTTTCTTCCCCTTCGCTAACGCTATGGTTATATATATAGGTTACCCTTTGATGGCGCGTAAATTATAAAAAAAATGTTGTCCCAACAATTACGACCTCAACTTACGGACGTCAACTTTGAGAAGCTTCTCAAGGCAGTTTTATACTCTTGGATGGTTGTCAGACTATTGATAGAATTTCTGTTTGTACGAACAACTCGACAAAATTTATGTGCAGCTACAGAAGAACGTTGTCTTGGTAATGGCGTGTGATTTCAAAATCATGGTAGGTAGGCATCTTAAGCAACCTTTTTGAAAACTTAGACGGCAATATAGCTATCACATCATATCCTCACCTTAATGTCCATAAGAAAATAGCGGTGCTCGGATCTATATGTTTGATTTTGATGGGGTAATGTGTAAGCCCTTAAAACTGTTTATCAAAAGGTAGGACATTTTTAGGTGATCTTATCTGTACATTTCGGCAGACCCTAGAAAAAAGTTCACACCCATCACCTTAAGCCCCATATAGGCTATTAAAGGCATGATCCAGACAGAATCATGTCTACCTTTGTAAAGCTCCAATCTGGCCCGTCTGTATAGGAAAACTGTGGAGAAATATCGCTGCATCTTGGAGATGCGTTTAATACGGAAGTAGATAAGATGACACGAGGTCAACTTATTTCTTCGAGTTATGTACCCAAAACAACAGAAGTAGGGCTTAGGTTCCAGAACGAACCTGGGCCGCAACCAACATGCCTCTCCAATTAGCCCGGTCCTTAGCTAACTGCCTCCAGTTGCGCAATCCAAGTTGATTGAGGTCGGTTTCTACTTGTGCGTGCCACTTAAGGAGAGGTCTTCCTCTACTGCGTCCGACGTCTGGCTGGGAATCAAAGACTCTGCGAGCCAGAGTATTGGTGTCCATTCGTTCTACATGTCCTAGCCATCTTAAATGTCCAACGCGGAGTTTTTTGACAAGGGCCATGTCTCGTATTGTCTCGTATTGTTCTTGTTTGAACCTTCGTCTCCATTGCCTGTAAAGGCAAACAGGACCGAAGATTTTTCGAAGAATTTTCCCTTTTAAATCGACCAAGGATTTCTTCATCCCATCCTGAGACGTTCCATGCTTAGAGCAGGACTGGGATAATCAGGGTTTTATATATAAGATCTCCTGAGTATATAGAGCGAGGGCTTTACCACTAGATTGCCTCCTTAGCCTGAAGAAACAGCGATTACCAAGAGTAATTCTGCGTTTAATTTCTGATGAGATGTTGTTGTCAGAGTAAATAGCGGAGCCAAGATAAATAAAGTCCCGTACTACCTCAAAGTTATATCTGTCAATGGTGACATTCTGTCCAATTCGTCGATTCGTCGATTCGTCAAGTTGACAGCATGTTACATGTCTTGCCCTCATTTACTGCTAAACCCATTTTTGCTGCTTCCTTCTCTATCCCAGCAAACGTGGCTATGACATCACGTTGGGTCCGACCAATGATGTCAGTAACGTCGGCGAATGTTAGTAGTTGTGCCGATTTTTGGAAGATTGTACCTCTGGTGTTGGCCTTTGAGTTTTGCACAATCCTCTTAAGAATTAAATTGAAGAAGTCACATGATAGCGCATCGCCTTGCCTTAATCCTTTTTTGGTATCAAATGTGTCGGTGAGGTCGTTTACGACCCTGATGGAGCAGCGAGAATTCTCCATCGTCATCCTACAAAAACAAACGAGTTTGGGCGGTATATCAAAACTAGACATGGCTCTGCATAGTTCATCTCTATAAATGCTGTCGTAAACGGCTTTAAAATCTATGAATAGGTGGTGGGTATCGATTTGGACTTCTTGGGTTTTTTCCAGGATCTGTCGAAGTGTGAACATTTGATCGGATGTGGACTTTCCTGGCCCAAAACCACACTGATAACATCCGATCGGGTTGTTGGTAAACGGTTTCAGGTGTTGGTGTATTACGGCAGATAATATCTTGTAGGCTATGTTGAGGAGAATTATGCCTCTTCAGTTGGAGCAGTTATGAGGCACTCCTTTCTTGTGGATATGGCAAACGATGCTGAGGTTCCATTCTTCAGGCATACTTTCTTCCGACCAGGTTTGTCTAATAAGTTGGTGGATGTTACTTACCAAGTTATCTCCGCCGGCTTTATAAGGCTCAGCGGGAAGTCCGACATTTCCGGTAGCCTTATTAAGCTTGAGTTTTAATATTGCTATTCTCACTTCACTCAGGTCAGGTGGTTGGCAGTTTTCGCTGTTGTTGCCAATATTGAATGCTTCGTTCTGCCTGACAGCGGAATGTTGTTCTTCATCGCCGTTTAACAGTCTGCAGTCCTCAGCATTGACTGATTCCGTTCGATTCTGTTCTCGAGCCTTGTATCCTTGGCTTCGAAGTTTTACACTTTGGTAAAACTTGCGAACATCGTTCCTGGAGTGGCACCGCTCTGTGTCTTCGATCGTGCGCTTTTATTACTATTTTTTCTTCTTTCTGAAAAGCCGGTGTTCTTCCCTTCTTCTCTGCCTATAGAGCTTAACGGCAGCTCTCGTCTTCACCTGCAGGTTAGCCTGGTAGGCCTCCTTCTTGCCTGCGAGTATCCGTCGGCATTCCTCATCAAACGAGCAATTTCTTGCTGGTGGGCGCGAGTAACCTAGTACATCAGTTGCTGCTGATCGAATGGCTTGTTGGCATCGTTGCCATTGTTCTTTGACATTCGATGCTCGACAAACTTAAAGAAGAAAGCTCATCAGGGATTCGTTTTTTTTTAAAGGTTTTTTTAACTGGCACTGGATTGATTATGTATCCACATAAAGTACTCCTCAGGCTTGAAACACATTATAATCGTTATCGAACGAGGAGTAAATGTGTATTTCCGAACATCTTCAAACAATGGACGCATGTTGATCAAAGCCCAGATTTACACCGAATAGAGCTACGATATCTACGAATATCTATTCGATCGCCTATGATGATGATGTTCAATAAACAATTAGTTTATTAGTCATTAGTTTTCAGTGCTTATTTTGATTGAGCTTTGTTAGCATGGAGACACAGATCTTTAATCAGCAGAAATCTTTTGTTGGACTCTTGCCAACACTGCCACCCTATTATTTCATATTATGATTTGACTGCTTCCCTTTTGACAAAGTTAAATCAATTGTCCTTCCATATTTGCGAAATGGGGTAACCGAACATTCAGTATTTTGTAAAATATTATTCAACCATGAAAATACGGTCTGTTCTCGTAAAGTGTCACATTTTTAGAAACGCTAAGCTATCACCTGTCAAACTTTGGTCTGTATTTTGGTTGTCAACACACTACCGCATAAATGAAATCAAACCCAAATCTTCGATGGCTTTTGGGGCACAATTTTTTAGCATAAGCTTTGTCACTCACTTGATAAATATTTTTGGGATTCAGTGTACCCCAAAATACGCCATTTTGCTTGTTCATAAGCCTGTTTAGATAAAAATGTGCCTCCTCGGCCATCATAATATTTTCCAAAAATTCTTCGTCGTCCTTGGCAATATTTAGGAAAGCTCTGCAGCTGTTGGACTTTACGGATCTTTTTAGGGTATAAGTGAAAATCTTTCCTCAAAATCCGATGAATTGTGATACGCGGTATGCCTTACTGTGCTGAATGTCGTCGAATGTCGATGTTTCAGTCGATGTCTACACGAATGCCTCAAATTTCCAAATTTTCCATATTGCTAAAATTTAACGACCACAGCACGATTAGTGCAATTTGTTTTCGCTGTGGGATCATGCGGTACTCCATCCTAAATTTCCCAAGCCTTATTTCTGAAACCTAAAACCAAAAAAAAATGACTCGGATTTTTGTCTTTGTAATTAACACGCGCTAAATGATTTATGACTACAATTGTTGTGTTTGAGAAAAGCTCGGGCATTAAGGAAATTACGGAGAAGAAAAGAGGAGATACCGACGTAGGTTGGTCTTTTATATATGCGAATTGTAATGTGGAGGAAAAACAAAGTTTGGTAAATAATTGCACATTCGTGTTGTACGGTCTAGGAATGAATTTTTTTCTTAGTACGTCGGATCAGAATTCATGGCATGGTGAGTATTACGGTTGAGTTATTAATTTCTTATATAGTAATGAGACTTTTGGCCCACCTTGTATATACCATTACAGACGAAAAAACGGACTTCTGACAAGACTTAAACTCTTGTACAGACGACTGACAAACCCACGCTACCCAGAGATTAGTACACTTAAGGCGTCGATCAAAAATATTAACCTATTGATCAAGGAGAACTATCGGTTGTCCATTAATTTGTTTTGGAATGACAAAATTCGGGCCGTACATTACAGCGACCCGAGTATTTTTCAACAAATTAATAAGATCTTTAGGAGGAAGTGTCATAATGACCTTCCGTGTTATGACAATACAAAGCTCCAACGAACCAGTGACAATACAAAGCCTTCTTCGATCAGGATTTCTAAGTTATTTAAGATCCTCAGGAGAAAGTGGATGCAGTAAGGGCTGTCTTTCAGGAAGTGTATAAGGTGAATGATAGCAATCGCCCGAACAACTTCCTGGAAAACAATGCCCTGCTCCATCATTTCTATCTCCAAGACGACATAACGCATTGGCGATCTGAGAACCGTGGTTTAACCCCGGTTTGAAGACGAAAACTTGGCAAACGCCATTGTCGCCGAGCGAAGTGTGTCTAGTCTCCTGTTAATCTCGAAGGTGGAACTCCAGATCATCTTCGATTCCATAAAGAAAAAGAAGTCATCGGGAGTCGATGATATATCCAACATTGTACTGCGACACTAAACCCCTGAAGCTGTGGACATTTACGCCACGATGTTCAAGAACGCGCTGAAAAATTATCCAGTGCGTTGGAAGACGACGGTGGTTCTTTCTCTCCCGAAAAAGGGAAAGGAAATCTCCAATCCGGCGAATTTCCGGTCGATAAGTCTTCTTCCGAGTATTAGCAAGGTTTTCGAAAAGATTATCAATCTCTGTTCAAATGGTCTGAGAACAATAATTTGATACCGGAGAACCAGTGTGGTTTCAAGGCTGGACATGACTGTATTCATGCCGCCTCCAAACTCGTCTCTATAAACAATGGAACAAAACCAAAAAACAGTGCACGGGTGCATGTCTGGTTGATTTAGAGAAGGCTTTCGACACCGTATGGTTAGAGGGCCTCTTTCTAAGCTGTACAGACTTAGCACAAGTAAACCACCGCTATATATACTTCATGACATGCTGAATTGTAGAACGCTTGCTGTCAAAAGTGGCAACGTAACTTCTACAACCGAATTTTTCATTAAGAATGGTCAGCAACATTGAGCGGTAAAATCGCCGATTATCTTCAGCATTTACATCAGTGATGTGATAGGTAGTCTTACTTAGGCAATTGCGTATGCGGACGATCTTATCGAGTACAGAACAGCTTCTACTGTCGAAGTCATTCGAACTCCTTTGCAGCGGGACTTCGACAAGATCCAGAGATATTGTGATGACTGGAAGTTGAAAATCAACTTCCATAAATCAGAAACTATCCTGTTTAGGACACCGTTGTCTAGGGCCTCTAGGGATACGAGAAAGAACTGGCGAAAGCTGGTGATCGTTGGTCCAGCCAGCGGACAGCCACTGGCGAGTAATAATGTAGTAAAGTACCTTGGCATCTGGTTAAATCAGTATCTATACTTCGGAAGACATGTAGATGTTGCTCTGCTAGGGCAGCATTTGGCCAGACAAGACGATTGTTTTCTAGCAGTCGTCTTGACAGCAGGGTGAAGGTGATTTGCTACATGGCCCTCATTAGGCCGATGATTGCCTATGGGTGCCCGGTGTGGTTCAACGTTGCCCATCTCATATGGAAAAGACACGGGTGTTTGAGAGGCAGTGCTTAAGAATCTGTCTTGGACTTCATAGAACACCAGTATCTGACTACACAAAATATTATTCCAACCAGGTCCTATACAACGGGTCCAACGTAAACAGAATAAACAATTTTCTGGTGAAACTCATTCGGTTTCACGCTGCAAGAGCGATGGCTTCGGACTAAAGTCTCATCTTTGGGGCCTTCTACCACAATGATGAATATTTTGAGAGTGCGCGCTTAAGCGGCTTTATTCCCCCCGAAGCGTTCCTATATTTGGATAGTCGAGGGCTGATACAGGACAGATCGGCGGTTCCGCTAACCTACCACGTCTTCGGACGAACTGTGGATAGGCGGCTTCCATACGACCGAGACGTCGTCGCTCAGGGCGGAGGAGAGCGACTGCGGTTTAGCAGGAGTGTGTCTTATTTGGACCGTCGGGGTAGGTTGCAACAGGAGAACCTTTTATGTGGCAAAGATAGATAAAGACAGTTGGCTTACAAATTGTATGGCCGACTTACATAGTTTTAGGTTTTAAGATCTAGGTTAGGTTAGGCCTGTTCTAGTTCTTTAAGTTACTTTTAGATAGCTGTAATTAGTTTTAATTAGTTTATAAGTAGTTTTCTTTAGGATGTAAGTTTGAATATAATAAAAAAAAGATACAAAGTTTTTTTTAAAAAAAAAAACCTTTCTTGGTGAAAAAAATAAAGATATGAATTTATTTTAAATTACCTTTTAGATAATAGGCCGAAAGGCGTTAGAATTAAGTTGTTAGCGATTAAATTACGGTGCCCGCATAGGGCAAGTACTTGCAAGTATTGTGAATGTGCCTGATTAGTTGTGATTCTTCATTGATACACGTGCTGAACACCGTGAATACTGTGAATGAAATGCTTTCACGCTCCTTAGAAACAAATAAAAGCTGCAAAATGAATGAATTTTCGAATTTAAAAAGTCGCTTCATAATTTAAAACTAACAAATCAATAAAAACGTTTATAGTGTTTGAATAGTCATTCAAATATTCAATAGCAAAACTCGGTTAATTTGTTCGGAATTTGTTCGATGGTTTTAAATATCGAATTCAAATTCCCCGTTTAACCAGTTTCTAGGGGTTTTTTGAATATTAAGATATAAGAAAGAGCTCAATGATTTTAATTTGTAATGAGGCGTTATTGTCAAAATTAATAGCCGAGCTGATGAATCTAAAATCGATTGCTGTATCTAAACGATTTTATAGCTAATATGGAAAATTGCAAAGAGAAAGGTTGGAAAGAAGTTCCATTCACAGATTAAGGCCAGTTTTTTATTGCGACCTTATCAATGTTTAATTATTAGCCATAAGTTAACTCGAAAAAAATCGTGAGCTAACTAAGAATTACTTCAACAACATTGGTGAGTTTACTCTAGATTGAATGATCATGTTTTACTTAGAGTGTACTCAAGATCGAGGCTAGTGAAGAAAACCGGTAAACAAATTAAAATAAATATTTTTCAATAACAGGACATACAGGGTCTTAAAACTGGCTTCATCCTTCATTTGTGTGTGTGAAGTTGCTATCTTTGACGCAAAGAAGTGAGCCTCCTGTTTTATCCTGTATCCGAACATCTAGTTTGAGAAGGTTCTCATGTAAGTGTTACTCTTGGTTGTTTGCCAGGCATTCGCAAAGGGTTGAGCAGTAGAAAAACTTATGCGTTTTAGCCAGGGACTTAAGCCACTAGAACACTGTACCAGCAGAAGCAAAATCAGGACCACTTTTCAAAGCTGTATCTATCGCTTGATATCTTGCCCGTTTTAGTCGGTTCATAGCACCTATACATATATATATGGTACTGCAACATTTAAGCTGTGGGAGTGTTAGAGGGTCTGGAATGATCACATTCGACAGCCTTGGTTCTAAAGTTTTATTTCCCAACCCGTGCAGTCTCCATAATGGAAAAAATGCAAGATAACTTGGGTAGGCCATCAATTTTTAAATAATTTATCAGTGTCTATTATCTTGTACGATACACTGTGCTTTTACTAGAAAGTATACAAAGGCTTTTACAATAAGAGCGCTATAAAAGTTTTTTTTAAATAAAACAAAAGCGGTTTTGGATATCAATGAAATTCTTTATTCCTGTGAAAGTACGTTCGGTGCCATTATGTATGGAACTCGATTTCTTTTGCATGGCCACCACGGGCACGCTTGCAAAAGTCCAGACGCTTAACCCAATATTCGTTGGTTTTCAAGCATAAATCGGCCGATACTGCTGCAATTTCCCGTTCGATATTCGTACGAAGTTCATCAATCGTCGCTGGCTTGTTACCATAGACCATGGACTTGACGTAGCCCCACATGAAACAGTCTAACGGCGTCAAATCGCACGACCGAGGCGGCCAAGCGACTGGACCATTTCGTGAGATAACACGTTCTCCAAACTTGGTTTCCAATAAACTGATTGTGGCATTCGCTGTGTGGCTTGTGGCGCCGTCCTATTGAAACCACATGTCGTCCAAGTCCATACCATCCAATTGGGGCCAAAAATATTCGGTTATCATTGAACGGCAGCGATTCCCATTCACAGTAACGTGCCGGTCTTGATCATCACGCAAGAAATACGGCCCAATGACGCCGTCGGCCCATAAACCACACTAAACCGTAATTTTTTCGGGATGCGAGCCGGCGGAGATGACTTGGTAAGTAACATCCACCAACTCATATGCCGATTCTGGTCGAAAGAAAGTTAACATGAAGAATAGAACCTCAGCATCGTTTGCCCGATCCACAAAACAGGAGACCCTCTAAGCTGCGCCAACTACAGAGGCATAAGTCTCCTCAACATCGCCTACAAAATTCTATCTGTCGTAATATGTAAACGCCTGAAACCGTTTACCAACAACCTGATTGGCCCTTATCAGTGTTGTTTTAGGCCTGGAAAGTCCACAACCGATCAAATCGTCACACTTCGGCAAATCCTGGAAAAAACCTAAGAAGTCCAGATCGATACCCACCACCTATTCATTGATTTCAAAGCCGCATACGACAGCATTTATATAGACGAACTATACAGAGCCATGTCTAGTTTTGGTATCCCGCCCAAACTCGTCCGTTTGTGTAGGATGACGATGGAGAATTCTCGCTGCTCCATCAGGGACGGAAACGACCTCACCGACACATTCGACACCAAAAAAGGATTTAGTCAAGGCGATACGCTGTCATGTGACTTCTTCAATCTGATTCTTGAGAGGATTGTGCAAAACTCACGAGCCAACACCTGACTCACAATTTTCCAAAGATCTGTACAACTACTAGCATACGCCGACGATATTGACAAACGTAGCAAGCAGCATTCCACTAGACCAAGTCCATGGCTATTGTAAAGTTGAACAGCGTTAGCATAGTGCATACCTAATATGTATCGACGAAGTCTTGCAATTTTTGGGTTGTTCATTGGCGTAGATGAAAATAAGATCAATTCCCGAAGAGGACCGTAAGGAACCGTTTTGTCTACGAATTCCACTGATCTATAACTAAAATACGAGAAGATCGCACCTGACAGAGGAAATCAAAACTGATCTACAAGTTTGCTTCAGGGCGTTTTGTGATTAACAGTGTCAAATCCTTCCGAAAAAATCACGGTATGAGTTGTAAGCTTGTTGTCATCTATCTTCAATTAATTTTGATAACGCTATTGCGCAGCTGTGTTAAGGAGGGAAACCAGACTATTCAGAGCAAAACATAATAACTATTTATAGAAAGTCATAGAAGGATAATCAAGAGTGTGAGATTTTATTTTACATTATCTAAAAAGAAATTCCCATTCAATGCGAATCCTGACCTTCCGGACTACACTTTTCGGAAATTCCTACACGATTATATCTCGCAAGTTAAATTGATTCATTTCGCCTGTCGCAAATCTCACCAAACAGTCAGTTTTTGGGCATGCAATGATGTGTTATGGGTCTCATCTGGATTCTCCCCAAATGCGACAATTTTGCTTGTTAACGGTGACATATGGTTTGAAATGGGTCTCGTATGTTATCAAAAGTTAATCCAAAATCATTTTCAGTGTCAACCAATCTAGGGACTGCTTGGAACTTTTCCAAGTGGCGAAAACGGTATGTCGTCAATATTCTTTGTATCAGTTGCACCTTATAAATGGAAAAATATGGAAAGCATCCTTCAAATATCGTCGCAAAGGTATGCTTATCGCGGTGACGACACGACACATTTGGATTCCCGGCAACAGATTTAAACGTCTTAGGCATTGATTAACATCGACGATTTCCCACTGTCCCGTACTCAATGAAATTCGAAACCAAACTACTAACAGCGTTGTCAGATGGTAACCACGATATTTTCGACGACATGCACGATGATAACGATAACGAATATGTTCAATGTGTTGCGTCAATTTTTCGGAATTTTGCATCAGTATTACGCGATTTATGGTTGAAACTGTAGGTACTGGATTGACGTTTCAAAAACATGTAAATGGGTTTTTTTTACAGGTGAAGAACTTTTCATAGACATAATTGTCAAACTAGTTGCCATTGGGTAGTATAGACGTGTGTTTGACCTCTTTTCAGTATACTTTGCAAATCACCATGGAAAGACTAAAGGCTGTACTATAATAGATGATTGGAAAGACCACTTCCGTAACTGTGCGAACACATACAATTTGTATTGTACGACCATAGCTTTTCGCTTCGATTCGCACAGTTTTCGTTTACGTTTGCTCACTTGCGAAAAAGCGTATTCATTCGCTCTTTCTCTTTCTTTTGTTCTTTCATATAAAAATTTTACATTTCACTTCAACAGCTGTGTACATTTAAATTTGTAAGGCCATGAGCAACGACATTTTGTTTGGCAAAACGACTTCCACCCTGACAATCGCTTCCATTTACAAAAGTCTTATATGACGCAACTTAAGTAATTGACAATTCTGAAGAAAACTTAACGTAGAATTTTGACATTAGCTTCCGATTTCTTCCTCAACATCGCCTACAAAATTCTATCTGTCGTAATATGTAAACGCCTGAAACCGTTTACCAACAACCTGATTGGCCCTTATCAGTGTTGTTTTAGGCCTGGAAAGTCCACAACCGATCAAATCGTCACACTTCGGCAAATCCTGGAAAAAACCTAAGAAGTCCAGATCGATACCCACCACCTATTCATTGATTTCAAAGCCGCATACGACAGCATTTATATAGACGAACTATACAGAGCCATGTCTAGTTTTGGTATCCCGCCCAAACTCGTCCGTTTGTGTAGGATGACGATGGAGAATTCTCGCTGCTCCATCAGGGACGGAAACGACCTCACCGACACATTCGACACCAAAAAAGGATTTAGTCAAGGCGATACGCTGTCATGTGACTTCTTCAATCTGATTCTTGAGAGGATTGTGCAAAACTCACGAGCCAACACCTGACTCACAATTTTCCAAAGATCTGTACAACTACTAGCATACGCCGACGATATTGACAAACGTAGCAAGCAGCATTCCACTAGACCAAGTCCATGGCTATTGTAAAGTTGAACAGCGTTAGCATAGTGCATACCTAATATGTATCGACGAAGTCTTGCAATTTTTGGGTTGTTCATTGGCGTAGATAAAAATAAGATCAATTCCCGAAGAGGACCGTAAGGAACCGTTTTGTCTACGAATTCCACTGATCTATAACTAAAATACGAGAAGATCGCACCTGACAGAGGAAATCAAAACTGATCTACAAGTTTGCTTCAGGGCGTTTTGTGATTAACAGTGTCAAATCCTTCCGAAAAAATCACGGTATGAGTTGTAAGCTTGTTGTCATCTATCTTCAATTAATTTTGATAACGCTATTGCGCAGCTGTGTTAAGGAGGGAAACCAGACTATTCAGAGCAAAACATAATAACTATTTATAGAAAGTCATAGAAGGATAATCAAGAGTGTGAGATTTTATTTTACATTATCTAAAAAGAAATTCCCATTCAATGCGAATCCTGACCTTCCGGACTACACTTTTCGGAAATTCCTACACGATTATATCTCGCAAGTTAAATTGATTCATTTCGCCTGTCGCAAATCTCACCAAACAGTCAGTTTTTGGGCATGCAATGATGTGTTATGGGTCTCATCTGGATTCTCCCCAAATGCGACAATTTTGCTTGTTAACGGTGACATATGGTTTGAAATGGGTCTCGTATGTTATCAAAAGTTAATCCAAAATCATTTTCAGTGTCAACCAATCTAGGGACTGCTTGGAACTTTTCCAAGTGGCGAAAACGGTATGTCGTCAATATTCTTTGTATCAGTTGCACCTTATAAATGGAAAAATATGGAAAGCATCCTTCAAATATCGTCGCAAAGGTATGCTTATCGCGGTGACGACACGACACATTTGGATTCCCGGCAACAGATTTAAACGTCTTAGGCATTGATTAACATCGACGATTTCCCACTGTCCCGTACTCAATGAAATTCGAAACCAAACTACTAACAGCGTTGTCAGATGGTAACCACGATATTTTCGACGACATGCACGATGATAACGATAACGAATATGTTCAATGTGTTGCGTCAATTTTTCGGAATTTTGCATCAGTATTACGCGATTTATGGTTGAAACTGTAGGTACTGGATTGACGTTTCAAAAACATGTAAATGGGTTTTTTTTACAGGTGAAGAACTTTTCATAGACATAATTGTCAAACTAGTTGCCATTGGGTAGTATAGACGTGTGTTTGACCTCTTTTCAGTATACTTTGCAAATCACCATGGAAAGACTAAAGGCTGTACTATAATAGATGATTGGAAAGACCACTTCCGTAACTGTGCGAACACATACAATTTGTATTGTACGACCATAGCTTTTCGCTTCGATTCGCACAGTTTTCGTTTACGTTTGCTCACTTGCGAAAAAGCGTATTCATTCGCTCTTTCTCTTTCTTTTGTTCTTTCATATAAAAATTTTACATTTCACTTCAACAGCTGTGTACATTTAAATTTGTAAGGCCATGAGCAACGACATTTTGTTTGGCAAAACGACTTCCACCCTGACAATCGCTTCCATTTACAAAAGTCTTATATGACGCAACTTAAGTAATTGACAATTCTGAAGAAAACTTAACGTAGAATTTTGACATTAGCTTCCGATTTCTTCCGTCTATTATAATTCAGCCTTTACACCAGAACTATGTTTGCAAATCGTTGAAATTTATTTTCAAAATTCGTGCTCTGCTCGTCAAACTTAAAGAGCACTTCGTCAAGTTTACTATGCGAATAATCGTCCATCTGGGCAGCTTATATGAAGCCATCGCCCTGAGACATGTCTGAGACGAGGACCCGATCAGACGCGATGTTGTTCTTAGTAACACGGCCTCTGCTTGTCCACTACTTGGAAAAATTTGAGGACAGATCTTGGCCTACATCCATATAAAATCCAACTGGTACAAGAATTAAAGCCAGCGGCCCATCAATTGCGTCGTGTGTTCGGTGAATGGGCTAAGAATCAACTGGGAGTTGAAACAGATTTTTATCGTCAAATCAACTTTTCATTTCTCTGATTGACGGGTATGAAAACACGCCGAATTATCGTTTTTAGAGTGAGCACACTCCATGATACTCTTGAGACTCGATTACAGCCCGAAAAAGTCACTGTTTGGTGCGGTTTACATGCCGAACGCGTCATCGGCGCATTTTTTTTTAAATCCGAAACCGATATTAAAATTACCTCCAACGGCATACGCTACAGACAAATGATTCGTGATTTTTTTTCTCATGTCACTGGAAATCATTTGGAGGAGAAATTATTCCAACATGACGGCAAAATATGCCATAGACGCGTGTTGAGCCAAATATTTGGTGACCGAATCATCTCAAGTTAATGGTCCTGTGAATTGCCAACTTCGTTAGTGTGACTTGACACCTTTGGTCCCTTTGGACTACTTTTCGTAGGGTGCATCAAAAATCTGGTAAATGCTGATAAACCATCGATTGATCACTCAGAATGCAAAATCCGACGCACTATTGAAAAAATAAGAAATAAATATCGATATGCTTGAAATAGTGGTGCAAACTATCGGACTTACAGGATGGCGTTCATAAGGCGCAGTCGCGGTCTCCATATGCCCCAGAAATGATTTTCAAACATTATATGCCATGAAATTCGTGAGCTAATAGAGCCAAAAGTTTGGTCATTCCATTGAATTTGTTGTTTTAACGTAACAAAAAACAAATATCCGTTGTGACCTCGCGATAGCGGACACCATTCGCGGTAACTGCTTGGCCGACCTCATTTTCAAAGAAGTACGGATGACGCAGCCAGTCCATAAACGGCACCAAACAGTCACTCGCGATAGCGGACACCATTCGCGGTAACAGCTTGGCCGACCTCATTTTAAAAGAAGTACGAATGACACAGCCAGTCCATAAACGGCACCAAACAGTCACTCTTTGTGGGTGCATCGGCTTTTCAACAATCACTCGTGGATTGTCATTTGCCCAAATGCGACAATTACTGCTTGTTAACGAATCTACTGATGTTAAAGTGCGCCTCGTCGCTGAAGATGATTTTCTTTGTAAAGTCACACTCCTGTCTGTTCAACCAACCATTCGGCGTATTGACGACGCTTGAAATGGTCCGTAGCTTCAGCTCTTGGGTCAATCGCAACTTACAATTTCACTTCTATAAATCACTATCGAAGCTATTTCTCTCCCAGCGATATGAATATGTATGGAGTATTATGGAAAAACATTCAGCGCACTTTTAGAAAGCTATTTACTTGTACAGGTGGCGCAAAAATAACATTCCGATGTTTTTTGGCTGTAATTTAAAAAAAAAAAGAAAAACTTTGATTCTTCTTGTGGATTATTTTTATTTGGTCTTTTAATTTTTTTACATCAAGTCGAGAATATGATGCCATGTAAATGGCCGCCGCTACAGTTGATTGTCATTTGAGCCCTTTTTATGGCATTTTCCATCACTTTGGCCAAAACTTCCGGCGATAGGTCCTCACATTCTTGACGGATATTGTCTTTAAGAGCTGCAAGAGTCTGAGGCTTGTTGACATAAACCCGCGACTTCAAAAAGCCCCACAAAAAGAAGTCTGGAGCGGTCAAATCAGGCGATCTTGCTGGCCATTGCAAATCGCCAAAACGGGAGATTAGGCGCCCGGGAAATGCATCCTTCAGCATATCGGTTGTGGCACGTGCAGTGTGTGCCGTGGCACCGTCCTGTTGGAACCACATGTTTTCCAATCCCAATTCATCAAGTTGCGGCAAAAAGAACTCGTTGATCATTGCTCTGTAGCGCTCACCATTCACAGTAACCGTTTGGCCTGCGACGTCTTTGAAGAAAAAAGGTCCGATGACTCCTCCAGCGAAAACAGCACACCATACAGTGACTTTGAGCGGGTGTAATGGCTCTTCGTGGGTTACACGCGGATTTTCAGTGCCCCAGAAGCGTAAATTTTGCTTATTTACGTACCCGCTAAGATGGAAATGGGCCTCATCACTCATGATTATTTTTGATGAAAAATCATCTTCCTCTTGGTGGTGATTAAGGATGGCTTGAGCGTATGTTAGACGCGATTGGCGGTCAGCAGCTAACAGCTGATGCACCGTCTGGACTTTGTACGGAAACATCTTCAAATGTTGTACCAAAATTCGCTGTAAAGACCGTCGACTGATACCCATTTGCGTGGCACGTCGTCTGGTCGATGTAGACGGCGCTTCCATGACATCTTCGGCCACAGCAGCAATATTCTCTGCAGAACGGCTACTCCGGGGTCTTCCACGCCTGGCAGCATCTCGTGTTGTGCCAGTCTCTTCGAGGCGAGCGGCTAAACGTCGCAGTGTTTCACCAGTAGGCGTTGAACGGCTAGGAAATCTGCGACGAAATTCACGTTGTGCCAAAGTCACCGACCGATTATTGCTCAAATAAAAAGTCACCAATATTCCTCGTTCTGGAGCAGTGTAGCGTAACATTGTTTATTAACGTGTATTTCGCATGTGTTTACTACACAAATGTCAAAACAGAACTAACATTAGGGTCCAATCGCAAAATTTATAGCATTTTCTGAGAGGAGGGTTACTCTTGCGCCACCTTGTATAAGATTTCTTTAAACACTTCTAAAAAGCCTTACAGAAAATAATTTTTTTTTTGCTGCAATAGGCTTTATAGAAGCAAATTATGGGCTTCCAACAAGATTTCCGAAAATATTTTCAACACTTCTAGAAGTTGAAAAATAACATCATTTTTATTATTTTGCTTTTGTTATAACATGTTTTTTTATTATTTACTGTTATTAGTTTCAATCCTGTATAGTTATTAAAACCCAATTCGTTATTATAAAAGTATGAAATTCAATGCAATTAATTATATAAAAACTCTTATCTTACCGAGATTCGAACTCGCGCTCTCTCGCACGGTAGTCCAACACGCTATCCACTAGAATAGCGTGTCAGTACAACGAAGTACTTGAATCGTGTTGACTCAATTTCGGGTAGGTTCCCGATATTTATCAATTTTTTTCCGATTTTTTCACCTTTTCACGATATTTTCACCTTTTTCCCGATCTTTTAACCTTTAGCATTTTTAAGCCTTCATTCGTAAGCTCCTATACATCATTACGAATGTTACATTTACGAACACCTCCGGAAACTTAAAAACAACCTAACAGAAGTTATACCATCATTATTTCTTAAACAGGCTTCTACCCAAACAATCGACTGCAAAAATGCTCAACCTCCGCGCACAACTACTATATAAGGCCTACAGAGATAATTGCTTTGGAAATTAAATTTTATTGCCTTATAGTGGAATAATTGTTAGTTGGGATTGAACCTTGTAAGCATTGAAATTCAAACCTGTATTCAAAGTTCGCGGCAGTGATGTTTGTGAGATGTTCAATTGTTGGGCACGACGACGAATGAAGGTTTACGGCTCTTCTGCCACACTGTCGCGAACAACAGCAATGTTTTCACACAAAACGAATTGGGTGAGCATGCACAGGTTCTATATATTCTACAGACTTAGCTCTACAGACCCTGTCCATGGTTGAGTATGTCAAATACTGAAACAAAGAAATGTCAAATGTCAAAGTTGGGCAAACAACTTGACGTTAAGGTGTGACCCACAATTAAAATCGTGCATTATGGTTGGACCCCACCCTTTACTTAAGTCAATCGTTTCGTTAATGTCAAGTTATTCAATGTTTTTATACCGACATAAAAGATGGCGCACTATTTATTTAAAGCAACATGGGAGTATTTTTTTTTTTAATAAATCGGATAAGTGGCACGAAGACCAACAGAGTTTCTACAGACCCTGTCCATGGTTGAGTATGTCAAATACTGAAGCAAAGAAATGTCAAATGTCAAAGTCGGGCAAACAACTTGACGTTAAGGTGTGACTCACAATTAAAATCGTGCATTATGTTTGGACCCCACCCTTTACTTAAGTCAATCGTTTCGTTAATGTCAAGTTATTCAATGTTTTTATACCGACATAAAATATGGCGCACTATGTATTTAAAGCAACATGGGAGTATTTTTTTTTTAATAAATCGGATAAGTGGCACGAAGACCAACAGAGTTTCTACAGACCCTGTCCATGGTTGAGTATGTCAAATACTGAAGCAAAGAAATGTCAAATGTCAAAGTTGGGCAAACAACTTGACGTTAAGGTGTGACCCACAATTAAAATCGTGCATTATGGTTGGACCCCACCCTTTACTTAAGTCAATCGTTTCGTTAATGTAAAGGTATTCAATGTTTTTATACCGACATAAAAGATGGCGCACTATATATTTAAAGCAACATGGGAGTATTTTTTTTTTAATAAATCGGATAAGTGGCACGAAGACCAACAGAGTTTCTACAGACCCTGTCCATGGTTGAGTGTGTCAAATACTGAAGCAAAGAAATGTCAAATGTCAAAGTTGGGCAAACAACTTGACGTTAAGGTGTGACCCACAATTTAAATCGTGCATTATGGTTGGACCCCACCCTTTACTTAAGTCAATCGTTTCGTTAATGTAAAGGTATTCAATGTTTTTATACCGACATAAAAGATGGCGCACTATATATTTAAAGCAACATGGGAGTATTTTTTTTTTAATAAATCGGATAAGTGGCACGAAGACCAACAGAGTTTCTACAGACCCTGTCCATGGTTGAGTGTGTCAAATACTGAAGCAAAGAAATGTCAAATGTCAAAGTTGGGCAAACAACTTGACGTTAAGGTGTGACCCACAATTTAAATCGTGCATTATGGTTGGACCCCACCCTTTACTTAAGTCAATCGTTTCGTTAATGTCAAGTTATTCAATGTTTTTATACCGACATAAAAGATGGCGCACTATATATTTAAAGCAACATGGGAGTATTTTTTTTTGATAATAAATCGGATAAGTGGCACGAAGACCAACAGAGTTTGATTTTTAAAATCTTCATGACACTTATCCGACACATGTGAATGCATAGTTTTGAATTTTTGAAATGCAGTGTCTCTCCTTAGATCTCTTTTCAAAGGATGAATATCTGATATTTCTCCTTACGGAATAAGACCACATCAACAGGCTTATTAGTCTCTTAAAATATTTTGTATTATTTTTCTCCATAAAATTCACAACAAATTAAAATTCAAGGAGCGGGATGTTATGAAACTGCAATTTTGTCAGCTAATTGCGCCTCTTTTGAGGAATTCGTTTTGCAGGCATTTTGCATAATAATCCTTCTATGCAACAAGACTCTACTCATGTGGAATTTCAAAAAGATTTCATTTGCAAAGTTCCTTCTGATCATCTGTTTACTAATATCCCACACAGAAAGAACAATTACACAGCACAACAAGGATTCTCTCCTTCACAATTTGTGCATTCTAGCGCAAAAGCTTTGCAACTTTCTCATATAGATAGAGCAGCCTTCACCACTCATGAGGGATAGGTTGTGTTTGTGGGATTTATTTTGTGAGCATATTGTTACATTTTGGGGATGATGTATCTATCCTCTGGATGCTCTTTGGTGAAATGAAATATTCATTTGTCGGTTCTTTTCATCTGTTTGTTTTGCTAATAACATGATTGTGAATAAGGAGAGTAAGTTTTGTTACGTTGAATCTATGAATGTACTATTGTACTTGTTGTTACCGGAAATGCTAGTAAATTGACGCAAACGGAAGTGCTGTTTTACTTAAGAAGTGCTTCCATATTTTCCTTGTATAGGTGTGTGTTGTTCATTTAGATGTACTCGAGTGATCTCAATTTAGTTTATTCCTTCATAGAGAATGTATTCCAGGCTTAGGTAAGGAGTTTGTATTCAATTTCATGAGGTAATTAACCAAAGTGGCTTGTGAAGATGTTCTTTACGAATTTATTTTAATATACTTCTGGGGTGACTTAGAGTGTTTGAAGATTATCTAGAAAACCTAAAAATGGTGAACCACTTGTTTGTGAAAGTAAGTTTTTTTTAAGGATTTCAGTTTAGATTGGGACGCAGTAATTCAATTATATCCAGCTAGATCTTGTATTAATTTCGGCGTCTATATTATATTCCGTCGAGTTTCGCCTTTCAGTTCTTAAGTATGGAATTTTAAAACTCCTGCAATAACTCCAGATTTCATTCCAAATAGGAATAAAATTTTTATGTTTCATAAAATATCTGTCATTAACGGGTCATTTAGGACACCTACTTCTTCATCTAACCTAACTTCAGCAATCATTCGGGCGAAGTTATATATTTCCCCATGTTTGTCAGATTTTCGAAAGATGCGGGTGAACTTGGTTAGGTTTAGGTTGCAACCACACTCATTGTACTTTCATGGAAAAGTGTTCGAGAATTTACATTGAATTGCTGAAATGTCGGTATGCAACTGGTTGTTATAGTAGCGACAAATGCAGGAGATATTTCAACTGTGTACGGGAGATACTATGGAGTTCGATACGCTTGTGTCTCCTATCAATTTGATAGCACCCTTTTGCATCCTATGTAGTAGGTGCAACTATGAGCTTGATGCATTGGCCCATGCAAGCTACCATACCTCAATTTTGACTTAACTATAGTGCTTAGTGTAACCGCTTCTTTGTCTGTAAAGTTAAATGGTTCTCCTAGTATACCAACGCCAACAAAGCCGTATTAAGGTCAGATCGGAGTTTGTCGATATGGTTGTTGCATAAAAATTGGCCATCAACCACGTTAGTGACAGCTTTCCACTATATTCAGCTGTTACTGAGAGCTTTCAGATATCTTCCAGTATAGATGTACATATTCCCAATGTTCAACACCTTTTTTTCTAAAATTTGAGGGCTTTCTTCTTGTCGCGAGACTCTTTGATTTCACCGACATGAGTAGCTGCGTGACGGCCTCAGTGGCGCGATGGTTAGTGCGATGAGCAGCCGCGCAGAAGGTCTAGGTCCGATTCCCAGCCGTAGCAATAAATAAATTAATTTTCACTGGCCCTCCGCTCGTGATGATCTGACAAATCATCTAAGTAGTATCGATAGTCAGGAAAAGCTTAACTCAAACTCAAAGTTCGGAGTCGGCATTAAATAGGAGGTCCCACCATCGTGCAATCATACACTCATAATTGGTTGTGAGAAAGATCGGCTCTGGGTACTAACGAGCCTGTTTTTGGGTAGCTGCGTGTTCACTATTTTTCCTAAGTAGGATTTTCTTTTTTCCCTTATTCTGACTCAATACTCTTCCAGCACCGACCAGGTTTTGTATTACAGAGCCTTAATATGTGCTTCATCCGTTACCTAGCAACCAACAATATGCTGCATCTTTTCGGAGATGTTTGGCAGACAATGGTGGATTTGACTAGCCCTTAAATGATTTTTGCTTACTACATCCTTACTTACTTACTAAAGTGGAGCAACAGTCCAGAATGAACCTGGGCCTTAACCAACATACCTCTCCAATTAGCTCGGTCCTTAGCTTTGCTTGGCCTCAAGTTGCGCACTCCAAGTTGATTGAGGTCGGTTTCTACTTGTGCGCGCAACTTAAGGCGAGGTCTTCTCCTATGGCGTCCGAGTTCTGGCTAGGACTCTGCGAGCCGGAGTATTGGTGTCCATTCATTCAACATGTGCTAATCATTTTGTTCGGCCCATCCCGTCGTATTACTTAGATGGCAGTAATGTCTGTTTTGCAGCAGTTTAGGGCTTCCGCTAGTTGTTCGCTAGATCCTCTCCTGTCTAATGTTCTCACATTGCAGGTGCAGATACGAACGTTGTTGTCCTTTTTTCGTTTAACCGGGACGTAAACAATAAAATCAGTCATTTTCGAGGTTACTTCATCCACTTGCCTTTTATATTGATAGAGGATAAGGGAACAGTGGATAGACTCTCATCGAACTGTCCCTGATGGACTTTGTCTATCCCCGATTCAGTGTGAAGTCTCATGTTTGTGCCATTTGTAGCTTCTTCTCGTTTGTAAATCCAGAATATTGTGTGTATGCAAAATTTTGACGTGCCAGGTAGCTTTGTAAACTCGAAGTCATGGAAGCCTAATGCTGCTTGTCACATCGTTGCACATTGATAGAAAGTCTGTTAGTTTTAAGCCATTTTCTAACTATCGGTGGTTGCAAACTTTGCTTTCCAACATACCCATCAAAGATGTTTACCTTTACAATTTCAACGAAGTTCCCATTGCTGTTCACCTTTTGGATCACCCACCACAATCTATGTTCAAGGAATCTCACAAGCCCCTGAGATATCAAGATGACCTGTTGTCCGAATTCGTCAAGCCAGCTGCTCATTTTTTTTTAATTAACTGTTTACTTTGACACATCTTAACTGGGTCGAAAGACGACACCGTTGAATCCTTTTTCGAAAAAATTCCGCTGCCGTCTTGGGTGCTTAGACCTAGACTGCCAGCTAGACTCTACAAACGGTTTCACTCCCAAACTATAATAGTGGTAGCCACAAGAAGGCTACGAGTCGGAGTTAGCCACCTCCACTTTTTGGGTAAAGTCATATTAATTGTAAGACATGGTCCTAAACGAATTGAACAGGGCCCTCCAATATTTTCTTAGCTTGAATCGAAATCGATAGAACTTAACAGATGTCTAAAAAAGTAGTTCTGCACTGACCCTTTAACCCCTTGGGCTATCAACGGAGTTTTGCCATAGCAATGCATTAAACGTATTTTTAGTTCACTGGTGTACTACATTCTCTTTGCCTTTGAAGCTACTATTCATCTTGTCCATTTTAAGTTCCATTCATCGTTGAGAACCTGAATCGCTGCAATGGAATCCTTTTTAAAAATATTCTCCTATAGCGAAAAGCTGGAGTACTACAGCCCTTCCTCGATACAACATTCCGACATTCTTTGTTTTCCAGATTGCCAACAAGGAAGAGAAAACGTAAAACTCCCACATCGATATCGCAAGCGTGTGCTCTTGGGTGGGTGGTATGGTCTGATAGAAGATGTCCTTTATTTCAAAGGAATTTTATTTTGTTTATTTTGTTGTTCTCAAACGGTTTGTGTTACCACTTGCATTAAGGAGTATCTAACATGAGGAGCAACACAGTTCTATACTCCTTTCGAATTATATATCGTCCTGGAGCTGTTTGTTTTTCATGTCTAAACTCAAATGTCTTGCAATATTATCGACAAGACTGTATGTAGGTTTCACCTCAAGGGATTCCAGTCTATAAAATGTCATTCATTTATAGGCACATAAACACATGCGTATTTCCACAGAAAAACGAAAATAATCCCCCAGTGTCCTTTCTATTCACAGTTTGTTTGTTGTTTACTTTTCTATTGATTTCTTCCTTACAAATTACATTCAAAGACGAACACCTACTTCTTGTCCCACTGAGAGGAAACCGGAGAGGAACATTTGTGTGCAAGGGCTCATGTTTTCAACAGGACTGAAGAAAGGACATGTATTGGAATGACATTCATTGAGTATGGATTTGAAATTCCCATTCATGTGTATTTATGTCACCAACCATCGGGGAAAATAACTCCGCGCCAGGACTTAAAGGCTATGACGACAGACAGGAATATATGCAAATACCATTAGAAATAAATTCTGAGAAATCGATTTGTCATTTTATAGTGTTTGCTAGCTTGTCACTATATCCTCCAGGCATGGCAAGGATAACCAACTTGTTGCACATCCCGCTGTATTATTGCGCAATCAAAACTATTATTTGAACTGTTTAAATGGCATAAACTTTATCAATCCTTTTTCGATTGAATGGCAAGCTCCTGTTGGACACTTAAGGACACGTTTTAAGGATCTTGGAGAAAGTTATATATTTAGTTTGGCATTGTGGGAGGGCAAAGATTGAGGGTTCCTCTTCACCTGGGGAGATATGGGGTTCCAGAAATGTGATATGGGATGGTGAGTCATTAAACTCGATGACACGGACTGTAGAAGGGATGGTTTAGCACATCAAGTGTACTCCTGTTTTATGCCGAGTCCAAACGGTGAATTTGAGATAAGCTTTTCTTGACAATTGATACTACTCACGCGAGGAGGGCTAGTGAAAAATCATTTAGGTGTTGCTACGGCTGGAAATCGAGCCCAGATATGAGCTTACAAAAACCTGACCAGCCAGTACAATTTTATTTGGTACAATTAAAAACCATACTTGCCAAAAAGGAAGGAAGAGAAGACATCTTCAGCAGTATTGTGGGAAAACATAGCGTAACGAGAACACGTCTGGTAACGGACTTAGGCTAATTGACTTCGCTACGGAACGAAATGCCACTATAGCCTGCAGACGGATTCCTCACTATGATATCCATAAGTGGACATGGCGGTCTCCATATCAACGAACGGTCAACCAAATTGATCCGATTGCGATAGACAATAGGCACGCATCCAGTATTTTGGATGTCCGAACATTCCGAGGAGCTAACATCGACTCGGACCGAAAAACTGTTGAAAAATTTTTTGTCGAAAGACTGCAATCGCAATATACCACCAATACCTTCGCGTAACGCGTATCCATTAACCTCTCGATTAACACCATACCACCAGCATCGAATGTCGAACAACAATGGCAACAAGCCATGTGCTAGGTTTCTCGCGCCCACTAGCAAGAAATCCCTGGTTTGATGAGGAATGTAGACAGATTTTTGCAGCTAAGAACGAGGCCTACAAGGCTAAGCTGCAGGTGAAGACGAGAGCTGCCGTTGAGCTCTATAGGCATAGAAGAAGGGAAGAACACCGGCTTTTCAGAAAAAAAGAAAAAAGAGCAAGAAAAGCGCGCGATCGAGGATAATGAGAGGTGCCACTCCTGGAACGATGTTCGTAAGTCTTACCAAAGTGTAAAACGTCAAATATACAAGGCTAGAACAGAATCCTGTCGAGATGAACAAGGAAATATCGTAGTTGAGACACAGTCGATGCTGAGTATATGGAAGAACTACTTCTACAATATTGCCAACGACAGCGAAAACTGCCAACCACCCGACCTGAGTGAGGATAGCAAAATCTAAACTCACGCTTAATTAGGCTGCCGAAGTTGATGGCCTTCCCGGTCGAGCTTTATAAAGCCGGCGGAGATGACTTGGTAAGTAACATCCACCAACCCATAAGCCAAATCTGGTCAGAAGAAAGTATGCCTGAAGAATGTGAAGAATGGAACCTCTGCATCGTTTGCCCGATCCACAAAAAAGGAGAATCTCTAAGCTGCGCCAACTACAGAGGCATAAGTCTCCTCAACATCGCCTACAAGATCCTATCTGACGTAATATGTGAAACCGTTTACCAACAACCTGATTGGCCCTTATCAGTGTGGTTTTAGGCCAGAAAAGTCCACAACCGATCAAATTTTCACACTTCGGCAGATCTTGGAAAAAACCCAAGATGTCCAAATCGATACCCACCACCTATTCATCGAATTTAAAGCCGCATACGACAGCATTTATAGAGACGAACTATACAGAGCCATGTCTAGTTTTTGCAAACTCGTCCGTTTGTGTAGGATCACGATGGAGAATTCTCGCTGCTCCATCAGGGTCGTAAACGACCTCACTGACACATTCGATACCAAAAAAGGATTTAGGCAAGGCGATGCGCTATCATGTGACTTCTTTAATCTGATCCTTGAGAGGATGGTGCAAAACTCACGAGCCAACACCAGAGGCACAATTTTCCAAAAATCTGTACAACAACTAGCATACGCCGACGATATTGACATCACTGGTAGGACCCAACGTGATGTCATAGCCACGTTTGCTAGTATAGAGAAGAAAGCGGCAAAAATGGGATAGCAGTAAATGAGGGCAAGACGAAATATATGCTGTCAATACCAAAGGAAATACAACATTGACGAAGTGTACAGAACGTCACCATTGACAGATATAACTTTGAGGTATTACGGGACTTTGTCTATCTCGGCTCCGCTATTAATTATTACAACAACATCTTGTCAGACATTAAACGAAGAATTACTCTTGCCAGTCGCTGTTTCTTCGGGCTAATTTGAGAAAATTCTTCCAAAAATCTTCGGTCCAATATGCATTGACGGGCTATGGAGCCGAAGATTCAACCAACAATTATACGAGCTGTACAGCGACATGCCCCTGGTCAAAATACTCCGCATTGGACGTTTAAGATGGCTAGGACATGTAGAACGAATGGACGCCAATACTGCGGCTCGCAGAGTCTTCGATTCCCAGTCAGACGTCGGACGCAGTAGAGGAAGACCTCGCCTTGAGTGGCGAGCACAAGTAGAAACCGACCTCAACCAACTTGGAGTGCGCAACTGGAGGTAGTTAGCTAAGGACCGGGCTAATTGGAGAGGCATGTTGGTTGAGGCCCAGGTTCATTCCGGACTGTAGCGCCACTTAAGTAAGTAAGTAGAGACTGAAAGAGGTAACTCACATACTGTGGCACTTGTGTCCAAAAAGTTGGATAGCGACTGCCGATTTATCTTACGTCTACGCAAACATCTGCCATCCATATCTTTCTGCCTCCTTCGTTTTGTATTCACACGCTTACGTCTCGAACTCCATTTATTGACTGCTTTCATACTCAGAAAAATATGTTCCACACAATATCTTTCTATGACTATGTGCATTTGTATAAAGAGAATATAGAATACATATATACACATATATATATATATACTCAACAATTGTAACTGAAAATGTATGCATTTAAGGATAGAAAAATAGCAGTTTACAAGATTGTTTTCCAGCTCACCTTCAGACGAAATACATGTGTCGACCACATTAAAAAATCAGTTTTGGTAGACTTAGACCATAACTACGTCATAATGATGAGTATTTCAGCATTAGTCACATATTGTTCAATTAACGAAAACTCTCATGATATGACGAATATGGTAAGAATCGAATGCACTAACAAACTGTTGAGCTACCTTCCTCAAACCTTCATATTAAGTACCAAATTACCGCATAGCTGGTGAAATTTTTTTTAATTAAAATCAAATGTAACACCTTGTCACTGCGAAGTATCCAACTCTATGTTGTTGTCAGGAAATTACACGTATTCTTGACATCATCGCAAACAGAAGACTCAAGTGCCATTTTAATTATGTCAACATGGGGAAAACTTATATTTTCGCTGAAGATCCTCTTGAGGCTTATCAATCGCGGTAACCACATCGGATGTAAACGAATCACACACCTATAAATGCAAAAGGTCTTCAGTAACTTAGCACATTCGTGAGTGTACGTCATTAGATATCGATTCAAAATGAAACTTCTCGGTAAAGTTACCATTTCTATAAAAAGAGGTCCTTAAATTAATTTAAATTCACTCCTTTAGTTGCTTTTCTTCTTGTGACCATTAGTCTGGCTTGTGCCGACAAGTACAACAGCGATGGCCAACCGGGATGTAAAGAAGCC